>CM016617.1:107197723-107797723 GCA_005393395.2 Gossypium australe | reverse complement strand
GTCATAAATTTGTTGTCTGTATTTCTTCCTCTATTTTTTCTCTTTGTTTTTGGTTAATGACATTCCAAAATGAGAAATGAGATTGCTCCCTCACAAGTGTATAAAAGGTTGTCTCTGCATCCGGTCATCCACCAAACATGATGTTCACCGGTAACCAAAGGCCAGCAGCTATCCTTCAACTACAAGCCTACTGACACTCGGCCCTCGAACTTATTCCAACTGGAATTTGCCTAAGAATAACAAGAAAAGAAGGGAAACAAAAAGGGTAATGCAGACAACCAAATTGCAATATCGAACTCTCAAAATGTTGATTCCAAGCTCAACCTTGTGATTACATGACAATTTCTGGCTTCAAAATACTAGACTTTATCTCCTTGTGAGGCAGGACAACACCTCCATTGCTATAAACTTCATCTCCAAGATGAACATCTTCTCCTAAGATCGTCATGTTTTCCAACCGTGCCCACTTTCCAACAGTGGAATGCCAGCCAATAATGCTATTGGAGACGCAAGTATGCTTCTTGATACGAACTCCACGCATTATAGTACAGCGTGACAACCTTACCCCGGACTCAATTATACATCCTGGACCAATGGCTACATCAGGTCCAATGAGGCACCCATCGCCAATTACGGCAGTCTCATCTACCAAAACATTCCCAACAAAATGAGATCCAGTTGACAACTTGGCAGAGGACTTTTTACGCAACGACTCTAAGTACATTCTCAGGCCAGTAATGTAATCCTTTGGTTGTCCAATGTCCATCCAGAACCCAGGCAGCACCATCGCATAAAGCTTATTCTCTGCTGCAATCTTTGGGAACACTTCTTTCTCAATTGAGGTGGGTCTCAGTTCAATTCGGTTAAGAACAGATGGGTTCAACAAGTAAATCCCAGCATTGATTTTGTTACCAACAAATATCTGTGGTTTCTCGACAAACTTTTCAACTTTGCCTGTAGTTTCTTCCATAACTACAACACCATATTTCGATGGCTCATCCACCTTGAAACATAAGAAAGATCCTTGTGAGGAGGTGATTTTAATGGCAAGCTTTTTCTCAAGAATGCTAAACCCAGTTTACTACTTTACCTTTGTCACCATAATGGAAGCTTCTCCTCCATGACACTTGTGAAAATTTACCATTTCTTTTAGTGGATATTCACTTATAACATCACTATTGAGGACAAAAAATGGCTCACCAGAGCCATCGATCAACTTGTCTCTAGCCAGAGCAATAGGACCAGCTGTGCCAAGTGGTTCAGTCTCCTGTGAGCAGGTGATTTTAATGCCAAGCTTTTTCTCAAATTCTTGTAGGAAATTTAACATAACCTGCAAAATCAATGGAGCAATATAAAAAACTAACTTCAAGGAAAAAAATCAATAACAAACAGTCATCAATATGAAAATTTGCAGCCATAAAAGGGCACTTTTCTATGTTACCTCTGGTTGGTAATTGATGGCCAGAACAACTTCAGTAACTCCAATAGCTCGGAGAGCTTCAATCTGGTAGTATTAAAAATAAAAAGGAAACAAACGAACTATGTACAATCATTCTTTTAACAATACCACGTAAAGCTTCACACTTTTTTTTTTTTATCATAGAATCACCAAATTCATCTTTGTAACAAAAGCCAGGTCTAAATAAATCTTAAACCCATTTTAAACAGGATTACCTGTTTTTGAAAATCTACAAATATTTCCAGGAATATAAAATCACCAACAACAAACAAGCAGTAAACCAAAGACGATGAAGAAAAATCTAACATAAAGTATAATAAAACCTGATGCAGTATCATGGGCTTGTTAGCAAAATCCACCAAAGGCTTTGGGACGCTAAGAGTCAACGGTCTCAATCGTGTTCCAAATCCTCCAACAAGAATGAGTGCTTTCATCCTGATACCTCACAAAATATCTAAATTTCCTGTAAATTATATGACCCATACCATGGATTATCTCAAGCAGTAAGTCGTCAGTGTATCTAATAACAAATCCCATAAATCATAAATAGCAAAAATAGGGGACGTTTGATCATAGATGGATCTAAGGTGGCGGAGACATTGGAACATGTAAGGAACTTGAACTAGACTTACAGAAGTGGCTTGATCGGAGTTTATTTGTAAGACCTGTCAGCCTGTGACTGTGACAGAGATGTTTGCGGTCTTTTCTCGGAACAAATCTGGAAATAAATTGGATGAAATTAATGCTCTAATGGAGACTCCTCGTCCAAGTTAAAGCCAAGCTTTTGATTCCTTGATGAATTTACAAGGCCATTGCCACCTGAGGCCATGTGGGCTAGTCTAATAAAGTGGCCTTCTAATTTTTCTTGTGTGTGTGTGTGTTTTTTTTTTACTTCCTAAATTGGGAAATATTAAATAGTATAAGTTGATTACGATGGTATTCATTAAAAAAATAAATATTAAATAAATGCCTTAAAATACATTTTAATTAATTTCTATGGACACCATTAAAATAACTTTTCACACTATTAAGTTGGAATTCAAATTTTGCTCCTAGTTGAATAAATTTTTGAGACAAAATGTATGGCTATTTATTAGTATCAATCCTCACAATATAAATTATTTTCTTTAATATTTAACTTGTTAATATTTTGTATAAAAAACTTATAACTAGAAAATTTATTATCTTTGATTACAAGCCCTTGATAGAGAAGATGCTATCAAAATCAAGCATTGGTCTGCTCGCCACTTAAGCTTTGCTGGCAGGTTGCAACTAATCAAAGTTATGCTCTACAACATGCAGGGTTTTTGGTGTAGGTAGTTTTTGTTGCCCAAAAACTATTCTCAAAAGGATTCCATCTATATTCAAAGTTCTTTTGGAATGGCAAGGATTGTAGTGGTACTGGTATTTGTGTCTATTGGCAATTAATTTGTCTACCAAGGTCTAAGGGTGGTTTAGGATTAAGTAGCATTGAGGAATGGAACAAAGCTTGTATTTTGTAGCTAATTGATCGCATGCCCGTGTGCACAGAAAACAAACAATTTTATAAAATGATTTAAAAGTGTGTTTTTAACTACAAAGTGTACAGTATTATTTGTAATTTTGTAATGTCAATGGAACATTGGAGCATTCCTAGGATAGAACCTAAAAGATTGCCAAATTGATAAATGTCTTATCAAGTTAATTACAAGTTAAACAATTGTTAATCTAATCGAGTCATAAATTATTAGTGCAAATTCAAATACAAATTTTTTGTAAACTAAATTTAAATTAACATATAAAAATATCAAACTAACTTTCTTCCTTTTCACTAGAAACTATACAAATGGATTGAAATGATGGTTGAATGAGTCATGGATTACTAACTAAGCTGATAAACCTATGATGATTATATTGTTTGTCACTTTTAGCTAAGAATCTCTTCTCAGTCTCATCCTAGACTAAAAGATACCACCTAGGTTCTCCTCTCGGTCTCACCTAGGCATATAGATTTCCTCTTAGTCTCACTATTCGGCACAAGTGTATCATAGTCCTACACAATAGAGTCTCCTCTCAGTCTCGTCTATCTAAATCTTCCACTAGAGACATAAATTCTAGTGTAATATGCAATTTAATTCACTTGAACATGTTGGAAATACGAGTTTGGAAAACACAGCGGAAAATAAAATTAGTGAAAAACTAGAGTTTTAAATTTTTTTCCAAAATAAGATTTTAGTTGTGATATCTAAAGTAATAAACACTTAATCAAAATTGTACCTTTTTGATTCGTCTAGGATGAGCACTTCGACCGAGTCATCTTCTCTGCTATCCTCAAGCTCACGTCTGCTGACTATGGGCTCGTTTCGAATCAGTAAATTTTCACAAAAATTACCAGTGGGGTAATTTTGTAATTTCTCTAAAATTTTGGGCCAAGTTGTAAATTAAAAAAATATCTCTATAAATTTTCTGGAATAATCTCTTCTGAGAATTTTCTCTCTACAACTTTCCTCTTAAATTCAAGTGTGTGAATAATGACCTAAGGCTTTCGTTATATAATGAGAGTTTAGAGAGTTCAACTATGATTAAACTTAATCATTTTAATATTAAATTAATATAATATTTATTAAGATAAATATTAGATTAAATTTAATATTAAATCTTATTAAAATAATATAATATTTATCTACAAGATAAACATTAGATTAAATTTAATATTAAGATAATCACTTTAACATTAAATTAATAAAATACTATTAAGATAAGTATTAAATTAAATTTAATATTAAACTATTAAAATAATATTGTTTTTGGAATAATTAATTTGAAATTAAATTCTCTAGTAGAGTCCCAATAGTGTAACTTTTTCATTGCTCAACCATCGATGACCAACTGCCGCGGGCCACTGGGATGTCGCCGTCGCAGCCACCAGCATCGTCGTGTCTGGTGATGCAGGTGCGACACCCTTACGGCACCCTGAGCCAGTTTGATCAGGGTCAATGGTGACCTGACTGGTCCGGTCTAGCCACTGGTTGGACCGTCAATACTGTTTCACATACTGAGCCCGTTTCGACCAGTTTTTGGGTCTTAGTCTCGGTTTTGGGCTCCTAGGCCCAAATTACAACCTCAGATCCAATTTTCAAGTTCAATTACCCATTGGGCTAATTTTCTAACTTGAAAATTAATTTCTAAAAATATCATATTTAATTGATTTGATTAATTTAATTTTACTTGATCAAAATTAATTTTTCTAAAAATCACTTAAATTTTCCAAATTAATTTTTCAAAAAAAAATTCTTTAATCAAATTCTCTAGTTGAACAATTCTTACGACCACCTAATTTAATTCTACTTTGAATAAATTGACTCAATTAAATTATTCCCAAAGTCGTAGAATTTTTTTTGATTCAAATGCAATCTGATCGAGTTTTTTTTGAGCTAACGGAGGGACCAATCGGACATATACAATTAGGATTTAGTGATTGCAATTATGTCCAGAAGTATTATTCTGATAATTCACAATTAATTAATCATGAAGTCAATCCACAAAAAGTACCATGATTGAAAACTCCTTATTGTATACTCTTTACGAAAGCAATTCATCTAACTGCTTTGTCCAATGACCTCGTCATGTGTGTGTTGCCCTCATATGATATTCTTGGTTCCTTTGAGTTAAATCTGTTCACTCAATACAAATCTATTTTATCTCATTGTCATCATTGTGTCTTCTTAATGATTAATATGATCACTGTCAACAAATGGCTGTGATAAATTGCTCTTTTAAGAACAAGCAACCTGTGACCAAGTTCCATATTTGTCAATCCGCACAATGCCAATGAGAGGATATCATTAACTCTTTAATTGAGCTATGAATTTAACTGTTGCTACTAAAGCTATGCCATACACAAGTCATGTACCCAACATACCGGCTATGGGCTCGATCATCTTTAGAGTATAAGCCTCCACTTATATCAAAGCACATAAGTTGCATACGCATGGTCAGTGACTAATTCAGGATTTCGGTAAATCACACCATGAACGTCACAAGTGAATTAATTCACAAACAGATTTATAATTAATTCATCTTGGGTTCAATCCAATGTATCATTCTACCAATGAATACATTTATGTATCCACTCGTAGAGTCAACTGCTCCGATAGCTAAGACTACTCATCTCTCCAATTGGAATTGTAGACGACATAATAATCCTTTTCAGTATTTGAATCAAATGCTCACTTTGATACTTTGATTCTTTTACAGGATTACAACTCATTTAGGTTATCTACTGAAGTAAATTATCTTTTTCGCAATGTAAACATTCTTTACAATGCCACGTATCTTCAGTTTGAACTTTAGACAATTAATGAGCTAATATTTGCTTGCCATAATTTCACTATGCATACAAAATATAAAAGTCATAATAGTGAAATGTGAAATTAATTTTATTTATTTATTCATCGTTTAAATAAATAGAAAATAGTTACATGTTTACTATAATATGGCCACATTTCCCAACAATCTCCCACTTGCCCTAGTGAAGTAAATATGTCATGTTTCGTATTCCCATATCCTCGACGTGTTTGTTAAAAATCCTAGTTACAAGAGTCTTAGTAAACAGATCCACAAGGTTATTTTCAGAAGCCATTTTCATCACATCTACAATTCCTTCGACTACTGCCTCTTGTATCAAGTGATACTTTTGATTAATGTGTTTTGTCCTCTTGTGACTTCTCATTTCCTTGGTATTAGTTATTGCAGCACTGTTATCACAATATAGTGTTATAGCTTTTTCCATACTAGGAATAACTTCAAGTTCAGTTAAGAACTTTTGAAGCCATATTGCTTCTTTCGTTGCCTTAGAAGCAGCCATATGCTCGACCTCCATAGTAGAGTCAGTAGTGCAAGTTTGTTTTACATTTCTCTATACTATGGCTCCATGGCCTAGAACGAATACATTTCCCGACATCAATTTCCTCAAATCTTTATAGGTTTGGAAGCCTGAGTCTGTGTATCCAACAAGAGTAAGATCGTCCCGAGAATACACAAACATATAATTCATGGTTCTTTTAAGATATCTTAATATATGCTTTACAACTTGCCAATGCCTGAGATCTGGATTTGCCTAATATCGACTAATTATTCCTACAGCGAAACAAATATTTGGCCGTGTGCAAAGCATCGTATACATAAGGCTTCCGTTGGCTTAGGATAGTCGTCTAAAGAAAGATGAAAATCTGATGCAGTCAACTGAATGCCTGGCTTTGCATCAGCCATTGTAAAACGTTCCAGTACCTTATCAATGTATGAAGCTTGAGAAAAAGCTATTGTTTTATTCTTTTGATCCTTAAGGATTTGAATTCCAAGAATATAGCTAGCTTCACCCTAGTCCTTCATGCTAAACTGTTGAGCTAACCACAGTTTAATCGATGACAATTCTTCTACATCGTTTTTGATAAGTAGAATATCATCAACATACAAAACGAGGAATACCACATTTTTGTCCTTTATACGCTTATAAAAACAAGGTTCATTAGTGTTTTGCTCAAATCCAAAAGTCTTGATCGTTTGATCAAATCTTTTATTCCATGAGCGGGACACTGCTTAAGTCCATAAATGAATCTTAGCAATTTGCAAACTTTTTGCTCTTTTCCTTTGACAACATAGCCAGTGGGTTGAGTCATGTAAATTTTCTCATTAAGATAGTCATTCAAAACTGTTGTCTTGACATCTATTTGCCAGATCTCGTAATCGAGAGCAGCGACAATGGATAAGAGTATGCGTATAGACTTGAGCATAGCTACCGGAGAAAAGGTCTTATCGTAATCGATGCCTTCTTTCTGTGTGTAGCCTTTTCTTACAAGTCTAGCTTTGTGTGTTTCCACTTTCCCTTCAGCATTTCTCGTCTTCATGTAGATCCACTTACACCCTATGGGTTTAATTTCAATCGATAAGTCTACAAGTACTCACACCGTATTGGATTTCATAGAATCCATTTCGGCATCCATGACATGTTTTCAGAGCTTGGAATCAACGTCCTGCATATCCTCCTCGTAAGTGAGTAGATCATCATCCTCATGATTGACTTCCATATTATAAATACTACCATCATAGATGAATAAGTCTGGTTTCTTAGAAACTCTACCACTACGGTGGATTCCCCTATGTTGTTAATCTTTTGCAGGTTTTTCTACAACTTTTTAAGAATTGAACTTGGTGATTGTTCTACCACTCCCGAAAGTTCCTTGAGTACCACTTTACTTCGAGGCTTGAAGTTATCCATGTAGCTTTTCTTGAGGAAAGTAGCATGAGTAGAAACTTTAATTGTATTATCTTTTGGATTGTAGAATAATCCTCCCTTTGTTCCTTTTGAATATCGTACAAACATGCACAATTCTATCCATGCATCCAACTTGTTTGCATCCTTATTTAGAAAGTATGTTGGACAACCCCATATTCTAAATCTCTTGGAACTCTTGTAAAACCCCTAACCTGTATCCATCGATGGAACAGGGTTATAGAGCGTTACCGAAACTTTTCAGAATATTTTCAGATAAATCATGTCAATCACGATTCATTAATCGAGATCATTTGTAATGTCCCTTAGATGGACCCTCGAGGTCCAATATGAGCATTTGAATCGAGTCGGGACTTAATCATAAATTCTAAGAATTTTTTGTGACATTTCAAAAAGATTCCAAGGTGCAGGGCTCACACGCCCGTGTAGTCCAAGGGACACGCCCGTGTGACACTTAGACAGGCCTGTGCATTAGGCCGTGTCCGATTTAGGTTGCTTTCTGACTTGCGTCACACGACTATGCCACAGGCCCGTGTGCTAGGCCGTGTGGTTAATTTATTCATTTCGAATTAGGTACAGGTTTCACATAGCTAAGACACACGCCCGTGTTCAAGGCCGTGTCACCCACATAGCTGAGACACACGCCCATGTCCCTGCCCGTGTGCTCAATTCTGAGTATTCTATTTTCTCAAATTTAAGGTGCAGAGGACACACGGCCTAACCACAAGCCCTTGTTATCAGGCCGTGTGTCACACACGGTCTAGACACACGTCCATGTGGACAAAATAAAGCCATTCCTAGCTTCATTTCTCATCCCAATCTTTGCCATAATCGTACACCACATCTTGCATTCATAACCCAACAAATCCAAGCATTTTATTCAAGTTAATTCTATCATTTAACATGATATATCAGCACATACAATTACTAACCATTTCAAGCATTCTAATCATGCGTAATCCATCCATCATCATGGCATATCATTTCATGCAAACATGTTTACAATCTTACCTTGCTTATGTCCTCATGTTAGACATAATTTGATCAACTACTTAACATATATGTGGCTAACATAATATGACATTACAAGTATATCAAAACAATCATTACTAGCCATTCCAATGGATAGATTACAAGCATCGTTTATGTTTATATGCCACTATGGCCAACATATCCTATACATGTCATTACAACTGTAATTGATTTACCATATTGTACCGACATGGGCCGATGGATAGTGTGAGTGATCTCCGCCAAGCTTCTAATTTACTCTAAAACAGGGGAAAATAAAACAGGGTAAGCATAAAATGCTTAGTAAGTTCGTATAACATTGGTACTTAACTTACCATTCATCCTATTTGGAGATAACTATGTAAGGCATATTCACTTAATTTGACCTCAAGCCCTACACACAATCTCATTGCCCTTGTTAGTCATGTAATCAATGATAACATCAAGATATGTATAAGCTCAATCAACAATCAAGTTTCCATGCATATATGCTTTCCACAACATGTATTCATTAAGCATGTCTATATTATCTCTTATTATTACAAGTGTAGTTTCATAGTAGTTCTGTAACGTATCGCTCACATAAAGTCGTTACTTAATACTTTTATGTAACGTATCGCTCACATAGAGCCGTTACTTGACATTTCTGCACACTTAGTGCCCTTAAATCCAATTACTCTTATTCCATATAGACATATGTTTAAATCCACCAATTCTTCCCATGAATTTCCAACATATTCGATACATTCATATACTTAAAAAAAATAAATATATATATCTCATACTCGAATACATACTTCTTTTTCAATTCATTTCCACATATAATTATCATTTAGTACATATATATAAATTCAATTCACCATTCGGCTATCACTAATTCAATTCTTTGTCACTTTCGGCATTAAGGAATTAAATATAATAACATGAGCTTAACAAGCACATGCTCATATAATAACTTTTATTCAATCCAAATGCTTAAAATCTTACCTCAGAAGTCGATAAATTTGAATTTCCCGGCTATTCGTTTACTTTTGTTTTTCCACGATTTAAAACTTTCTCCTTTTGGCCTTGATCTAAATGATTCAAATTGAACTAATTCAACCACATATTCATTCAATTAAAAGCAAAATCATATAAGTACACAATTTTCTGATTTACCCCCCAACATTTATAATGTTTATAATATAATCCTTAAAATTCAAAACACGAAATATCAAGAATTTAATTGCCCCTTTCAAGGGCCAAATGCTCACCATCTCCATACAAGTCTCTATGAATTATTTATTTTATATTTTAACACACTTAAGTTCATGAAGGCCGAATACACAAGCTTAATTTCTTCTTCTCTTATGGCCGAATATGCTAACTCACTGTACACATACATATTCTTCAATACATGACCAAACAACAAGCTAAATAAACACTATTTATACTCATCCCAAATTTAGCCGAATAATAAGAGCACTCCTATGCTCAAATCCAAAATAAATTCTATAACACTCATACAATTTAAGCCACTAGTCTTCAATTCATCTAAGTCTCTTAAGCAAGTCATGTTGTTTTTTTTTTTTAATCTATACTAAACATTTTTCAGTCAAACACAACAACTCAAGAGTGCTCATCCATGGCTGAATATTAACATGCTTAACTCCCAAAATTTTAACATGATTTTATTAGTATTCAAAGCAACCAACTCCAATATGTAAAGATTTACTAAAACCAAGCTAAAATACCCACCTTATTACTACATGCAAGGCCGAAAAAAATGGAGGTTTAAGCTTCCTTCATTTCTTTGGAAGAGAATCGGTGAAGAAGATGATGGTGAGGAAAGAGAGAATGAAATTAAAGCATATTTCCTTTATTTTATAAAATAAATACTTATTATAATATACTTAAAATAAAATAATGTACCCATTGTACATATAAAATTGTTTTCCTAGCATGCTTGCCGTCCACATCATGAAATTGGGCAATTTGACATGCAAGTCCTCATGCAAGAAAGACAATTCAATTAACCCTTCAACTTAATAGATGCTATTTTTACTACTTTAACTATTTAGTGCTTTCTCTTAATTTAAGCACACCAAAGCAATTAAATTCATAAATTTCAACACATATTCATTCATGATTATTACACACAACACAAAAATAATATTAGGAAATTTTTCCGGCTCGAATTCATGGTTCCGAGACCACCGTTCCGATTAGGGTCGTAATTGGGCTGTTACAACTGCCCCCTTTAAGTAATTTTCGTCCTCGAAAATCTTACCGATGAATAAGCGTGGATAGCATTCTTTCATTGATTCCTCAATCTCCCAGGTTGCTTCCTCTACCCCGTGCTTATGCCACATAACTTTAACTAGCGATATTTTCTTATTTCGCAACTCTTTCACTTCACGAGCTAATATGCGAATCGGTTCTTCCTCATAAGTCAAATCGGGCTGAATTTCAATCTCTGATGGACTAACCACATGGGAGGGATCAGATCTATATCGTCGAAGCACTGACATGTGAAAAACATTATGAATTTTGTCTAACTCAGACGGCAACCTCAATCTGTATGCAACCGGTCCAATACGCTCAATAACCTCATACGGCCCAATAAATCTCGGGCTCAACTTTCCTTTACTACCAAATCTCAATACTTTTTTCCATGGAGATACTTTCAAGAACACATGGTCGCCCACTTGGAATTCTATATCCTTTCATTTTAAATCTGCGTACGACTTCTGACGATCTGATGCGGCTTTCAAACTTTCTTCAATTACTTTAATTTTCTGCTCCGTCTCTCTGATCAAATCAACCCCGTGTATCTTGCATTCACTTAGCTCGGTCCAATATAAGGGTGTACAACATTTCCGACCGTACAAAGCTTCATATGGTGCCATTTTGATACTTGATTGAAAGCTGTTATTATAAGCAAATTCAATCAAGGGCAAATATCGCTCCCATGTACCCTTAAACTTAAGAACGCAACATCTCAACATATCCCCGAGTATCTGAATAACACGTTCAGATTGACCATCCGACTGAGGGTGAAAAGCCGTATTGAAGTGTAACTTAGTACCTAAAGCATCTTGCAGTTTCTTCCAAAACCGCGATGTAAACCTCGGGTCCCTATCCGAAACAATAGAAAGAGGTACTCCATGTAGTCGTACTATCTGCGATAGGTATAAATCGACTAATTTATTGAGTGAGAAATCCGTACGTAATGGGATGAAATGAGCCGATTTTGTTAATCTATCAATGATAACCTAGATTGAATTTTTCTTGTTGGATGTTAAAGGCAAACCCGATACAAAGTCCATCGTAACACGATCCCACTACCATTCTGGTATCATGATCGGCTGAAGTAGTCCCGATGGCATTTGATTCTCAGCTTTCACTTGTTGGCATACTAAACACTTTGACACATAGTCTGAGATGTCTCGTTTCATACATTGCCACCAATAATGCTGTTTTAGATCATTATACATTTTCGTACTACCCGGGTGAACTGACCTTCTACTACTTCAGGGTTCTTCGGTACACAAATTCGATTCTTGAACTGTAAGCATCCTTCAGCATCTACCTGAAAGTCTGAATCCACACACGAGCAACAATGACTTTTCTTTGTTTTTAAATCATCATTGAATTCTTGTGCTTCTCGAATTTGTTGCTCAAATAATGGTCTTACTTTAAACTCAGAAATGATCGCACCATCCTCAGTCATAGCTATATCTGCATTCATTGCGCGTAGAGTAAATAGTGACTTTCGGCTAAGAGCATCGGCAACCACATTAGCCTTTCCCGGGTGGTAATCAATCACTAGCTCATAATCTTTCAATAGTTCCAACCATCGTAGTTGTCTCAAATTCAGATCTTTTTGAGTCATTAAATACTTTAGACTCTTGTGGTCCGAATAAACATGACATTTCTCCCCAAATAGATAGTGACGCCATATCTTCAAAGCAAAAACTATAGTGGCCAACTCAAGGTCGTGCGTCGGATAATTTCTCTTGTGCAGTTTCAATTGTCTCGAAGCGTAGGCTACGACTTTACCCTCCTGCATCAATACACAACCCAGCCCATTTAAAGATGCATCACTGAAAATAACAAACTCTTTACCCGATTCTGGCTGAACAAGTACTGGAGCTTCCGTTAACAAGGTCTTCAGTTGATCAAAACTCTTCTGACACTTTTCTGACCATTCAAATTTAACATCTTTCTGTAATAGCTTTGTCATCGGCGATGCTATCATAGAAAACCCTTTTACGAAACGTCTATAATATTCGGCAAGTCCTAGAAAGCTACGAACCTCGGAAACATTCCGCGGAGGTTTCCAATCAAGTATAGCTGAAATTTTACTCGGGTCAACCCGAATACCCGATGCTGAAATTACATGCCCCAAAAAGCTGACTTCTTTCAACCAAAACTCACATTTACTGAATTTTGCGTGCAATTGCTTGTCACGTAAAATCTGTAACACCAGCCTCAAATGTTTAGCATTTTCGATTTCGTTTCGCGAATAGATCAGTATATCATCTATAAAAACAACCACAAACTGATCTAGATATAGTCTGAATATCCGATTCATCAAATCCATAAACACTGCCGGAGCATTAGTGAGCCCAAACGGGATCACTAGGAATTCATAGTGACCATATCTCGTTCGAAAAGCAGTCTTTGGTACATTCGGTTCCCTAACTCGCAGCTGATAATATCCAGACCTCAAATCAATTTTCGAGAACACTGAAGCTCCCTTAAGTTGATCGAATAAATCGTCGATACGTGGCAAAGGATATTTATTCTTTACGGTCACCTTATTTAGCTGTCGATAGTTAATACACATTCTTAATGTTTCGTCTTTCTTTTTCACAAATAGAACGGGCGCACCCCAGGGAGAGAAACTCGGTCGGGCGAAACCTCTATCTGTCAATTCTTGCAACTGAGCCTTCACGAACGGGTGGCAATCCCGATAATTCCTCTGGAAACACATCCGGATACTCACCAACAACCAGTACAGATTCAACCTTCTTTTCGATTACTTTACTATCAATCACAAACGCAAGATAGGCTTCACAACCCTTCCTCAGATACTGTCGAGCCATCATCGAAGATATCACAGAAGGTGGTCCACTCAAATCCGCAGACTCAATTCAGATTCTCTTATTATTCTGGCATTTTAAATCAATAGTCTTTCGTCTGCAATTAACTACTGCATCATGAACTGTAAACCAATTCATACCGAGGATAATGTCAAACTCATCGAAAGGTAGTAGCATCAGATTAGCCGTAAAACACATGTCTCGAATCATTAATGGGCAGTTCTTGCACACTTTATCAACTAATACACATCGACCCAGGGGGTTTGAAACCCGAATCACAAATTCAGTAGACTCAACAGGTAGAGTCTTACTGGTTGCTAATGTTTCACACACATATGAATGAGTTGAGCCAGGATCAATCAAAGCAGTTACACTAGTATCAAAGAGAGTGAAAGTACCGGTAATGACATCTAGAGATGAGGCCTCCTCTCTAGTACGAACGACATAAGCTCTAGCCGGTACACGGGTATCCGATCGAACAACCACATTTGAAGTCCCCCTCTGTGCACTACTTCTACCTCCCCCAAAACGAGATGATCTACCTCTAGCTGTAGTGCCACTCGGTCTCGCACTCTGATCAGTACCCTTTTCAGCAGTCTCCTGGCAATCCCAAATGAAGTGGTCCTGCGAGCCACACTTGTAACAAGTGCGAGAAATGGATTTACCCCAACACTCTCCGAAATGTCACCTGCCACATTGCTGACACTCAGGTTTACTCGATTTTTCATTACCAACACTAGCAACTGAAGTAGCCCGAGAACTTATTGGTGGTCGTTCTCGTATATAAATCCCGGTGTTAGATTTGGATCGACTACCATCATTCTTGAACTTCTTTATTGCCGTCTGTGAAAATTTACTCGCAGATCTCTTTCGAAAATCTTTAGATTCAAGTTCAGCCTTCCGTTTTTCTCTTCCCAGCTCTTCAGCTTTACAAGCTCGTTCTACTAATACTACGAACTCGTTAATCTCAAGAATACCAACCAGAAGCTTTATATCTTCATTTAAACCATCTTCAAATCTCCGGCACATAGTAGCTTCCGACGAAACACACTCACGAGCGTAGCGGCTAAGTCGCATTGCGCTTGTATTCGGATACGATCATTCGACCCTGTTTAAGCTCAAGAAATTCTTTGCGCTTAGAGTCTATGAAGCGCTGGCTTACATACTTCTTACGAAATTTCGTCTGGAAAAAGTCTCAAGTAACCCTCTATTTCGGAACAACTGATACGAATGTATTCCACCAATAATAAGCAGAATCCTGTAATAATGATATGGCACACTTCAGACACTCATCGGGTGTACAGGACAACTCGTCGAAAACACGGACGCTATTATCGAGCCAAAATTCAGCTTGCTCTGCATCGTCGCCATCCTCAGCTCTAAATTCTTGAGCTCCGTGCTTTCTAATACGGTCAACAAGAGGCTTATTTACTCTTTCAGGATTGGCAATTTGGGGTAGCACCGGTTCTGTAGGAGGAATGTTCAAATTCAGGGGTGGTTGAATAGCCGGATTGGTTCGTATGTATTGGTTGAACCAATTGTTCATCATACTGTAGAAGGCTTGTCTAGCCCCCTCATTCGGATTACTCGTAGCTGGTCGAGATTCCTCTGGGGCGGTCTCTTGTACGGGAACAGGCGCCACGCTCTCGACATCATCAGTTACTGCTCGCTCGGGGTCGGGATCCATAACTATATGAAAGAAATAAACACATTTCACTGTCAGAAGTCATCACATTATCACATTATAAATCATGGCATGTATAGCAAGACTCACACAAGCGCTATGTTAGTCCGAGAATCTACTAAACCGTAGCTCTGATACCAATCAAATGTAACACCCCTCACCCGTATTCGTCGCTGGATTAGGGCTACTAGATGTTACTCGACTAACCACCAAGTACATTCAGTCACATGAACCATAAAACTTAAGATATAATATTATGAAAAATCAAATCATCACAGAAATAAAGTCAATTGCATGATATACAATAAAATAAGTAATCTCATAAATAAAATATAATTTCAAAGCAATGTTCATTTGAGACAAATTGGTATATTATAGCCAAATATAAGTATTAGCCTTATTAAACATATACCAATCAAAGACTATAATAATAAAATCACATGCATGTCATTATTAATAATTCACTACTAAAATTTTACCATTTCGAAATCTCAAAACCGAATATATAAGCATACATATATTGTACAAATTGAACTCCAAAATTAATGTAAATACTTTAACCAAATACTAGCAAGAAAGTATAATTCAATTCATTCATTGGTATAATTCACATAACATAACTTAAATTACCCTTCAACTTAAGGTTATGATTTATGCCAAATATATTCTAGAAATTAAGATCATTACCCAATCGAATCTAAACCATATTTAAAATACCTACTTTAACAACATTTAACATATAAATTATTCTTGAATATTTATCCGAAATTTATAAAAGAAATATCCTTTTGAATTCACAGAACTTACATATCAAACATGCGTAAGTCAAAATCTACTGTGCACCAACACATGAATATATATATGCATTCATATCATTTCGTACATAATCATGTCATTCCAAATATGAAAATTATAGCCATTTTCGTATGGCATCTTCATACAAACATATTTACCCATTTAAAACATTTCCATACATAATTCAGCCTATACATGCCATGGACCTTGGGTTCAAAAACAAAAAGGTACCAAAAGAGATGATAATGTGATTGACTTCGACAACGATCCTCGAGCTTGAGCTTCAACTTCAAAATCTAATGAACAATGCATAAAGCACACCAAGTAAGCTATTATAGCTTAGTAAGTTTAAGCAATTTATATTCATTGAATAATATAAACAAAATTTTATTCAAGATTTCGAAACCTAATCTCTTGGTAACATCCATACCAATCATCCAAACCATAATAAAAATTGAATTTATAATCACATCATATACTTCTAACAACTTCCATATACCATCACCACATGATAAATAACTAATATTTATATCATATACTTACCAAATTTTCTATTTGCATTTCAAGCTACTAATAGTCTCAAATTAATAGGTATATTACATACCTCTAATTTACTTACCCTTTCCAAACTAAATCGTTCATACATAACCTGTAATAATACACTTCTTACATTTCCGTATGCATAATAACATTACTCATATAAATCCTTTAACGAATCTTATACTTGCACAATTGTTGGTAAAATTTAGTAACGTATCGCTCACATAGAGCCGTTACTTAACACTTCTCGTAACGTATCGCTCACATAGAGCCGTTACTTAATACTTTATGTAACGTATCGCTCACATAAAGTCGTTACTTAATACTTTTATGTAACGTATCGCTCACATAGAGCCGTTACTTGACATTTCTGCACACTTAGTGCCCTTAAATCCAATTACTCTTATTCCATATAGACATATGTTTAAATCCACCAATTCTTCCCATGAATTTCCAACATATTCGATACATTCATATACTTAAAATAAATAAATAAATATATCTCATACTCGAATACATACTTCTTTCTCAATTCATTTCCACATATAATTATCATTTAGTACATATATATAAATTCAATTCACCATTCGGCTATCACTAATTCAATTCTTTGTCACTTTCGGCATTAAGGAATTAAATATAATAACATGAGCTTAACAAGTACATGTTCATATAATAACTTTTATTCAATCCAAATGCTTAAAATCTTACCTCAGAAGTCGATAAATTTGAATTTTCCGGCTATTCATTTACTTTTGTTTTTCCACGATCTAAAACTTTCTCTTTTTGTCCTTGATCTAAATGATTCAAATTGAACTAATTCAACCACATATTCATTCAATTAAAAGCAAAATCATATAAGTATACAATTTGCCGATTTACCCCAACATTTATAATGTTTATAATATAATCCTTAATTCAAAACACGAAATATCAAGAATTTAATTGCCCCTTTCAAGGGCCGAATGCTCACCATCTCCATCCAAGTCTCTATGAATTATTTATTTTATAGTTTAACACACTTAAGTTCATGAAGGCCGAATACACAAGCTTAATTTCTTCTTCTCTAATGGCCGAATATGCTAACTCACTGTACACATACATATTCTTCAATACATGACCAAACAACAAGCTAAATAAACACTATTTATACTCATCCCAAATTTAGCCGAATAATAAGAGCACTCCTATGCTCAAATCCAAAATAAATTCTATAACATTCATACAATTTAAGCCACTAGTCTTCAATTCATCTAAGTCTCTTAAGCAAGTCATGTTGTTTTTTTTTTTAAATCTATACTAAACTTTTTTCAATCAAACACAACAACTCAAGAGTGCTCATCCATGGCAGAATATTAACATGCTTAACTCCCAAAATTTTAACATGGTTTTATTAGCATTCAAAGCAACCAACTCCAATATGTAAAGATTTACTAAAACCAAGCTAAAATACCCACCTTATTACTACATGAAAGGCCGAAAAAAATGGAGGTGTAAGCTTCCTTCATTTCTTTGGAAAAGAATCGGTGAAGAAGAAGATGGTGAGGAAAGAGAGAATGAAATTAAAGCATATTTCCTTTATTTTATAAAAATAAATACTTATTATAATATACTTAAAATAAAATAATGTACCTATTATACATATAAAATTGTTTTCCTAGCATGCTTGCCGTCCACATCATGAAATTGGGCAATTTGACATGCAAGTCCTCATGCAAGAAAGACAATTCAATTAACCCTTCAACTTAATAGATGCTATTTTTACTACTTTAACTATTTAGTCCTTTCTCTTAATTTAAGCACACCAAAGCAATTAAATTCATAAATTTCAACACATATTCATTCATGATTATTACACACGACACAAAAATAATATTAGGAAATTTTTCCGGCTCGGATTCGTGGTTCCGAAACCACCGTTCTGATTAGGGTCGTAATTGGGCTGTTACAAGTTCGTTTTGAGTTTAGATAATTTCATGTCAAGACTTTACTCATTTTATTCGAGTATTAAGGTCACCAAGTAGTAGTACACTCAAGGTGTACAATTATATAATCAAGGATGAACGCTTTCATCAAATAATTTCCATGTACAATTATTATCTTTTCATATTTTCATACATCACTAGTCATAAATCATCATTTCCTTGTATTTCATGTAATATCCTTTTTCATGTCATATTTCATATCATTATAATATATTATATATCATTCCATGTCAATTTGTCTTAAATTCATATTTGCCCTTATCAGAGCTTTGCCCGTTGAATTTATTCGAAATATCGATGGATACACAGGTAGTACACTCGAGGTGTATGAATCAGAATCCATCAATTCGTGTTCAATGGTACCCATAAGGTACAATTTCAGAGAGTAGACTCTCAAGCCACGTATATATAAACAACATGATTACCAGTCCACGTTAAATCCTTTTTACGTCATATGCTCTAAAGAGCTTGATTTGGATTACCCGTTTGGGCTAAATCCAATCCATAACATATGCTCGAGAGGACTTATATCAGGATTACCCATCCGGGCTAAGTCCTATCAGAATTGAGGTCGAAGGATTACTCATCCAAGCTAAATCCTATCCGCAACAATTGCAGGACTTCTTTCGTTTCGAGAAATCACATATCCATCGATTTTCCATTTATTCAATCGGTATTTAAACACTTTTCAAGCATTATTGGGCATTTTATTATTTCATACTTCCGTAACCTTTAGGTAATTCAAGTAAAACACATTCCACATTCATGTCAAACATACGAGTAACATTTTATTCATTTACCATTTTATCGGGCATTTTCATTTGTCGGGCTATATCGAGTAGGTGATCATTTCACATATTTATGACATTGATAAAACTCAAAAACACAAAATTTAAATCAAGCATAAAAACATGTACAATTTAGTTACACAAACTTACCTCGACAAAGGTTCGTGTATGTAAAATTTACTAATCTGACATTTTCCCCATTCCTCGTTCTAACTCCGAATTCGGTCTATCCGGATCTATACGAGTAAAGTTAACATCAATTTATCATATTTTACATTCATGTGGACTAAATTTTCATCCTAGGCAAAATTACTATTTTGCCCCTAACTTTTCCATAAATTCTATTTTCGTCCCTAGGCTCAGAAAATGAAACTTGTGCAAATTACTCCCTATTCCAAGCCTAACCAAAGCCCCATTACAAATTTTACAACACATGTATTCATAAAATTTCATAATTTTTCATCAAATTTTACAACTTTTCATTTTAGTCCCTAAATCATGTTTTCATCAAAAATCACTTTGTAAAAGTTGTTTATCTATCAATAATATTTCATCTTCTACCATAAAATTTCTAATTTCCAGCATATACATCCATGACCCATTTTCATACTTTGATGACTTTTCAAATTAATCCCCCAAATAGAGAGATTAAGCTATCCCGATTCTAAAAATATCAAAATTACTAAAAACGGGACAAGGAAACTTACCCAATTTGGCCATGAAAGTCTCTTCTCTCCCTCCTAGGGTTTCCATGTTTTATTTTTGGGGAAGAAGATGAGAAAATAAAATGATATCTATTTTATCATCTTTTAATTAATTAAGAATTTTCACTTTCCAATTTAGTCCTTACCTTTTTTTCTATATTTCCATGGATAAGTCACCAAGAAAAATCTACACACTTTTCTTAATGGTCTAATTACCATATAAGGACCTTAATTTTTGAATTCCATAGCTATTTGATCCTTCTAGCTACTAGAATCTAACTTTTGCATTTTATGCGATTTAGTCCTTCTCGTAATTAAGCACATAATCGGTAAAATTTTCTTTTCAAAATTTTCACACGACATTTTTAGTATAATATGGATCATATAATAAAATAAAAATAAATTTTATTTTTCGGCTCGAATTTGTGGTCCCGAGAACACTGTTCCGATTTCACCATTCCGATTTCTTCGAAATTGGGCTGTTACAACTCTCGCCCCTTAAGAAATTTTCATCCTCGAAAATTTTACCAGTAAGAAGATTCAGGCATTACTTTCTCATGTTTCTATCCAGTTCCCAAGTAGCTTTCTCTATATCATATCATTGTTCAAGAACTTTCACTAAAGACACCTTTATACTTTTCGTTTCTTTCACTTTACATGCTAGAATTTTAACCAGTCACTCGTTGTAAGTCATGCCAAGCTGAATTTAAAATTTATCAAAGCAATAACAGATGATAGGTCTGATCGATTTTGTCATAACACATATACTCATAAGAACATTATGAATTCTGTAGAACTCTGATAATAATACCAATCAATACGAAACCAGTTCAATTCTTTTCAATAATCTTTATGACTTGATAAACCACAAACTTAATTTGCCTTTACGGGCAAACTAGGGAACTTTCTTTCATGGTGAATATCCAGAAATACTTTGTCACCATCAGAAACTCTATTTCTTTTCATTTTAGATCCACATCAGATTCCTGACGATCAAATATTGCTTTTAATCTGTCTCAGCCCCCTTTCATCTCTTTTTTGGGTTCAACGAATCAAAACTACCACATGTATCTTTTCTCACTGAACTCCGTCCAAAACACCAGAGTTTTGCATTTGTGATCATATAAAGCCCTGTACAGTATAATTTTATATGTGACTATTAACCGTTATAAGTAATTTCAACCCAACAAATACTTTTCTTAGTTATCTTCACATTCAAGTACACAACATCGAAGCATATCTTCCAAAATCTGAATCATATGTTGTAACACCCCAAACCCGGACCATTCACTACGACCGAATTTGAAATGCCACTGCGGAAAACGTTTGAAAGATTTTTGACTTAGAGTTAAAAACATAAAAATTTATTGTCCTTTGTAAAACATTGTGTATTTAAATCTCTTAGTAAAACTTTGTATTTATAAAATTTTGAGTAAAACTATATTGTCCCAAATTTATAAAATTTTAAAATTCAAAAATATTTCCCATATTAGCTCAATAATAATATAAACTTTAAAAAACCATTAAGTTTCCAAATACTTAAGTGGCCCTTATTACATCAAATAAATCCCCAAAATACTGATAATATATACGTAAATCAATTAAATCATCTTCTGCATGGCATAAAATACTTCTGCATGGCCACCTTTGTATCCACTCCAACCCGGTCCAAGCCTTATGCATCACCTGCGATGTTGGTAAAAATTTGGGTGAGTCATACAGACTCAGTGCATAGTTATTTCACATGTCTCCACATACAAAATTATGCAATTATGAAACCCAACCCAACCTAATGTCCATCCGTTACACCTACCTTGGCAGACCTGCCTAATCCACCGATCAACCAAGTGATCCCACATATCCTACCTTGGCAGACCTGCTGCTCAAGGCCGTGGCTAAGCCACCGATCACCTCAGTGATCCCACATATCAATATCCACGAGGTGACTCGAGGTCATCCTCAATCCACGGTGATGCACACAACTATCATCCGCCGAGATGTGGCACCTAGCCAACACCTCCTTTGATGAAGCACATAGCTAACATCAAGCGCTAATGTAGCACAAGGCTAACATTAGACCACGTACATAATGTACACCCTGTCCTTCAATATTCATGTCCCAAGCCCCCATGCATAGATATGTCATGACAAAAATATCACTTGGAACAAATATACATCACATGCCATCACATTTTCATACTTATATCATATGTAAATTCACGTCATAGAATACTAACCTGGTTAATCGATTACCCATCATGGGTATCCATCACTTTAGCCCTTATTTCGGCTACCATTCACATGATAGCACATATACATAATAACACATATAAACAATCAAGAGACAGTGCGATAACTACGCACCTGCTTTGGCACAGTCGACTAAATCCCGAAACTCTCTTATTCCCGACGATTAGCCCCTAAACCATCATAGTCAAATCGGTCACACTAAAATACCAAATATGGCCTATGGCCGAATACCACTACTACCTTACCTTACGGATTTAAATCCCGAAAACCACTACTTGCTCCTGTTGTTGTCGACCTCCCTGCTAAACAATTATTAGAATCGGCTTCTCACATAAATCCATGAACATGGCTCTTGGCTGAATACCCCATATCCCTTACCTTGATGTATCCAATCCCGAGAGAAACCTTACTCCTTTAACGCTATCTTCCCTTGACTACACAAGAACAAAACATGAAATCAAGGCCCTATTAAGGTTCGGCCAACCCAAATACCAAGGCCAAATACTGATTTCGGCATACTAAAGAATAAGAGCCCAAACCGATTACTTAAAGAAATACTTACCACTATCAAAGCACTCCCAGAGAAACGGCTCTTAGACCCCAAAGAGAAAGATTTCGGCACTTGAATGGTGAAGGGGGATCACGCCAAAGTGAAGCGAATTTATGCTTAGAGGATTCGGCAATAAAGAACAGTGATAGAGGGGTTTCGGCTTTTGTCAATAATGGGAGAGAATAAGGCTATAAGGTTCGGCTATGACTCTTAATGGCAAAGAGGCATTCGGCTTCAAGAAATAAAGATAGATTCGGGGTTGAAAGGAAATAAAGAGGAAGAGAGTAAGTAAAGAAAGTGAGAAAATTCGGTACAAAGAGAGGGTGAGATGAGAGGAACAATTTTCGGCAAAAAGAAATTGAATGGAGAAAAGAATTACCAAAAGGTGAGCACCCCTATTTATACTACTCAAATTTGGCACACATACCTCCTCTCCAATCCCACTTTCTTCTCCTATAATATCTCTTGAACACACATTCAAAATATATAAAATAAATCTATAATTATCTTCTATCTACCAACTTAAAATAAATCCACCTTTATCACCTTAATTAATAAAATAAAAATTATCCCTCATTAATCCCTTATCAAACTCCTAAATCATCTCTTATCTACCTATTTAAAATAAATGAAAAATAAAATCCACATTTATCAACTAATTTTAGCCAAAAATTTAAAAGATAAAACAAGCCTTATCTCATCCTTCCAAAGTCCATGAGCCGTCCAACTCCTTCCCCCCTCTTGACGCCAACTTGCAAAATAAAACCCCACTTTATGCTGCCAACGTGATTCGAACCTCACCCTTTGAAGCTCCCTTTTGTCGCACACTTTACAGCACCCAAGGTGGCGTCCCTTGCCACTTTACTACTAGGTTGCTTGTGTCATAAACTGCACCACTTATTCCTTTAAGACCTCACTCCCTTAACGTCAAAAATGCAAAATAATAGCCGCCCATTTTGCTGCCCACACGACTCGAACATGAGCCCTTCCTCCTTGCTTGAGGCGTCATTCACCAAGCCCTTAAGTGGCGCCTTGCAGCCACTTTACCAAGGCCATCTTTGCGTCATACATCCCCCACAACTTCTCTTAAGGCATCCTTAGCCTAGCTCCCCATAATTACACTTAAAAACAAAATTTCTCCTATAGCTCGGGCCTTCCCTTAGCTTATAACTAACCTCTAAAATACCTCCATTAACACCACAACGACCACACTTATGCAAAATAATTTAATAAAAATTTACCCCCTATTTTAGGATATTACAATTCTACCCTCCTTAAAAATAATTTCGTCCTCGAAATTACTTACTAACGAACAGTCGTACATCCTAACTCACCACACTACGCTATTGCTGCGTACTCTGATCTTAAAGAACTATCATACTTTCTAGGCACATTCTCTAAGTTCACAATCGAGGTTCCATACACTTCATTAGCAACATAAGAACGAACTGACCTTATAGCGAGCAAAGCAATGAAGGATATTCTAGAAATAAGAACTTACCCGTTGTCACATCTGGCACATCACCATCCTCGCGATGGCTGACTGCATAAACCAACCTTGGCTGCCTTGCATCTGTACTTTCAGCACCTCCGCTTGGTGCTCCATGACCTCGGCCGGAACCATTCCCTCCATGGCTCGGACCACGACCCCTCGTCGCTTGCTAACCATTCCTGCCCGACTGCACTCCTCCTTGACCTGCTGTCCGAGCCCTATTCGGATCCTGAGGACAGTCTTTAATCAGATGAGACTTAGACTTACACCTAAAACACTCTCGATCTCGATTCCAGCACTCACCCACATGATACCTTCCACACCGAGTACACGGACGGTCCGGATTTCCAGTAGCTGGCTTAGAAACACGAACAGAATTCTCAACCTTCAGTCTTTTCTGAAAGTTCTCAGATGATTCTGACGGTCCAAAACTTCTCTTATCCCGATTCCTATCCTTATCTCTGTTCTGTCTTACAGAGTCCTTAATCCCTTCAGCTACCTTAGCTTTCTCTACTAATACAGCGAACTCTCGCTCCTGCTGTGGAGCTATCAATAACCTCAGGTCATCCCTTAGTCCGTCTTCAAATCGGACATATCGCTTATGCTCCGTAGCCACTACTCCTCGAGCATATCGGCTTAACCTCAGGAATTCAGCCTCGTACTCCGCTACGGACTTGTTCCCTTGAACCAGCCCCAAAAATGCCTTCCTTTGCGCATCAATATAATGGGTACCAATATACTTCTTTTGATATGCCGTCTTAACGTACTCCCAAGTGTGATCCTCAGCTGTGGCCCCATCCCGAACTGTGAGCCACCATTGATACGCTTCATCGCGTAGCAGCGCCACCATTCCTTTAACCTTCTCTGCAGCTGTCAGATCCAACTCATCCATAATTCGTTCCGTCGCCTCCAACCAATACTCAGCAGTACTGGGTGCCACACCAGATACGCCACGGAACACCTCAGCTCCATTAGCTCGAAGTCGCTCGGGTACAGACTTCCTAGCTCTCATATTCCCACCGGATCCAGCCACCATCTCAAGAACTCGCAGCACCGCCTGTGATACAGCATCGTCCCCCGTCTGATCTTGCTGCTCAACACCAAAAGCTGGTGGTGGTGGTACCTCATTCTCAGATCCTTGACCCGACCTAACGGGTTCCGACACAGCCATTCTGCCTCTACCACGTCCACGACGACCACGTCCCCTATAACTCATGTCTACTTTGCGATTTAATCTGATTAAAAAGTTTTATGCATTAGAAATTTTGTTTCACTGTTTAACCACGAGCAAATTTTTATGAAAAGAGCTTTCAGGAGTAGTTCTTTCGATCAAACAAGGTTTCAGTTCAAGTTCACTATTCTAATTCAGAGAATCACATTCATCCATCTCGATAGAGACACATTCATTCTTCAACAACATTCAACACACTACTTTGGGCATTTCAGTCCATTCCCAACCCAGGGGTATTTTCGTCATTTATCCTATAGGGGTATTTTGATAATTAAATCAGGGTCAATTCAAAACCACAAAAGTCATTTCGAAATTTCCAAAACTCATGGATATTTTTTTGAAAGAAAGATTTTCCCAAATCAAGGTATTGCAGAAATTTTAGAAATCGGGGTTATTTTGGTAATTTCGTAAACCAGGGGTAATTTGGTAAATTTCCAAATCAGGGTACCTCGAATTTTCGCAGAATAGTGTTTTTGGATACTTTTGCAAAGTAGGGACATTTTATTGAATCGAGGGTAATATGGTAATTTTAAAAACCAAGGGCATTTCTGTAATTTCCAACCAGGGGTATTTTTGTAATTTTGTAAATTGGAGATATTTAGAAAAATTTTACAGAATAGTGTCTACACATCAAAAGGGTAATGTAAGAAATTTAAAACTAAGGTTTTTATAAAAATACGGCTAGTCCCTTTCGGGTTTTAGTTATTGAGTTCAGCCCATGAATAAGTCCTCTTGGTTAGGGTGAACCGTCACTACGCACCAGGTAGGATTCGAGTGGAGAGGAGGTGAGTCACTAGGACTGCTTAAATACCAAGCTCCCACCGAATACCAATCCTAGACATGCACACAATGGTTGCCACACCTTAACTCGGCGACTTACTTCACAGGTTTGTTTGATTGTTTTTAAGTCTTATGCATGTGTTTGAGTGCACTAGCCCTAGGGTTCAATAGCCCTAATCTTCTAATCTACGAGCCCAAATATGACCACTACATTTCACTTACAAATCACTTCAGCAATTAGAGATACTTACCTGGTGGACTTCGGGTCGGAGATACAGGTGCCATGCCAGAACGAACCTGAAAATTTTTTCAAAAATCCATATTTTGAAAAGCCCATCTAACAAAAAAATGTTTTCGGGCCCAAATCCCTCAAAGCCGAGTTTTGAACCGGGCTCTGATACCAAACTGTAACACCCCAAACCCGGCCCATTCACTACGACCGAATTTGAAATGCCACTGCGGAAAACGTTTGAAAGATTTTTGACTTAGAGTTAAAAACATAAAAATTTATTGTCCTTTGTAAAACATTGTGTATTTAAATATCTTAGTAAAACTTTGTATTTATAAAATTTTGAGTAAAACTATATTGTCCCAAATTATCGGATTTAAAACTTTTATATAAGTTATTATAAAATAAATTGATTCAAAAATATTTCCCATTATTAGCTCAATAATAATATAAACTTTAAAAAAAACCATAAATAAAGTTTCCAAATACTTTAAGTGGCCCTTATTACATCAAATAAATCCCCAACATACTGATAATATAAAATACGTAAATCAATTAAATCATCTTCTGCATGGCATAAAAATACTTCTGCATGGCCACCTTTGTATCCACTCCAACCCGGTCCAAGCCTTATGCATCACCTGCGATGTTGGTAAAAATTTGGGTGAGTCATACAGACTCAGTGCATAGTTATTTCACATGTCTCCACATACAAAATTATGCAATTATGAAACCCAACCCAACCTAATGTCCATCCGTTACACCTACCTTGGCAGACCTACTGCCCAAGGCCGTGGCTAATCCACCGATCAACCAAGTGATCCCACATATCCTACCTTGGCAGACCTGCTGCTCAAGGCCGTGGCTAAGCCACCGATCACCTCAGTGATCCCACATATCAATATCCACGAGGTGACTCGAGGTCATCCTCAATCCACGGTGATGCACACAGCTATCATCCGCCGAGATGTGGCACCTAGCCAACACCTCCCTTGATGAAGCACATAGCTAACATCAAGTGCTAATGTAGCACAAGGCTAACATTAGACCACGTACATAATGTACACCCTGTCCTTCAATATTCATGTCCCAAGCCCCCATGCATAGATATGTCATGACAAAAATATCACTTGGAACAAATATACATCACATGCCATCACATTTTCATACTTATATCATATGTAAATTCACGTCATAGAATACTGACCTGGTTAATCGATTACCCATCATGGGTATCCATCACTTTAGCCCTTATTTCGGCTACCATTCACATGATAGCACATATACATAATAACACATATAAATAATCAAGAGACAGTGCGATAACTACGCACCTGCTTTGGCACAGTCGACTAAATCCCGAAACTCTCTTATTCCCGACGATTAGCCCCTAAACCATCATAGTCAAATCGGTCACACTAAAATACCAAATATGGCCTATGGCCGAATACCACTACTACCTTACCTTACGGATTTAAATCCCGAAAACCACTACTTGCTCCTGTTGTTGTCGACCTCCCTGCTAAACAATTATTAGAATTGGCTTCTCACATAAATCCATGAACATGGCTCTTGGCCGAATACCCCATATCCCTTACCTTGATGTATCCAATCCCGAGAGAAACCTTACTCCTTTAACGCTATCTTCCCTTGACTACACAAGAACAAAACATGAAATCAAGGCCCTATTAAGGTTCGGCCAACCCAAATACCAAGGCCAGATACTGATTTCGGCATGCTAAAGAATAAGAGCCCAAACCGATTACTTAAAGAAATACTTACCACTATCAAAGCACTCCCAGAGAAACGGCTCTTAGACCCCAAAGAGAAAGATTTTGGCACTTGAATGGTGAAGGGGGATCACGCCAAAGTGAAGAGAATTTATGCTTAGAGGATTCGGCAATAAAGAACAGTGATAGAGGGGTTTCGGCTTTTGTCAATAATGGGAGAGAATAAGGCTATAAGGTTCGGCTATGACTCTTAATGGCAAAGAGGCATTCGGCTTCAAGAAATAGAGATAGATTCGGGGTTGAAAGGAAATAAAAAGGAAGAGAGTAAGTACAGAAAGTGAGAAAATTCGGCACAAAGAGTGGGTGAGATGAGAGGAACAATTTTCGGCAAGAAGAAATTGAATGGAGAAAAGAATTACCAAAAGGTGTGCACCCCTATTTATACTACTCAAATTCGGTACACATACCTCATCTCCAATCCCACTTTCTTCTCCTATAATATCTCTTGAACACACATTCAAAATATATAAAATAAATCTACAATTATCTTCTATCTACCAACTTAAAATAAATCCACCTTTATCACCTTAATTAATAAAATAAAATTATCCCTCATTAATCCCTTATCAAACTCCTAAATCATCTCTTATCTACCTATTTAAAATAAATGAAAATAAAATCCACATTTATCAACTAATTTTAGCCAAAAATTTAAAAGATAAAACAAGCCTTATCTCATCCTTCCAAAGTCCATGAGCAGTCCAACTCCTTCCCCCCTCTTGACGCCAACTTGCAAAATAAAACCCCACTTTATGCTGCCAACGTGATTCGAACCTCACCCCTTGAAGCTCCCTTTTGTCGCACACTTTACAGCACCCAAGGTGGCGTCCCTTGCCACTTTACTACTAGGTTGCTTGTGTCATAAACTGCACCACTTATTCCTTTAAGACCTCACTCCCTTAACGTCAAAAATGCAAAATAATAGCCGCCCATTTTGCTGCCCACACGACTCGAACATGAGCCCTTCCTCCTTGCTTGAGGCGTCATTCACCAAGCCCTTAAGTGGCGCCTTGCAGCCACCTTACCAAGGCCATCTTTGCGTCATACATCCCCCACAACTTCTCTTAAGGCATCCTTAGCCTAGCTCCCCATAATTACACTTAAAAACAAAATTTCTCCTATAGCTCGGGCCTTCCCTTAGCTTATAACTAGCCTCTAAAATACCTCCATTAACACCACAACGACCACACTTATGCAAAATAATTTAATAAAAATTTACCCCCTATTTCAGGATATTACATATGTTCAGATTGATCATCCATCTTAGGATGAAATACCGTACTAAAATGTAACCGTGTACCCAGATTTTCTTGTAACTTGTTTCAGAATCAAAATATGAATTGTAGATCTCTATCAGAAATAACAGAAGCTAGCACATCATAATCTGACAATCTCAAAAAAACAATTCATTCAAGCAATCTATCAAGTGGGAAATCCATTCATACCAGGGTGGAATGTGCAGGCTTCGTCAGACAATCAACAATTTACTCAAATAGTATCTTTCTTTTCATAGACAAGGATAATTCCGATATAAAGTTCATAGTAACTTTGTTCCATTTCCATTTCGGTATTTTCACTGACTATAACTATTTTGAAAGTATCATCTCTATCTTACTGATACATCCAGTATTTAAATATAGGTTCAGAAATACCATATTTCATCCTGAGTTACCAATACATCTTTTTCAAATCATTATGTATTTTATCATTTCCCCAGATAAACAAACAAAGTACCGCTATAATCATTCATATAAAATTTTCTGTACATGCTCCAAATTCTTTAGTACACAGACTCTGTCTCTGAATAATAGACATTTATCAGATCTATTCTGAAATTCTGAATCAGAAATTATTTCACACTGTATTCATTTAACCTACAACTCATTATCACTTTTCCGGGTTTCACTAATCTGTTGTAGAAACATCAATTTAACTTCATACTCAGTTAAAATTGAGATATTATTAGACAATCATAATCGGTATCCATGGCTTGCAAAGTATACAGAGATTTTCTACTCAGAACATCTGTAACTACCTTCGTTCTTTCTAAGTGATATGCAATTATCAAATCACAGTCTTTCAACCTTTCAAACCACATACGTTATCACAGACCCAAATATTTTAGCAACATCAGATACTTCAAACTTTTATAATCGGTGAATATATGACATTTTTCACCAAACAAGTAATGTTCTCAGATTTCAAATCTTTCTATCCCACCGAGTGTTTTAAAATTTTATGATCAGTACATATATGATATTTTCACCATACTAATACTATAACCAAATTCTCAATGCAAATACAATAATTGTCAATTCAAGATCATATATCGGGAAATTCTTTTCCTGTAGCTTTATCTGGCTGGAAGTATAGACCATCACTTTACCTTTCTTCATCATAACACAGTTTAATCCATTCGGTGATGTATCACTGTAATAATAAATTCCTTACCCGATTCAGACTGAACCAGAACTGATGCTTTGGTCATCAGGGCTTCCAATTGATCAAAGCTTTACTAACATTTATCAGTCCATTCAAATCTTACATCTTTCCGTAATAACTATGTCATCAATGTAGCTATTGCAATTATTAACTTCGAAGCTTTGAGTTCTTCCAAAGCCACAACCATCAGATAGATTTTAAACCATAGTGCAATATTATGACTGACATTTCAGTTGTATAGATAAAGCAACACTTCAACATCAATAGTGCACCTCAACTTAAAAGAGGGAAAACCGAAAGTGGCCCCAATAATAACCAATACAGTAATACAGTTTCTATAATCTGTGATCTCTATCACCATACCTCATGATCGAGTCAATATTTATAATGGTAGTGAATGTAATTACCTCCAATCAAAGAATATCTTTCACAAGCAACCCACGTTTACATAATAAAGAGATTGATGATGTTTCAGAGAAAATTTAGAAGAGTAATATCACACTTACTCAGTAAAAATAACAGTGATAAAGACAATATAATTTGCACATTCGCAATTCAGGGCTTCAATAAGTAGAAGTAGAAAATAACATCACATGAACCTTATCATCAAATCTTATATTAATCATGATGAATTAGAAAGCCCAAGTATGATAGAGCAATACCACTCATGAATTAACCAGACTTACAGTAATTTCATCTATCATGATTTACTAGCTTTTCAATACGACAATTATTGCATCTGTACATGCACAATTTCATATGCCTCTGAGAATAACATAACTTATAGAGTACCCAGAAAATATTGCTGTAATATCCCCGATTATAACAGCGGCATTCAAATATCTTTGCAATTTTATCACTATTCCACTGACTAATAAAATCATCAATAATTTTACATTATTCAGTTCACTAAAAGAGTCAGTTCAGAAGAATTTTTGGCCAATCCGTTCTGTAAATATCATATCTGGGTAAGTCATTTACTCATAAACAACTTCTTCCTTAACAATGACATCACATAATCAAAATAATCCTAAAAAAAAAAAATCTGATATCTCTTTTAATACCGTATTTACTTATTAACCCATTCTCATTCTGACTACATTATTAGTCATTCAATCTTTGAACTCTTTAATTCCACATTCATGAGCTTAATCCATATAAATCTTGTGAATTTCAATGTATAACACTATGCTAGTAAGGGGGTAGAGATCGTAAGCCTCAAAATTTAAATTTCATAAATACACACAATCACTTAACGTGTACCATTAACATGTTCACTATAAAACATTTATTTCATACCTTTACAAGTCTTATTTCATCATAAGTAAAATTTTTACTCATGCACGTGAGCATCACTTTCAGCAGTATCGGAATCAGCTCGATTGGAAAGCATCTCTGTCTATTTGCAAAATAATTTTCATCAGAGTCGAGAGATATCACACTATCAAAGGTTATATAATGGCATGTATTTCTAGACTCCATATATGCAACGTTCAGTCCGAGAACTACTAAACTGTAGCTCTAATACCACTAAATGTAACACCCCTAACCAGTATCCGTCGTCGAAACAGGGTTATGAACCGTTACCAAAACTTTTCAGAATATTTTCAGATAAATCATGTCAATCACTATTCATTAACTGAGATTATTCATAACGTCCCTTAGATGGACCCTCGAGGTCCAATACGAGCATTTAAATCGAGTCGAGACTTAATCGAAAACTCTAAGAATTTTTCGTGACATTTCAAAAATTTTCCAAGGTGTAGGGCTCACACGCTCGTGTGGTCCAAGGGGCACGCCCGTGCATCAGGTCGTGTTCGATTTAGGTTGCTCTCTAACTTGTGCCACACGACCATGCCACACGCCCGTGTGCTAGGCCGTGTGGTTAATTAATTCAATTCAAATTAGGTGCAGGTTTCACACGGCCAAGACACACGCCCATGTTCAAGGCCATGCCACCCACACAGCTGAGACACATGCCCGTGTCTCTGCCCGTGTGTTCAATTCTGAGCATTCTGTTTTCTCGAATTTAAGGTGCAGGGGACACAAGGCCTAACCACATGCCCGTGTTACCAGGCCGTGTGTCACACACGGTCTAGACACACGCCCGTGTGTCTGCTCATGTGGACAAAATAAAGCCATTCCTAGATACATTTCTCACCCCAATCTTTTCCATAATCCTACACCACATCTTGCATTCATAACCCAACAAATCCAAGCATTTTATTCAAGTTAATTCTGTCATTTAACATGATATATCATCACATACAATTACTAACCATTTCAAGCATTCTAATCAAGCATAATCCATCCATCATCATGGCATATCATTTCAAGCATACATGTTTAGAATCTTACCTTGGTTATGTCCTCATATTAGACATAATTTGATCAACTACTTATCATATATGTGGCTAGCATAATATGACATTACAAGTATATCAAAACAATCATTACTAGCCATTCCAATTGCTAGATTACAAGCCTCGTTTATGTTTATATGCCAATATGGCCAACATATCCTATACATGCCATTACAACCGTAATTGATTTACCATATTGTACCGACATGGGCCGATGGATAGTGTGAGTGATCTTTACCAAGCTTCTAATCCAACGAGCTTCCGATTTACTCTAAAACAGGGGAAAATAAAATGGGGTAAGCATAAAATGCTTAGTAAGTTCGTATAACATTGGTACTTAACTTACCATTCATCCTATTTAGAGATAACTATGTAAGGCATATTCACTTAATTTGACCTCAAGCCCTACACACATTCTCATTGCCCTTGTTAGTCATGTAATCCATGATAACATCAAGATATGTATAAGCTCAATCAACAATCAAGTTTCCATGCATATATGCTTTCCACAACATGTATTCATTAAGCATGTATATATTATCTCTTATTATTACAAGTGTAGTTTCATAGTAGTTCATTTTGAGTTCAGATCATTTCATGTTAGGACTTTACTCATTTTGTTCGAGTATTAAGGTCGCCAAGTAGTAGTACACTCAAGGTGTACAATTATATAATCTAGGATGAACACTCTCATCAAATAATTTCCATGTACTATTATCATCTTTTCATATTTTCATACATCACTAGTCATAAATCATCGTTTCATTGTATTTCAAGTAATATCCTTTTTCATGTCATATTTCATATCATATATATATATATATATATATATATATCATTCCATGTCAATTTGTCTTAAATTCATATTTGCCCTTATCAGACCTTTACCCGTTGAATTTATTCGAAATATCGATGGATACACAGGTAGTACACTCGAGGTGTATGAATCAGAATCCATCAATTCGTGTTCAATGGTACCCATAAGGTACAATTTCAGAGAGTACACTCTCGAGCCACGTATATATAAACAACAGGATTACCAGTTAAATCCTTTTTACGTCATATGCTCTAAAGAGCTTGATTTTGGTTCTCCATCCGGGCTAAATCCAATCCATAACATATGCTCGAGAGGACTTATATCAGGATTACCTGTCCTTGCCAAATCCTATCAGAATTGAGGTCGAAGGATTATTTATCCGAGCTAAATCCTACTCGCAACAATTGCAGTACCTCTTTCATTTCAGGAAATCACGTATCCACCGATTTTCCATTTATTCAACTGGGATTTAAACACTTTTCAAGCATTATCGGACATTTGATTATTTCATGCCTCCGTAACATTTATGTAATTCAAGTAAAACACATTCCACATTCATGTCAAACATACGAGCAACATTTTATTCATTTACCATTTTATCGGGCATTTTCATTTATCGGGATATATTGAGTAGGTGATCATTTCACATATTTATGACATTGGTAAAATTCACAAACACAAAATTTAAATCAATCATAAAAACATATACAATTTAGTTACACGAACTTACCTTGACAAAGGTTCGTGTATGTAAAATCTACTAATCCGACATTTTCCTCATTCCTCGTTCTAACTCCGAATTCGGTCTATCCGGATCTATACGAGTAAAGTTAACATCAATTTATCATATTTTACATTCATGTGGACTAAATTTCCATCCTAGGCAAAATTACTATTTTGCCCCTAATTTTTCCTTAAATTTCATTTTCGTCCCTAGGCTTAGAAAATGAAACTTGTGCAAATTACTCCCTATTCCAAGCCTAACCAAAGCCCCATTACAAATTTTACAGCACATGTATTCATAAAATTTCATAATTTTTCATCAAATTTTACAACTTTTCATTTTAGTTCGTAAATCATGTTTTCATCAAAAATCACTTTGTAAAAGTTGTTTATCTATCAATAATCTTTCATTTTCTACCATAAATTTCTAATTTCCAGCATATACATTCATGACCCATTTTCATACTTTGATAAATTTTCAAATTAATCCCCCAAATAGAGAGATTAAGCTATCCCGATTCCAAAAATATCAAAATTACAAAAAACGGGACAAGGAAACTTACCCAATTTGGCCATGAAAGTCTCTTCTCCCTCTCCTAGGGTTTCCATGTTTTATTTTTGGGGAAGAAGATGAGAAAATAATATGTGTAACATCCTGAATTTTTGGGCCTATGCGTTTAATGGGTGGATATGTTTAATGTGTTAATCTAAGTGTTAGGGGTCCAAATTGGGCTCAGGCTTAGGTAGAGGCCTTGATTAAAATTATCTGTTTGGGCATTATAGGGTTTAAAAGGTAGTATCTGTGTTTAAAATACCAAAGTGGGCTTGTGGCCCAATATTAGGAGGTGACGCCACACAAGGGAATAAGGGGCCCAAATTTAAGTTTCATGGAGCCCGATTATTTTAATTTAAGTTAGCTAATTTTTGGCATTAGGGTTAGGTGGAGTGGATGGCAACAAGGCTCAAAAATAGGAGGATTTATGTGAATGGGATAATGTAGATATTATAGTTGATAATATGGAAGATAAAAAGAGAAAAGATAGGAGCTATTTGCAAGGCTAGGTGTTGGCCGAAATTCCATCACCTAGAGGAGGGAGGAAATCGGTTTCTTTATGGCAAAGGGGTGCCGGGTTTTCCCTTTTTATTTGTTTAATTTTTAGTTATCAGGAAGGGCACTTTCGGTTTTTGATAGGTAAGTGCCGAAATTTCTATAAATAGGGAGGGTTCTCTTCTTTATTTTCCGGCATTTAGGGTTTCCATCTTTTCTTTCTCTTCTCCTCTGAGTAGAAGCCGAAATTCCTAACCCTATTCCCTCATCTTCACTTTGATTCAAAAGCCGAAACTCCATTGTTCTTTTCTCTTCTTTCTTCTAAAAGCCGAAAACTCCATTATTCTTTTCTCTTCTTTCTTTTAAAAGCCGAAAACTCCATTATCCTTTTCTCTTCTTTCTTCTAAAAGCCGAAAACTCCATTATTCTTTTCTCTTCTTTCTTCTAAAAGCCAAAAACTCCATTATTCTTTTCTCTTATTTCTTCTAAAAGCCGAAAACGCATCAGTTCATCTTTTTCGGGATTTTCATAAAAGCCGAAATCCTTAGATCTCATCTCCTGTGTTTGCCGATTTCTCTCTGAGGTATCTGTTTGTGCCGAATCTCGAAGGAAACTAAAGGTAAGTATTGATTCGTAAGATTTCAATCTTTTCCGGCTTTTTAGGGACTCTAGCCGAAAGGCTATAAGGAGCTAATCTTAAGTTTTTCTCTTATTTGCGGCATTCCGGGATTTGAAGGGGAGTCACTCACTTAGATCTCTAAGATAGAGTTCAGTAACACTCGAATCGTGTTACTTTCGAGATTTCAAGGTAAGGAGATCTATTGATTTTTAACGTGTAAATTTGGGTATTTATTAACCCTTGGCCGAATATAGGGGAGCCCAAATCTTCGTATTCTTCTGGCTTTTGAGCAAGGTTTTAGACTAAGGGTTGTAGATCCAGATAGTAAGGATTTGACTAAGGGAGTAAAACTACGCGATATCAGGTGTGTAACTTTCCACACCATCTAGATTTGTTTGCTAATACATGTATATAAATCTATTTTGTTCTGTTAAATGCCGAAATCCCGGCATAATGGTTAAAACCCGAGGAGGGTAAAAGCAAATCACCAGGTTAGTGATCTCTATCATTCCTACGTGAATGTTCCTGTTAAGATGACATATGTGATAAGTATGTTGATTCCTGTGATTGCATGGGGTTGGGTTTGATGAAAGGGGAAGTGTTCTATTGTAGCAGCTTCTGCCGTGACCTGTTGTAGTGGCTTTTGCCATGACCTGTTGTAGTGTCTACGGCCATGACCTGACGATGAGCAGCATGACTGCCATCAATGTGTGTAGTGGTGTGGGTTGATTGTAGAAATCCCTAATGGTGTGACTGGCAGGTAAGGGTGGCGTGTAGCGGATGGAAACCTAGGATTTGGGTTGGGCTTTGCATAATTTTTGTTATATATATATTAATCTGTTATTCTATTCAGTGGGGCTAAGGCCCAAATCTAATGGTGCATGAGGGTCGCACACTGAGTCATGCGACTCAACCAATTACTTAACATTTTCAGGTAGCACCTAGTGTATTGGACCGGGCTGGAGAGGAGCCCAAGGTGGCCACGCAAAAGAACATTTGGATTCAGCGAAAAGAGTTTAGTTTATTATTTTATATTTTTATTTAATGGGTTTTAAATCTCGTTGTAATAAGGCCATGGGCCACTAGATTCATATTTATTTTGGGGTTTTATTTTGGGCTTTGACTGTTACTAGACATTTAAATGTTATGTTTAATTAGACTAGGGCATGTACTAAATTTTGGTTTTAAATTCATAAAGGCATCAGTTAAATTTATATTTTATATATATTATCTAATTACTAAGTTTTCCGGTATAAACATTTAAGTTAGAAAAGATATTTTCCGAAAAAAAAAGTGACATGTTTTACAAAAAAAATTCCTAGTGGCATGCCAGATCCGATCGTGGTGTTTGGGCCGGGTTTGGGGTGTTACAATATGATATCTATTTTATCATCTTTTAATTAATTAAAATTTTTCACTTTCCAATTTAGTCCTTACCCTTTTTCTATATTTCCATGGATAAGTCACCAAGAAAAATCTACACACTTGTCCTAATGGTCTAATTACCATATAAGAACCTTAATTTTTGAATTCCATAGCTATTTGATCCTTCTAGCTACTAGAATCTAACTTTTGCATTTTATGCAATTTAGTTCTTCTCGTAATTAAGCACATAATCAGTAAAATTTTCTTTTCAAAATTTTCACACAACATTTTTAGTATAATATGGATCATATAATAAAATAAAAATAAATTTTATTTTTCGGCTCGAATTTGTGGTCCCGAGACCATTGTTCTAATTTCACCGAAATTGGGTTGTTGCAACTCTCTTGCTTGGCTCCTCAGCTCCTCAAGCCAAACGATTATCTGCAAGAATTGTGAGGTTGTGAGCTTTAAAAAGCTCAGTGAATGTTAATAAAAATGACTAGTAAATGAATATCCAATCAATCACCAATTATCAGCCATAATAAAGTAACATGTCAGTTTAATTTCCATATGCTTTATCATTATCAATAACCAATTATTCATTGCTTACAAACATCGAATGATATAACAATAATCACACATAAATATATTGGCATACACTTCTCATGGCTTAATCGAGTGATCATACATCGCATAAACGAATCTCCAAACTCCCACAAATATTAAATACAGCCCACCGAGTTGAGCGGGCTGAAGCACACACTCCTTTATAACGCCTCGAATAACCCAATGAGTGGATATTCATGCTCAACACTCCTTTATCTACTCCAAACAAATCAATCCACCTAGAGCCTTATGCTTACAATGTCACAAATAAGGTGAGTACTCACAAATCCTATGACATGCCAACTATATCCAATGGATCCACCATGCATATTGCCAATATACTCAGTCAAACATAGCATATAAATCAGTCATTATTGCGCTCAATTTAATGTGACAAAGTGCTTATGTGTAACATGTAACATAACCATTTAACATTCAATTAAATTAAGCATTTCATTTTCCATTTTCCAATGTTCAATTAACAATTGTAACACCAATATATCGTGATCAAAAGCTCCAGTAAACATGCTTTAATCATCAATATAATTAACCTAATTAAATTTTACAAAACCACCTAAATGCTTACTTACCATTATTCATTAAAAATTTAACTCGTGTACATGTAATATCAATCTTGCAAAAATCAGTCATTCAACCATAATTAATCAATTGAAATCATCAATTAAGCTACTAATTAAACATAAATGAGGTTAATTACCAAATTTCCCTTAGAAACACTTACCACACAATTTATTCTACCACAAATAAGTGATCAACCAAGCAAATCCAAGCTTCAATTCCAATTAGCTCAGCCCTCTTCAAAATTTGGAGCTTCAACAGAGATAAAGTAGACATTACCACCTTTCCAATGCTATAATAAACACAAATTTTAATTAATTATACTAATCAAAATCCTCTCACAAACATACCTTATCGGATTTGTAACATCAAGTCCAAAACTCGATTCCTCACAAAATCGATCTATCCAGCTCTCCTAAACACTTTCAATCATCAATACTAGACCAAATACACTTATACTAAGTATCAATTTCATCTTTAAATCAATTTCAAAAAATTCTAAAAATCGATTCATGAAGATAATGAAATTTAGATTTCTTTAAATTACTTCACAAATCATGTTTAATCTTGATAAATAAGATCAAAAACCTTTTAATAGATCCATTTTGAATTGGAACATCCATTGATTTGTGGGTTTCCTCTCAAAATTCAAGATTCACCATTAAAGAACCATGTGTTCTTGGAAGAAGTTGTCATTGATAAAAATCCTTTAATTGACTCCCAAATCATGTAAAAATGTTTCTAATCATCATAAATACAAGTTTAGGATTGAAGATTACCTTTAATTCGCTCTAAATTCGTTGATTGAAAATCTTGATTCAAGAAACTTGAGAAATTTCAGAATTTTTGAGAATAATTTCGGGTGAATTGAGAGAGTATTTTCAGAAGGAAATTTGTTGGATCTATTCTCTGATGATAGATCTTTAAAACCATGCAAAGAAAATGAATTTTAAAGCTCACTAATATGATGTAAAATGTGTGAAAAGTGGGCTAGATACATTAGTTTTAAAACTAAAACCATTTAATCTTTTCCCTCTAAAAATCTGAACTTTAAGGTTTATTTGTCATATAAATACTCTAAAATTTCCCTTTTTTTACAATTAAATTCTATTTAATTAATATTTAAATTTTACTCAAATTATCCCAATAAAAAATATTTTAAAATTCGTTTTCAACCCAAATTGATTATTTTCAGTAATAATTTTTTAAAATCTTTAAAATTAATTTTTTGAAAATATTTTTGAAAATTTTTAGGATTATTGTTTAATTGATTTTAGATGAAATTAATCTCCTAAATTAAGTTAAAAATTACTAGAAACCCTAAAAATTTCTAGTTTCATACTCGAAACCCGAAAAATATACTCGGAACTACTAGACCTGGTTTAGTGATATTACACCCTTTTTGCTCCTTTGTCACCTCAACATATCGTTCTCTTCACCTTTACCTTGTGTGATGTTCGTTAAATCTAGACAAGGTGAAGAACACCCTTTTGTTCCATCTTTTTATTCTTTTCCTTTTCATTGCTATTCCCCTCCTTAGCTCCTCTCTTTTCTCTCCTCCTCCCCTTTTGCACCACCTTGAACCACCATTATTTTGATTTTGGCCTACTTTCCTCCACTGTTAGCCACCACCATTCGGCCTAAACACCACCACTTCATCACCCATCCTCCTCTTCTCTTCTTCTTTTTGTTCCACCACCGCCCTTAGCGCCACCCTCCACCACCGCACAACTTCCCTTTTTTCTTAATTTTCTATCTTCTCCTCTCTCTTCTTTTAAGTGAGTGACCTAACCCATATTATTTTATTCTCCTCCACCGAACTGCCGCCTCTGTCGCCAGACCACCGCTGCTGTCGTAGCACCACTGTCGACGGTTGAGATTCTTCCTCCTTTCTTCTTCAATTTTCAATCTTTGTTATTATTTTTAGTCATAAAAAATTTTGCATTGTTTATTTTTAACTAATTCTTAATTCTAATTTTTTTCATGGAATTATTTTAAAAAATAGTCCTCATTTTTAGATCCTTATTTCCTCTCCAATTTATGTTCAAGACGATCTATTGATCTTTCCGTTCCAATCGTGATAGTGTAAATGTAAGGGTTGTGTAGAAATATTTTTCTCCTCCCTATTTTATTCTCTTGGCCGAATGTTTTTGAGGGCCTTAGTGAATTATTTCTCAAGTATTAACATCTTGTATGTCATGTTTATGGAAGGGTGGATCAAAGCCAACTGAGAGACCATTAATGTGGGAATCAAAATCACTAATACGAGTAATTATTTCTAAGGGTAAGTGTTAATGTGAATCGATACTAACTATCGTATCAACCTTAATAACGATCATCCTTAACGTAAGATCACCATTTGTTGATTGATTAGGTAATCTAATCATTAGATCCATGTGTGGGCATTCTTAGAGAATTGTTGTACATCATATCTACGATCAAGTGTGGGTTTTAACATTAAACAAAAATAAATCTATGTTTTATATTGTTAAAATTATTATTTAAATTATGTTTGATGAGGATACTTTATGTATCCATTAAAAGAGATAAAACCTATTGTTATGGACTATGTCAAGTAAGTGATTCGAAACCATTGATTTTTGTGATATGTATGATGTGTGATTTGTTGATTATTAATGATATGAAAATTATGAAAATCTCATTTTCATGTTATTTGATCTTATGGCATATGTGGTTTTGCATGATTTATAAAATATGAAATTTTGGTACCATGTGTACATATGTGATTTGCATGTTAAATATGTCTATGTGATTTTAAGTGATTTTGGTCATATCACATGCTTGGGGTGGGATTTGTGAAAGGTGGAAGTTATTAGTAGTTTATCTGCGATTTTGGTGACTTGTCCACTTGATTATTGGCAGTTTATCTGCAATTTTGGTGGCTTGTCCATAATTTTGATTATTGGTAGTTTATCTGCATTACTACGACTATGTTCACAATTTGGTGTGTTATTGGATGAACGAGTTCTGGGGAACTCGATTTTGGTGTGTAGTAGAGATGGGTAAGACCATTTTCACAAAATCTGCATCTTTTTACGATATGTGCATTGACATGATCATGCATAGTGTAAGGGTAAAATATTGAGTTGTATGAAATTGATATGATTATTATGATTTTATAACGTGTATGTTTATATGTATGTGATTGCATTTATGTTAATCTCACACTAAGCTTTATAGCTCATCCCTTATAGTTTTCTAATGTTACACATAACTTTGAGGTTAGGATTCGACGGCGGCATTTGGAGTGGCTTCTTGGAATTCTTTTTAAATTAAAGTAATTCAATTTTATTTTGATATTTTGGGTTTGTAATAAGTTTGGGCATGGACTGTGGAATGAGACTTTATTTTGGGGATTTTTTTCTAGTTTGCATAAACTGCTTGCATGACATTAAATTTTAAAAATTGCATAAATTAGTATTTGATAAGATTTCATTTGAAACTCGATTTCTAAAATAGAATCTGTCAATAACACATTTTTCTGCTGCATTTATGAAAAATGAGTTTTTAATAAAATTAGACTTAGTTTTCAAAATTATTAATGTTTACAAATGAGTTTTCTAAAGACATTTGATTTATGAAGTTAATATGTTTTTATTTCCGAAATAATGACGAATAACCAAGTTCTCCAATTTTGAATAAAAAGACAAATTATTTAAAAGTATGATTGAAAATATGAAATAGTTTTAAATAAATGATTGAATGTTTACAATTGAGATATTATTTATTTCGATTCTTGAAATTTACAAGATTTTTATGAAATTAAAATAAACACTTTATTTAATTTGTTTTGAATTGATAAGCCAATAGTTTTAAATATTGTTTTCAAAATTCCGAAAGTTTATTTCGGTCATTTTCATGGACAAATGCTTTTTGAATGAGATTGAAAATAAAGTTGAACATTCAATTTTACTAGTTTTGAACGAACTGCGCAAATGGTCTAAAAAAAGTACGTTTGAAATCAAGAAAGTTTTTCTGGGCCATTGCAGTGGCCAATGTAGCTTTCCCAAATCAACCATAATGATTGGGCTGGGTTTTGGGTGTTACATCCTGCCCAAGTAATTTGGGGTTTTCGTCCTCGCAATCAAACTTTATACAAAGATCTAAGACGTGTCGAAGACCTAATTTCGGCTTCCAACACTTCTATAAATAAGACATTAGGGCTTTGATGTAACGAAGTCATCCTAGATGCCTTCAAAAACCCTAATAGTTTAGTAGTAGATTTAGATTATTTTCTTTTCAATTTTTCATAACTCTTTTGTTTTCCTATTGAAATTAGTTTTGATTCAAGAGTTTATTCATTTAATTAAAGTATTTCAGTTTACTTTCTTTTGCATTCTATTTATTTCTTTATTCCAGTCAAGAGATTTTCTACTCTGTTCCTCATTCGATATTCAATCCACGATTATTCAATTCTTTTTCTCTTCCGAATCAATCGTGTTCTTTACATGATTCATTCAATTGAGATAGAGATTATGAATAACATGAGTGGCTAAATCCCTTAAGGGAGATTAACGAGTGGATAAAGATGTGATTAATGGAGGATTTAGGGTTTACCGAAAGGAATTAGTTGGTATGAATTACGTGTGCTTAAACCACTAAGATTGGCAACCCTAGAAAGTTATCATAGGCTAGACGAGGTCTGGTGATAATTCGAACTGAGTAAATTGTAATTTATCCTGGTTGAGAAAGTGAGGTCGGGAGATAAACGAGTACCAACCAACCGATTAGTTAATTAGAGGCTGGGAGGTAATAATTGGTTACCTAATCCAAAGTTAGTTACAAACCTTGAAGCGAGTTAATCTTCCTGGTTGGTTTATTGATTTTTAAATTGTTTGTTTATTTTCTTATTTATTTATTTTTGTTATTTATTTTTATCTCATTTATCTATTTTATGGTTTATTGTAATATATGAATTAATTACTACTATTTAGACTTAATATTGTAAAAGTATTTTTATTATTTATTCCATCCTCCTTTGGGTACGATCCTCAGAATACTTCCAAGTATTTCGTTGTACAAATTATATTACAATTTGACTTATGCACTTGTAGACACCATTGTTCTTAATTCTTATATATTTTTGGTGTTATATTTTTATTATAAACGATAACTCATCTATAGGCGGTCAAGTTGTTGGCGCCGTTGCTGGGAGGTTTCGACAATAAATTTTGAAAATAATTTTTTTTTACAATCAACAAGATAAGTAGGAATGTTAGGACCTATAGATACGATCTTTAATTTTTGTTTACTTTTTTTTTTTATTTTCTTTTCAGGTCGTGTATGACTCGAAGCTCTAGCACTCTAATCGAACGTTACCTAGACCCAGAGTAATTACTTAGGCGCAATCATCAAGCGATGAACACCGATCCTCCCGCGATAATTAATTTACCTCAAGGAAATCTATTATTTGAGAAGCCATGAGAGTAACAAGGAAATAATCAGGAAGAAGTCTCAATGGTTCAGTGGATGTTGTGTGAGTATGCCCTATGTAACACCCCTTACCCGGTTCGGTTATTGAACTCAAGTAATGGGATGCTACAACAAATACCAAACACTTTTCATACAATTTATTCATATAATTCTCAAATAAATATTAAATAATCACACACAAACATGTATCAATACATATTAATCATTCTATTTTAGGTAGATATTGAGTATACGGAAGCCTAAAAATGATTTGGTACTGAACATGGATTAATCAAATAAAAAACAACAAAGAAGGAAAAATCTGCATACAGGGGACACACGGTCATGTACAAAACTCAGCCTGTGTGTGAAGAACCACACAGTCATGCTGCTAAACCGTGTACAAGAGTCGTGCTCGTGTGAGATATGCCACATGGTCGTGTGAGAAGGTCACATGGCTATGTGAATAGGTCACACGATTGTGTGAGCAACCCACGTAACTCTCTGTGCTCGTGTACACTAAAATCACTTAAAATTTTACAAACTAAACAGTTGTGCCAAGAGCCCATGTATGGAAAACGGTCGTATGCCAAGTCGTGTGTACTTGGAAAATGCTTTTCAAAACAAGAAATTTACCCATGAAACACTTATGCCACAAGATATCCTTTAAGCCATAATTTAACCTATTCAAAAGCATTAAATTCAAATCAAAATCATCATTTTAAGCAACCATCCTAAGTGTCTAACCAAGATGTCACAATTGGCACCTCAATCAACAATTCAAAACTAGCCAAATAACCACATTCATTCATGCCAATGGAAAACGGTCGTGTGCCAAGTCGTGTGTACTTGGAAAATGCCTTTCAAAATAAGAAATTTACCCATGAAACACTTATGCAACAAGCTATCCTTTAAGCCATAATATAACTTATTCAAAAGCATTTAATTCAAATCAAAATCATCATTTTAAGCAACCATCCTAAGTGTCTAACCAAGATGTCACAATTGGCACCTCAATCAACAATTCAAAACTAGCCAAATAACCACATTCATTCATGCCAATATACCTTTAATGGTACTTCAAATATTTAAGCCAATCATGAACATATTCAACTTTATAGCCATTCCACATTTGATTCTCATTTTACCTTAATAACCTAGATACAAAAGCTACTGAAACCTTTAAGTAAAACATAAGTATAAACATGAATTTTACTAATCCCATACTAAGACATAATCTAGGCATATCATGAATCAAACCAAATCCAAGCATCAACCAAACATAGTGCCTAACATATACCATTTTATCCATGAAGACATTAAGCAAATAACTAAAGCAACATTAAGCTATCAACAAAATGACCATTGCCATCACATTTATACATATTTACATAACCGTTAAAAGCCAACATAACTCAAAATGACCATAAGAAGTATAGCACATCCTAGGTACATGTCAAGACCAAAAAGAACCATTCACCAACACTTAAGTTCGGGATTTTCGCTGGATGCTGAGTCGACGATCGAGTCGATAAGTACCTAACATGCGCATGAAAAAATAAAATCGTGCGCTGATTATAACTCCGTGGTATTTTTATAATATGAACATTTAAAACATAATATAAGTCATAATGATGCATAAACTTAAGAAAAATAATATGCAATATGAAAACTCAATAGGCTAATTCACAAAATCATTAATCCCAATATGCTCATTTACCATTATTATGACATAACAATCACCATTCATAATCATTAGCAATTTCAACCAATGTAATGGCACATTTCATCTTAATTTCTCATTTCAAGTATTTATTGAACACATACAATCAATATTCATAGTGCAGTCCACTATTTCATCTTCCAATTTCATATTTCATTTCCTTCAATAACATTTATTATTTCAATAGCATTGCCATTACCATATCATTTTCCATTTCAAAATCATTGTCTCGATTTCATCATTTATTTCCCCTATTAACACTACTTGGATTCATACGGATACACGGATCCAACCAACATGCCAAATTGGCAACCGATGCCTGATGGATAAATCCATAGTAATGAATTAAGCCCTGGGCTAGTCAGTAAAACTGACAAATTGGGTGCCTAGCACTCCTCGACATGTAGTTGTAAAACCTTGAACTTTTCCTATCCTATGACATGCCAGTTATACATGACCCTTACAAATAATTAATAGGGTAACATATTTCTCGATTGAATCATAAACCAAAATTTCAATTCTTTAACACAATTTCATCAATCCAATGATTCAATCATATATATTTATATACATAGCCACATATTTCATTTCCATATCAAAATCAATTTCACATTTTAAATAATATTCAATATTTCCACATCTATTCAATATAATCCTTAACACAATTAACAAATTCAACCACTTTAAAATATATCTCACTAAATCAAATTTTATATATTACCTTATAACTTACCATGCAATGCAATGTACAAATGCAACAATTGAAATAGTTCGGATTATAGAAACACAAACTATAAACTCCGAGCTATTCGTCGATGACCTTGTCTTTTCCTTTCTTTCTCAACGATTTTGGGTCGACGTTAGCTACAGATTAAATATAGGACTTTGTACTAGTTGGGATATTTTGAGCCATAGTGGCTAGGATGATGGATTTGTATAGTGTTTGCCTTTGTTTTGACATTGTTTGTTGGCTCTTTTGTAGTAGCTTTGCTACTTCTTAGGTAATAAAACTTCAATTATCCAAAAAAGAAAATGAAAAGTAATTTTTTTATTAGAAATATGAAAATAACTTGACACAATCTTGCCTTCCTTTTAAGGAAATGGATTATATAAGTATCAATAAATGTAAGTATAACTATCATATATTAACAAGTATGAGTACATGTTCGAGCAATTACAAAATAGAACTAAATTATTACAACAAGATGGGCGTAGAATCGAAAATGATCTATACTAAGACCCACACATACAAAAATGTGGCAATATTTACATGCTTTTGAATGAAGCAAACTAGTTTCAAATTTGTAATAAACTAGTTTCAAATTTGTAATAATGTATTTCACTTGGCCAAAGTTATACCGTGGTTATAAATAATTAACCAAAACAATGCAAATAACCCTTAAAAGTTAAAATTTTCTTGTAATCCAACCACCCTAAAACCCTTGTAAAACCCCATCAAGAAAAATAAAAAAAACCTAACCATGGTTCAAGGCACAAATCCCAACAATCTCAGTTGGGCAAATCGTATAGAAGATGAAGAAAACATCAATGACCTTGCCTTTTCCCCTTCCCTCCATGCCAAGTCATTGGTCTTGACAAGAAAAGGATAAATAAAGTGATAAAAGTACAAGTTGAATGAATATCATAACAAGGTTATTAAGGTCACATCCACCTTGCGTGTTCGCATCAAGATGAGTAAGAGAGCCAATAAGAAAAAGTCATTGGCTAAAGTCTGGTAATGCAATGGATGATGATAAAGTTAGTAGAAGGCTTACTTATGTTTCAAGAAAGGACCTTTTTGCATGAAATTAAAGGTTGAAACTTTTTTTTCTTGTCCTTTTTCTGTGTTATTGGTTTATTTACAACTTTAAGGTTCACTTTCAAGAAAGAAAAGACCTTTTAGGTTTTCTTTTGTTTGATATAAATGTGTTAAATTGTGTGATTCTTTTCATTTTTGGATGAAATTTTTATTTTGTTAATATAGTTTCTTGTCTCTCAAGATTGTAATTTTGGATTATATTACATTGATATTTGAAGTCCTCCTTGTTAATAGTTTCTTTTCTCAACATTTAATTATTCATAGAGAAAGAGATAGAAGAAAGTAAAGCTAGAGGAGGTGATGTAGACCAACTAGGAAGACAAGGAGGTTTCCTTGTATTGTGTAGGACTTGTGGCAAAAATGGCGACCCTTTACTTCTTGGTGCCCTTATAAGGACCTTGCACCCCAAAACTGAACCATTGAAATATGAAAGGCCTTCTTCAATAGATGGGGATCTTGCTTCTCCTAAAGCCAACATCAATAACTGTGTTCCTTCAAGATGCATGAAGGAAGAACATTTAGTGAGGGTCACTGTAGATACTTAATTTTGGCTACTATTTCAGCAAATTGTGTTAACAAGTTTGAAACAAGTAGTAGTGTTGTTTCACTTTGTATCTCTTCCAAAGCAACAACTCTTGTTTAGAATAATTGTTGTTTAGAATAACTATGTTCAAAACAGGACTTTAGTTAGAATAGTTGCCATCTAGTGTAGTTGTCATTTGAGAATAGCTCTTATTGAGAACGACTAAAATTTGAAACAACTTTTATTTAGAATTATTGTGTTTAAAGAATAGTTATGTTCAAAACAACTACTATTTGGAGCAACTTCTATTTCGAGCAATTGTGTTTTTAAGAACAACTATTATTTAGAACAAGCTCTGCCAAGAAAAGTGTCACTAGAGAACAACTCTTGTTTTGTAGCTGGTAATGCGCCACATAAGGTCTGTCCCCATGAGATGCCCTCACTCTATTGAACTTGTGCGCCTTATGGCACTTGGTCTTTCCACAAAGTTGGGAGACAAAACCTTGACCGAGGACAATATTAACCCATTGGGAGTCCATTGATTTTGAGCAAATGACATTTCAAAGACTTCTCTTGAAAAAATCAACCTCCTCTCAATAGAAAAAAAAATATTTTTTTTAAAAAACAACATTTGGGTTTTTGAATTTTTTATTTCGGCAGATTGAAACTAGGGATCTGTAATTTTCTTTTTGTTTTCTTTATTTATTACCTTTTTCAATTTTTTTTGTAAAATTATGGAGTAAAATATTTATGTGACAACAAAATATGGTAAGATAATTCTCATATCATGAGCCTAAAATCATTAAAAAATCAAATTATTTGATGAAACTAAAAAAAAGTTAACCTCATAATTAGATATATACACTTTTTTTTTAAAAAAAATAGAGGAATAAGACAAATTTATCAAATTTATCAAAAAGACAAAATAGAAGAACTTTGAATGTGAAAATACTAAAAAAAGATAAATGGGAAGTTGGGTTTGTATATGTTAGCTAGGTTTGAGATCCAACAAACATAAGGGTTCAAGTAATGAGACAAGTTTTATTTACTGGTACTGTGTAATTAAACTATGGGATGGAAAAAGTAAATTAAGAATTTGTCCATAAACTAATACTACTATTGGCAACAAGAGACAAAAAAAAAAAATTATTAACCACATGGTTGATACAAATTAGAACTCTTGTAAACATTTCTTTTATTCTGTAATGACTGAGAAGCACTGGTAATTGCTAAATGTTCTGCAACTGTCGGTTAAGATAGAACCACTTCCATTGAGAGTTTAACCTTCAAGCACTTCACTTGAAACAGCACTCAAAATACTCTCAATCTCTTTCGCAACTGATTTCATCGAAGGTCGAGTCTGCTTTCTCTCATTCAAACATGATTCTGCTAAAAACCCTAGAGCTTTCATTGTCTCTAATTCTATTTTACCAGCTTGTTGTTTAAGACAAGGATCAATAACATCCATGAATCTTTCTTCTTTGAGGATTTTCCTTGCGAAAACCACTAGATTCACATCTTCTTCTCCTCTGTTAAAATCAATGGCTTTCTTGGAAGTTAACAGCTCCAACAAAACTACTCCGAAACTGTACACATCGCTCTTATCGGTCAGTTGGAAGTTAAGGTAATACTCGGGGTCGAGATAACCTAAAGTGCCTTGAGCGCAAGTTGTAACATGACTGACATCACTGAAACCCAACCTGGAAATCCCGAAATCAGAAACTTTAGCTTCAAGGTTTTCATCTAATAAAATGTTGCTCGATTTTACGTCACGGTGGTATATAGGTGGAACCACGGAAGAATGGAGATAGGAAAGACCCTGTGCTGTCTGGTAGGCAATGCAAAGCCGGCGGTGCCATGAGAGTGTCACCTTTTTACCTGGGAAGATCTTATGAAGATGATCAAAAAGGGTTCCATTGGGGATGTACTCATAAATCAATAGAGGTTGCTGAAGCTCAACGCAACAGCCAAGGAGTTTGACTAGGTTTCTATGGTTAACTTGGCAAAGGATTCGGACCTCATTGATGATTTGATCAATACCGTTGGCGTTCCCAAGCTTGGCTCGCTTCACAGCTATGTTAGTTCCATCATCAAGAATGCCCTTGAAAACCTCACCGAAGCCTCCTGAGCCAAGGAGGTTGTCTTTGGAGAAGTTTTTTGTTGCCTTGGCTATCTCTTTGATAGTGAAAAATTTGGCCAGTTTGCCACTATTGGAGCTTAAAAGATCTCTATGTGCCTTGGTTAAACTCATTTCAGCTTCTCTCTCGCAGTTCTTCCGTTGCTTGTAGGCTATAATAATGGTAACAATGAGTCCAACTATGATTACACCTGCTGCAAAGGCTGCACCTACACGGTACAATAATACCATAAATTAGTAATTGTATAATTGGAGTTGGATTGTGTTTTGTCCATTTTACTAAAAAAAAATAAATTATTTATTGTATATTGGATTAAAGAATAAATTTGTTAAAATTTTTATCCATTTATTCGGTTAAAAACTGGTCTTTACACTCAATATGAGGTACACATGGTACGTCACATATCAATGGCTGATTATGTAGTTAGTCATACCAGTTTTTAATAATACAAATAAAAAAAATTTTTAAAAAAATATTCTTTAATCTAATATACAAGAATTAATATAAGGACAACCATGGTATTTTAATTGAATACAAATTTTAGAGGGGTTGACATTTACCTCCAACTATGGATTTCTTCTTTTCATTCTTGCAACGTCTCCCATGTGCACATTTCACATCTATGATGAAAAGATACAAAAGTTTAATGTCCTAAAATTATTCAATTTTAAGTTAGTTGGTCTCACTGCAGCTTATCTGAGAACAATATATTATAAAAGTTACTAGTTGACATTTCTTCATGCCAGGTTTTAACAACCCTAAAACTAAGTTTAAGATGGTGATGTTTCCAACATTGTTCTAATCGAACTAAAGGATTCTTGGGCAGAGTGTGTAGGCGTTTGCACATGTGGCCAGCTTAGCAACTTGCAATTTCAAATTAGTGTGCGAAATTTAAAGAAGATCTTCCAGATCCCGGTTCATGTCAGTACTACGCCTTGAACTGATTTTAACTCCACATGCATATTCACGTACTTTGAGAGGAAAAGGTATCACTTTAGGTACAAAATGTGCTATGTTTTTTGAACTATTCAAGCACAGAAAACTTTATTAAACCATCTCCCTTTTTTACAGTCACAGAGATAGAAAAATAAAATGTTAAAGAAGTTTTATACTGACCTTGACAAATACCTTGAATGGAGTTCCATTGAAACCCTCGCTTGCATACGCACCTTCTTTGTCCAGCATTAACCAGATCCGGCAAGCACATTGAATTCACTAAATCATTGCAATCGTCGGGGAGCTTACATTCCGGTTCTCGCGGGGATAACCACTCTATCTCCAACCCTGGCACAGGCCACTTACTGACAGGCAAATTCATATCCAAATTCACAAAACTTTGATAAGCTGAACATCTTTCAGGACGAACCCTGATCCTGTAAGTATGCATGGTACCCCCAGTAACATACCAACAGCAAATTGGCAATGCCCCACAATTGGCTTTAGCCTCTGGATTGCCCCTGATGTAATCATGACAAACGCTTGTTGAGCTACAATTGAGAGCTACATACTCTTGGAGGACCGTGGCGCTACAATTCATGATCATGACTGTATTGGCGCTTGAGATGTTAAAGGGAAACTTTTCGTCCAACTGAATCCCCTGGGTTCCAAAATCAGCTGCCATACAAGTATTCTTGGCCAAACCTGGGGGACGGATGATCAGTGTTTGAGTCATTGGATTAATAGAAGTGATCTTGTAGGATGATCCATTGAAAGCATCCAACCAGAGTGTCCCCGCAATACACCGTACTTTGTACCAGGGGTCACCGCAATCTGGTCCGGTGCTAAGCGGATATGGAACCGGAATTCGACCACATTTGGGGCAGACCTTCAACGCCATGACAGTAATACAATCTCTGGAGAACAGCATTACCATTGTAATAAGAATCGAAAGAGGTAGCATTGTCTTCTCCTCCTCTTTTCTTCATTAAAGGCTAGAGTGAATTCCAAGTAAAATATATACTAGTAGCAAGCTTGAATTGACCGTGGCTTTTACTATTAATTTATGGGTTTTATTTTTGGTTCTATTGTATATATTGCTGTTCTATTTAATCTCGTACCTGACAAATAGCACAATTTTTTTCTTCCAGTGCACTTGATTGGGTTCTCTCTCCACATTATATTGGAGGACATACCGATAAAATAGGGACAATGTACCCTACTAATTAAGAATCTTATGTATATAATTAATATTTACTTAAGTTCGTAAGAGGTGAACATGCTTACCTGCCCTTTAACATATAAAAAAGAAAAGAAAGAGATTATTTTTAAAATATTTAATAAAAGCATAGAAACTCATTTTTTTTGGTACCCATATTTTTCCGAAGAAATCTAGAAATTGAAACTCCGCAGTGCCGATTGTTGGACCAATTTATTGTTTATTTCTTAGGGAATTAACTATCATATCGTGCTAGCTGTATAAACACCAAATCTAATGAATTAATTAATTATCATTTCCTTTGTCTTTTCTCTTCAGCTTTCTTGGATATTATCAAAACATTGCTACCGGTACCACAACATTGAAAAGAGAAAGGAGCTTGTAAATTGCAATTTACGGCTGTTCCTTCAAAGCTTAAAAGCAAGGATCCCTAGAGTACTTTTAAAAAATAAATCTACACACCATTTCACATGAAAAACCAACATTTTATGGAATGCCTATAAAATGACATTTTTAGAATTGAAACTAAACTCAAATACTTTGTTTTCTTTCTCTTTATTTATTTAGGTACATTAAGTAAAAGCATGATAGAACATTAACGCCAAGCAACAAACTTCTGACGTTCAGATGCTTAACAAGCGTGAGAATGGGTGAGCACTCTGTTCATAGAAAATCCAAATGCAAGATATCTAAAAGAATAGGCTCCAACTTACAGTGCAAGATTATTTGTCCTCTAAGCACTAAGCAGTTTGAGCCATTTCCTGGTTGTATCCTTATAAATGCAACAATCGATGTTTAGCCATGATAACCTTAGGAGAACCAGATGCTATGTAATTTGGAATCGGCTCAAAACAATTTGATTCCCAAGTGTATCTAACAGCATAGTTGCTCTCCCATACTTGTACCGACCCCTATCCCGGACAATTCCCAAACTGATGAAAAAAGGATGTAATACCCGAATCTTGCCCGGCCCATTTACAACCAAAATTATCCAATTGCCAAAACCCAAACCCATATTATCCAATTACAAAACCCATTAGAATTCCAAACCCAAATCAGCCTACACCAAACCCAAACCCGGACCCATTTAAACCAGACCAATAAAAAATGTCCAAATTACAGTCCAATTGAAATCAGGCCCAATTTTGCAAGGCCCGATAGGCCCCAAAAAAAAACTTTGATCTGTTAGGAAAATTTTAGGGTTTTGAAACCCTAAAATTTCCTAGCGCCGCAACCCACCAGCCACGGTCGGCCACCAACGCCGATTCACATGCCACCATGACCTCGTCCACTCCCCCACTTTCCATGGTTCCCCACGACCTGCAAAGAGGACAAACAAGTGAGAGCAACAACAACTAAGAAATAAACAAAGATTATTTATTTTTCTGCTGGGCTATAAAAGCCGAATGATGTCGTTTGTAAAAGGACCTTTTTTTTTTCGTATCGATCAAGAGAATACAAAAGAGATTTCAATCAAAAACAGTTGCAAATATCCAAAAACAGGAATCAACACAAGTCCACAACAGGCAATCGAAGAGAACACGAAACAAAGATTCGAAGGTTTATTTTCTATTTTATTTTATTTCGAAACTATATATATAAACCTATTTTATTTTTTAAAAAAAAACAACATATACATAATATACCAAAAAATAAAAATATAAAAAAAATCTACCTTTTAGCAAATACCGACCGCGCCGGCGGTGATCCCCTCGCCGGAATCTGGGCGTCTCTTTGAAGAAAGTGAGAGGAAAAGAGGGGAAGGAAATTTTTTTTTTGAGAGAGTGGTAATAGAAGTAAAAAAAAAAAAGGAGAAAAATAGCTTTTATACTGATAAAAAAGGCACCGTTTTAATAAGGCCTCCTAGATGCCAAAACGGCGTCGTTTTGGGGAGGCCGACCCGACCCCGACCCACGTCTCCTAGGATCCGCGTGTTTCTTTTACGAGTGAGATATTTCCCACGCGGTCCCTTCCCTTTCGCGGTGCCTCGCAGTTTCGTCCTTATTCATCTTTTAATTTTATTTTATTTTAAATAATGCCATATAATTTCGCGATTTGTTTCAATCTGGCCCATACTGAAACGCCGCGTGTAGGACATAGGGATAATTAGCTATCCAATCCCTATAGTCTTATACGCGTGTCTTGTTGGCTCCCTAATGCGTTTTTATTTAGACCTGTGGTTTTATTTCCTTCTCAATTTAGCCATTTTATTATTCTCATCCTTTTGTTAACTTTATTACTATTATTACTATCATTAACTTTCTTAGTATTATTTATTGTGTTACTACATATATATATATTTATTATTATTATATTTATTACTAACATGTTAATATTATTATTATTACTTGTGTATATATCTACTATTATTATTACTATTATTATTATTATTGTATTATTACTTGTATATACTAACTTTATTACTATTATTATTACTATATTTATACTAGTATATTGTATATATTGTGTATTATTATTATTATTATTATTATTATATTATTATTATTACTACATTTATATTAGTATATTGTATATATTGCGTATTATTATCATTATTATTATTATTATTAGTAGTAGTAGTAGTAGTATTATCATTATTAATAGTATTCATATTATGATGTGTATTATCCTCGTTGTTACTAATTCTATCATTTTTGACATTGTTTTTTTTTTAAATTTTTTCGTTTTATTTTCCATATTTTTATTTTATTTTATTTCATTTTTTGTTTCTGTTTCGATATTCTTATGATTATTTTCGTTTGCGTCATTTTATGTAAATCGATAGTTTCGAGATGATCTTGGATTCAAAGATTTAAATTATCGTGTCCTAAAGTATTGGATGTGATATTTTGATCTTTTGGAACGAGAAGATCTTGATTTTCAAAAAACTATGGGATGACCTCGGGTTCGAGGATTTAAATTATCGTGTCCTAAAGTATTGGATGTGATATTTTGATTCCTTTGGAACGAGAAAGTTTTAATTTGCACTCCGGGAAGCTATGAGATGATCTTAGGATCGAGGATTTAAACTATCGTGTCCTAAAGTATTGGATGTGATATTTTATTCCTTCGAAACGAGAAAATCTTGATTGAATTCAAGAAAACTCAAATATTTCCAAAAGAGGTCGAATTTTTAAATTCCTTTAAAAACTTTCAACTTTCGACATGAGGACATTAATTGATCAAATCGGTACCAATTTTGGGCGTGACGAGAGTGCTAACCCTTCGTCGCACGTAACCGACTCCCGAACTCGATTTCTCAAAACCTCGCGGTCCGAAAAACATTGTTTTAGTAAACCAAATCACACCTAATAAAGATCGGTGGCGACTCCCGTTTTTATTCGTTTTCAAAACCCAAGGTCGATTCCCGCCTTTTCAAAAAGGGACGGTTTTGACAGCTTGGCGACTCCACTGGGGACAATAAAGAGAGTCAGGCCGTAAATTGATTATTTTATGTCCTTTATCGAAAGTTTGAAAATTTGATTTGAAAATTACTACCCTTTTTGTTGCCTTTGCTTGTGTCATTGCATATGATTCCTATTTTCTTGTGCACATTGCATGCATGACCGTTGTGGTCGCACCCTTAAGTGGGAGTGAGAAGCTACTCTTTCGTGAAGTTTTCACCTCCGTGCAAGATAGTGGATCACTTTCGGGATACATCCGTACCTATGTCTTTGTGAGATTTTCATCTCCGTGCAGCCATAGGGAAATGTATTCCCCTGAACCGAACTCGTTCCGTATGAGCCTATAATGGGTGAGGATCGAGGAATCTGCTGGTTCGGGTACCTCTCTTTAGAATCGAACCCCATGTAATGAGCCTTAAAGAACCAATCCTAGTTAGAGCCACACCAGACCTTGGTGGTTACCCGAATAAATGTCTAATTATTTCTTGTCTATCTTGAGGTTTTTCGTACATAGTACTAACTCGTGGTATTTTGTTGTAATTGCATGGCATTTCATCATAAAAAGGTGTTGATTTACATTCGGTTACTAGGTAGAAGAACTTAACATGGAAAAGGAATTTCTTGATAGAGTGGAGGATAATGCGGCCGTTCGAACATGGTCCGAGAGGATACAACGAGAGAAAGGAGATAGTTTGACTGTGGGATACGAATCAGAGTTGTGGGACTTCACCCGTGTCAGCGTGACTCAGAATAGCCTGCAAGAACTGAAGGAGATATGGGATTCATGGGAGGATGACATGAAACAACTGTGCTACTGTAGCTATGGTGATCTGCCCTATTTGCTTGATATCAAGGTGGATGAGCGCTTATTCCGGGCTATCACTCAATTTTGGAACCCCGCTTATAGTTGCTTTACTTTCGGGAAAGTAGATATGGTGCCTACCATAGAAGAATACACGGCTTTACTCCGGTGCCCAAGTACTCAAACAGGCAAGGCTTATTCGAGGGCTGTTAATGTACCGACATTGGTAAGAAAGCTGATGAACATTACAGGGATGAGTGAACAGTGGATTACAGCTCGAATCAAGCAAAAACGGGATTGTAAATGTATCCCTTGGAGACATTTAAGGGACTTAATCCTAGCGCATTCTGATATAAAAAAGAAGGTCGACGTTTTTGCCTTAAGCATCTATGGCTTGGTTGTCTTTCCCAAGGCGTTAGGATATGTGGAGGAAGCTGTCTCAAACCTATTTGATAAACTGGATAAAGGAGTCACACCTGTCCCCGTAATCTTAGCCGAAACATTCCGATCATTGAGCGGTAGCCGAAGAGTAGGTGAAGGGAGATTCATAGGGTGCGCGCAGCTTTTGCTATCATGGTTTCATAGCCACTTTTAGAAGGTGGAAAAGGTCTCGTGTAAAGTCTTCTCCAAGAACTACTCTCCTTTGGAGGAATTAGTAACTACGCCAAGACGGGACGACCTTTCTGAAGAGAAATGGATAGCAATTCTCCAAAATTTACAAGTAGAAGATGTTGAATGGAGAGCTCCGTGGATGACCCCTTACGAGATTTTGTATCTGTGTGGAGAGTTTGATTGGGTTCCTTTACTCGGGATATGGGGAGCTGTTGGGTACGCTCCACTACTCGTAGCGAGGCAGTATCGATCAAGACAGTTCATACCTGTAACGCATGGGCTAGCCCAGAGTGAGTTTTCATACAAAGACGATGGTTATAAGAAGAAAATTCGTGAGATAACGAGTGCGTGGATCCAAACCCGACGAATGAAAGGGCTCGCCGTAGGACCAATGACAACCCCCGAGTATGATGAGTGGAGGAATACAAGAATCAATGACAATGTCCCGATGCCAAGCCAGGGGGATGCTTTACCCATAGAAGAGCATTTACGAGCTGTCCCATCTGAATTAGAGATCATCAGAGGAGATTTCGAGAGCAAGAGTCGGGAATTGGGAAAGAAGATAGAGCAGCTAGAGGAGGAAAAGATGCAGTTAGGGCTGGACATCGACATCTATAAGTTAGAAGCCGAGAAGTTAAGGAAAGAAAAAAACAAGGCTAAAGAAGATCTGGATAGCTTAAAAACGGATTACAAGAAACTACGCACGTCAATCAAAACTGCTGGATTGGGCAAGACATCAGAACAATGGCAGCAAGAGAATAGAGAAGAAAAGACTAGGGCTGACCAATGGGAAAAGAAGTGCCAAAATGCTCGAGTACGTGAAGACATTTTGAAAAAGAGCCTGTTTGAGAGTCAAAGTGAGAAAGAACAATTACGGGTCCGAACGGTGGAATTGGAAAGATCACTGCACCTGTATCAAAATCGTAATTCAGTATATAAATTAAGAGCCAGCCAAAGCAAGGTCGAGGAGTTGAAAAGAAAGATAGAAGAGCTTGAAACTGCATTGCTAAATGGTGAACATTGTAGTGACCCGATAGTCGAATAACCGAAAAATATATTTTCGGTCTCCATTTTCATAAAACTGAATCGTAAATATTTACTAAAAATATTTACGAAGCTAGTTGTGCGTCTAATTGGGTTTTATTTAGGTGAATTTGACTTAATTAGAAGCATTTGGGAAAAAAGGATTAGATTGTAATAGGTGTGAAAGTTTAATTATAGATTAAAAGAAATTATGAAGGACCAAAATGGCAATCATACCATTTTTAAATGATTGAGGCGGCATAAGTGTAAAAAAATCCTAAGATTTTTGTGTGATAAAATAAAATATTATTTTATGTTAATATAATATAAAATATAATAAGGTTAAAAAAAAAAGAGGGAAAGAAAGAAACAGAGAAGCAAACAAAACAGAGAGCAGGGGAAAGAAAGAAAAAGAGAGAAAAGAAAGAAGAAAAGGGAAAATTAAAGGTTTGAAGCTTGAAAGTTTAATAGGTATGTTAATTTAGCCCTTTTCTTTTAATTTTGATGTTTTATAAGTTTTAGAACAAAGTTTTGATGAATTTGAATTGAGGTTTTTGGAGTTTTAAAGCTTCTAAACATAACATATGATGAACAAAAAGATGAATTAGTGGTTTAAATTGAAAGAATTTGAAGTTAGAATTGGGTAAAGGATTTAATTGTAAAATAAGCTATAAGAAAAGTGTTTTTGGACAGCAGTAGTAGAGTAACTTTGAAAAATCACCAAAAATCGTATAAGTGGAATTAGAAGTTGGATGAGATATGAGATTAAAGCTTATTGAGTCTATTTTCATATGAAAGAAACAGGGAAAGCAAAGGAATTCTATAATTTGAGATATTTATAGTTTTGTAAGACTGGTTTAAAGGGATTTTGGGATCCCCTGTTCTGACTTTGTAAAATCATAAAAAATTGGAGAAAAATAATTAGGGGCTTAAGTTTATATGTATAGAATTTTGAATGAGTCTATTTTCAAATGAAATAAATAAGAAGGTCATATGAATTTTGTACAAAGAGTAATTTGATTGGCAGTGAAGAGAGGTCAGAACAGTCAGACAGTAAAACAGGGGAAACTTTAAGAAAAATCTGGTATTGATTGGCCATACCAAAAATTCTGGAAAAATTATAGTAAAAAGATATATGAGTCTATTTTCAAGGAAAATTAACGGTTCTTCATTTGGAGTTCTGTAGCTCTGAAAATAAATAATTTTGTGACTATGACACAAAAGGACAGCTTTGAATAAGTTTATGAGTAAATGATTAAATTGAAATGTGAGCAAAAGTAAGAAAGCATGAAATTATCATAAAATACATGTTTATTTTATTAAATAGTGCAGGAAATTATTTGATTATTTTTAACATATAAATGTTATGTGTTTATATGAAATTGAAGAAAAAGAAAAGGAAGGAGAGAACCGAAACGAAGGAAAAGGAAAAGAGAAGATTAAGGAGTGCAGGAAAAAGGACTTATATCACCTCAATCTTTTGTTGTAAGTACTACAAGAATTTTAAATTATTGTTATTTATCCTTTTTGAAATATTTATGTGAATTATTTAAATATATGAGATTCAGCTTTAATGCCCAAGTAGACGAATTTTAGAACTACTGGGATATTAGTGGCATGCCATTAAGGAACTTTAGCGCGTTCTCTGATATTAGCACGTTGGTGCTCTCTGATTATTAGCACGTCAGTGCTCTCTGATTATTAGTACATTGGTGCTCTCTGTTCACTTGTGCATTATAATGCACCTCTGCATTTGTTTCGTATATCCGGTGTGTTCTAGGAAGTCTACTTTGGGCTAATATTGTGAATTGAGAATAAAAATGAATTATTGATGTGTTAAAGCAAGTTTTATACCTTACAGAAGATAAGTTAAATTTATTTAAAGTAATACATAGTTGAAGAGACTTATATATGAGTAAATATGCGATAATTGATTGAGTTTAAAATATTCTGTTATGATTGTTTAATTAATTATTCTTGTAGTGCTTACTAAGCCTTCACTGGCTTAACGCGTTTATTTTAACGCGTAGGTACAAAGAGTCTAGAAGAGAAGTTTAACTAGAAGATTTCTCATCTCATCACATCTTCGAAGACTACAGAAGTAGGTACTATATTTTGTGTTAAAATGGCATGTACATAGGTGATATTTTGGTCACTTAAAATTACTACATGACTTTTGTTGTAGAAAACGATATTTGGTGTTTTAATGTTATAAGTAGAATCTAAATATAATTAAATATGAAATTGCATTGGTTGAACTGGTTATATTTGGAGTGAATATAGTTTTAATTGCAGGGGGTTATATATGAAAATAAGCAGAAATGCTGCCGAAATTTATATTAAACAAAATTTATATTTGTAAATTATCTGATATGTCCGGTAATGCCTCGTAACCCTGTTCCGGCGATGGTTCGGGGTTAGGGGTGTTACATTTATTGGTATCAAAGCCTAGGTTTTCTGAATTCTTGGGTCGAGTATGAGTCTATTCGTACATGCCATTTTATAAATTGATGTGATGAGATGAGTTTTAGTTATTTAATTGTGTAATTTATGAATATTGTAGAAATTTAAAGATGTCAAATAGATCTCGTGAAGAGTCAGAAAATGAAGTAGAGAGCAGGGTGCCAAACCTTGATAGGGAAAGAGATCAACACAGAGTCCAAGTTCGAAGTGAATCGGTAAACTTAGGAGATGATAGAGAGCCTGAATTGGAGGAAAGAACTCAACCTGAAACTGAACCAATACCGGCTAGAGAAGAAATTCCGATTGCAACTTTATTACAGACAATGAATCAGTTATTGCAGCAAGTTGTGAGAACTAATAATGCTCCATCTGTTCCACCACTATCTTCTCCTCTTACTGTTCCACATCCACAATCATCTATAACCAGTCATCGATCCCCCTTGGAGAAAATCAGAAAATATGGGGCTGAAGAGTTTAAAGGAAAGAAAGATGATGATCCAGCCGAGGCTGAGGAATGGTTTGAGAACAGTCAAAGAATATTTGAAGAATTGCAGTGTACAGGGGATGAAAAGTTGAAATGTGCAGTATCTTTATTAAAGGGTGAGGCTTATCAATGGTGGACCACTGTTATGAATATCCATCCTGCAGAGAAAATTAATTGGGATTTCTTTGTATCTGAATTTAGAAAGAAATATGTGAGTCAACTTTATCTTGAGAAGAAGAAACGAGAATTTCTGGATCTGAAGCAGAACAACATGTCTGTTGCTGAATATGAACGTGAATTTATCAGATTGAGTAAATATGCAAAGGAATTAATAGCAAATGAAGCAGATATGTGCAGAAGATTTGAGTGGGGATTGAATGAAGAAATTTATGTTCCTCTTATACCATTACATCTACAAGAATTTCCTATTTTGGTTGATAGAGCACAACGACTGGAAGAAGGGTTAGCTTGTTCAAAAGAAAAGAGTTTTGGAAAGAGACTAGCCACTAGTTCAGCACCACCACCGTTTTCAAAAAGAGTGAGGGATTTTAGAGATTCTAGATACATTTCTCCTACTGTTGGGCAAAGATCTAGAATTCAGACAAGACAAACTCAGCAGACGACCTCTATGGGTAGTACCGGGGGTTCTAAAAGAAAACCAACACCATCATCATGTGAGCACCGTGGGAGATATCATTGGGGAGAATGTCGACTGATTTCTCGAGCTTGTTTTCGATGTGGGTCAAAAGATCATTTAATCAGAGACTGTCCGAAGATGTCAGAAAGTGTTACAGAACAGTCTGTGAGAGGTAGCTCGATTTCACGAAGAGGTAGACAACCTGAACTTCCTGGTGGCACTGGTATTGGTACGAGATTGGTGAGGGAAACAACTGATAGATCTAAATCCCGAAGGCCTCGAACTTATGCTATCAGAACACGAGAAGAGGGACACGCTCCTGATGTGATTACTGGTACATTCTCTTTATTTGATTCTTCTGTAATTGCATTAATTGATCCTGGCTCTACACATTCATATATATGCATTGCATTAGTGAAAGAAAGAGAGTTACAAGTAGAACTTACAGAATACGAAGTAGTAGTTACTAATCCTTTCGGGCAAAGTGAGAAAGTTAATAAAATGTGTAGAAGATGTCCTTTAAAAATTCATGATTATGAGTTCCCAGCAGACCTTATGGCACTTACGTTTTATGAGTTCGATGTGATATTGGGTATGGACTGGTTGTCAGAACATGGGGTTATGGTTGATTGCAGAAGAAAAAGAATTTCCTTGAGAACTTCAGATGGAAATGAAGTGATTGTAGCCGATGAAAAATATAGTGCAGTGACGAATGTGGTGTCTATAATGAAGGCTTCTAAGATGATGAGAAGAGGATGTACTGCTTTTCTTGCTTACATTTTAGATACTCGTACAACGAATTCTGAGATTGAAAAGATACCAGTGGTTCGAGATTTTATTGATGTGTTTCCAGAGGAATTACCGGGTTTACCTCCAGAAAGAGAAGTAGAGTTTGGGATTGAGTTAATTCCAGGCACTGCACCGATATCAATAGCACCTTATCGGATGGCACCCACTGAGTTGAAAGAATTGAAAATGCAGTTACAAGAGTTATTAGACAAGGGATTCGTACGTCCTAGTGTATCACCATGGGGGGCACCAGTATTATTTGTAAAGAAGAAAGATGGGTCTTTGAGGCTTTGTATAGACTACCGTCAGTTGAATAAAGTGACTATAAAGAACAAGTATCCGTTGCCCAGGATTGATGATTTGTTTGATCAGTTAAAAGGAGCTAGTGTATTTTCTAAGATTGATCTCAGATCGGGGTATTATCAGTTACGGGTGAAAGAATCTGATGTGTCGAAAACTGCCTTTAGGACTCGGTACGGTCATTATGAGTTCTTGGTTAAGCCATTTGGATTGACTAATGCTCTAGCTGCTTTCATGGATCTTATGAATAGAATTTTTCAGCCTTATTTAGATCAGTTTGTGGTTGTATTTATAGATGACATTCTGGTGTATTCAAAAGGTGAAGAAGAGCATGATAAACATCTCCGAATTGTGCTACAGATTTTGAGAGAAAAGAGATTGTATGCTAAATTGAGTAAGTGTGAATTCTGGTTAAAAGAAGTTACTTTTCTAGGACATATAGTATCGGCAGATGGTATTCGGGTAGATCCCAAGAAAGTAGAAGCTATACTTGAATGGAAACCACCAAAGAATGTGACAGAAGTAAAGAGTTTTCTAGGATTGGCTGGTTATTATAGAAGATTTGTTGAGGGATTCTCTATGATTGCATCTCCATTAACGAAATTGTTGCAGAAGAATGTAAAATTTCAATGGACAGAAAAGTGTCAGCAAAGTTTTGAAAAATTAAAAGCAGCATTAACAGAAGTTCCTGTGTTGATTCAACCAGAATCTGGTAAGGAGTACGTGGTTTTCAGTGATGCTTCATACAATGGTTTGGGCTGTGTGCTAATGCAAGGAGGAAACGTAGTAGCATATGCTTCTAGGCAATTGAAGCCACACGAAAAGAACTACCCGACGCATGATCTTGAATTAGCTGCAGTGGTGTTTGCGCTAAAAATATGGAGACATTATTTATACGGGGAAAGATGTTATATCTACACTGACCATAAGAGTTTGAAGTATTTGTTGACTCAAAAGGATTTGAATTTGAGTCAGAGAAGATGGGTAGAATTAATAAAGGATTATGATTTAATTATTGATTACCATCCAGGTAAGGCTAATGTTGTTGCTGATGCTTTAAGCCGAAAATCTTTATTTGCTTTGCGAGCTATGAATGCCCGATTGTCTTTGGTTGATAATGGTTCAATCATGGCGGAGTTGAGAGCTAAACCGACATTTTTACAGCAAATATGTGAAGCTCAGAAGAATGATGAGAAGCTACAGATTAAATGGGCACAGTGCGAGTCAGGTACTGATTCTGAATTTCAGGTTGGAGTTGATGGTTGTATGTTATTCAAAGGTAGGATATGTGTACCTCAGAATTCAGAACTCATACAGAAGATTTTATACGAGGCTCACAACGGTACTATGTCTATACATCCGGGGAGTAATAAAATGTATAATGATCTGAAAAAGATGTATTGGTGGCCAGGAATGAAACGGGATATCTCTGAGTTTGTATCAAAATGTTTAATATGTCAGCAAGTTAAAGCTGAGCATCAGGTACCTTCAGGGTTACTTCAGCCAATTACTATACCGGAATGGAAGTGGGAGAGAATCACTATGGATTTTGTATCGGGATTACCGTTGTCTCCAAAGAAAAAGGATGCTATTTGGGTGATTGTTGACCGACTGACAAAATCAGCGCACTTTATTCCGGTACGTATGGATTATTCTTTAGATAAACTGGCTGAACTGTATATATCTGAGATTATCAGGCTACATGGAGTGCTTGTCTCCATTATATCAGATAGAGATCCCCGATTTACATCTCGTTTCTGGGATAAACTGCAAGAAGCTTTAGGTACTCAGTTGTATTTCAGTACTGCATTTCATCCTCAGACAGATGGCCAATCGAGCGTGTAATTCAAGTATTGGAAGATATGCTCCGATGTTGTATATTAGAGTTTGAAGGTAATTGGGAGAGGTATCTGCCTTTGATTGAATTTGCTTACAATAACAGTTATCAGTCCAGTATTAAAATGGCTCCGTATGAAGCTTTGTATGGTAGAAAGTGTAGAACACCGTTATATTGGACAGAGCTTAGTGAAAAGAAGATACATGGGGTTGATTTGATCCAAGAAACAGAAGAAAAAGTAAAAGTCATTCGAAATAGTTTGAAAGCAGCATTTGATCGTCAAAAATCTTATGCTGATCTTAAAAGAAAAGATATTGAATATAATGTGGGTGAAAAAGTATTTTTGAAAGTGTCGCCATGGAAAAAAATTCTCCGATTTGGGAAGAAAGGCAAACTCAGTCCAAGATTCATTGGGCCGTATGAGATCTTAGAACGGGTTGGTCCAGTTGCTTATCGGATAGCCTTACCATCGGAATTGGATAGAATTCACAATGTTTTTCATGTCTCAATGTTACGAAAATACCGATCTGATCCATCTCATGTGATTACTCCTGAAGTAATAGAAATTCAACCGGATTTAACTTATGAAGAGGAGCCAATTAAGATACTTGCTCGAGAGGTAAAGGAATTGAGAAACAAACGGGTTCCGTTGGTAAAAGTGTTGTGGAGACATCATAATTCAGAAGAAGCAACATGGGAAAGAGAGGAAACAATGAGACATCAATATCCGCAATTGTTTACATCAGGTAAATTTCGAGGACGAAATTTATTAAGCGGGGGAGAATTGTAGTGACCCGATAGTCGAATAACCGAAAAATATATTTTCGGTCTCCATTTTCATAAAACTGAATCGTAAATATTTACTAAAAATATTTACGAAGCCAGTTGTGCGTCTAATTGGGTTTTATTTAGGTGAATTTGACTTAATTAGAAGCATTTGGGAAAAAAGGATTAGATTGTAATAGGTGTGAAAGTTTAATTATAGATTAAAAGAAATTATGAAGGACCAAAATGGCAATCATACCATTTTTAAATGATTGAGGCGGCATAAGTGTAAAAAAAATCCTAAGATTTTTGTGTGATAAAATAAAATATTATTTTATGTTAATATAATATAAAATATAATAAGGTTAAAAAAAAAAAGAGGGAAAGAAAGAAACAGAGAAGCAAACGAAACAGAGAGCAGGGGAAAGAAAGAAAAAGAGAGAAAAGAAAGAAGAAAAGGGAAATTTAAAGGTTTGAAGCTTGAAAGTTTAATAGGTATGTTAATTTAGCCCTTTTCTTTTAATTTTGATGTCTTATAAGTTTTAGAACAAAGTTTTGATGAATTTAAATTGAGGTTTTTGGAGTTTTAAAGCTTCTAAACATAACATATGATGAACAAAAAGATGAATTAGTGGTTTAAATTAAAAGAATTTGAAGTTAGAATTGGGTAAAGGATTTAATTGTAAAATAAGCTATAAGAAAAGTGTTTTTGGACAGCAGTAGTAGAGTAACTTTGAAAAATCACCAAAAATCGTATAAGTGGAATTAGAAGTTGGATGAGATATGATATTAAAGCTTATTGAGTCTATTTTCATATGAAAGAAACAGGGAAAGCAAAGGAATTCTATAATTTGAGATATTTATATTTTTGTAAGACTGGTTTAAAGGGATTTCGGGATCCCCTATTCTGACTTTGTAAAATCATAAAAAATTGGAGAAAAATAATTAGGGGCTTAAGTTTATATGTCTAGAATTTTGAATGAGTCTATTTTCAAATGAAATAAATAAGAAGGTCATATGAATTTTGTACAAAGAGTAATTTGATTGGCAGTGAAGAGAGGTCAGAACAGTCAGACGGTAAAACAGGGGAAACTTTAAGAAAAATCTGGTATTGATTGGCCATACCAAAAATTATGGAAAAATTATAGTAAAAAGATATATGAGTATAGTTTCAAGGAAAATTAACGGTTCTTCATTTGGAGTTCTGTAGCTCTGGAAATAAATAATTTTGTGACTATGACACAAAAGGACAGCTTTGAATAAGTTTATGAGTAAATGATTAAATTGAAATGTGAGCAAAAGTAAGAAAGCATGAAATTATCATAAAATACATGTTTATTTTATTAAATAGTGCAGGAAATTATTTGATTATTTTTAACATATAAATGTTATGTGTTTATATGAAATTGAAGAAAAGGAAGGAGAGAACCGAAACGAAGGAAAAGGAAAAGAGAAGATTAAGGAGTGAAGGAAAAAGGACTTATATCACCTCAATATTTTGTTGTAAGTACTACAAGAATTTTAAATTATTGTTATTTATCCTTTTTGAAATATTTATGTGAATTATTTAAATATATGAGATTCAGCTTTAATGCCCAAGTAGACGAATTTTAGAACTACTGGGATATTAGTGGCATGCCATTAAGGAACTTTAGCGCGCTCTCTGATATTAGCACGTTGGTGCTCTCTGATTATTAGCACGTCAGTGCTCTCTGATTATTAGTACATTGGTGCTCTCTGTTCACTTGTGCATTATAATGCACCTCTGTATTTGTTCCGTATATCCGGTGTGTTCTAGGAAGTCTACTTTGGGCTAATATTGTGAATTGAGAATAAAAATGAATTATTGATGTGTTAAAGCAAGTTTTATACCTTACAGAAGATAAGTTAAATTTATTTAAAGTAATACATAGTTGAAGAGACTTATATATGAGTAAATATGCGATAATTGATTGAGTTTAAAATATTCTGTTATGATTGTTTAATTAATTATTCTTGTAGTGCTTACTAAGCCTTCACTGGCTTAACGCGTTTATTTTAACGCGTAGGTACAAAGAGTCTAGAAGAGAAGTTTAACTAGAAGATTTCTCATCTCATCACATCTTCGAAGACTACAGAAGTAGGTACTATATTTTGTGTTAAAATGGCATGTACATAGGTGATATTTTGGTCACTTAAAATTACTACATGACTTTTGTTGTAGAAAACGATATTTGGTGTTTTAATGTTATAAGTAGAATCTAAATATGATTAAATATGAAATTGCATTGGTTGAACTGGTTATATTTGGAGTGAATACGGTTTTAATTGCAGGGGGTTATATATGAAAATAAGTAGAAATGCTGCCGAAATTTATATTAAATAAAATTTATATTTGTAAATTATCTGATATGTCCGGTAATGCCTCGTAACCCTGTTCCGGCGATGGTTCGGGGTTAGGGGTGTTACAAACATCAAGTTGAGCTTCTTAATGAATATTGGAAAGAGCAACTCCACCATTCTCAAGAGCAGGTCAGGAATAGAGATTATGCAATGGGCAAAGCTGTGGCTCAAGTCCGAGAAGTGTCCGCTCATTTGCAAACTTTGGCAGTTTAGGCTGATGTATTAAGTCTGATGTATGAGTCAGGATCAGATCGAGGCCAAAGTCTAGCTTGGTTTCTTAAAGAAGTCAAAGATTTAGGTGTTAAGGCGAAGCCGTATGTATAATCGTCCGCTCTATGTAAAGAACTTTGTTTTCCAATAAAGTTGATCTAATAGAACTGAATCAAAATCAACACCTTTCGGTCTTTTTGCATTCATTTCATACATTTGCACTTCATACACTCGCATCACATCACATCATATGCATTGAGAGAATCTGACTAGTTGGAATTATACAACAGAGAGAGAGAAAGGGGAAACCTAGAAGCTGAACATCCGTACGGCACCCGCACTAAGATAAAGAAAATGGATCAGAGACTAGAGCAATTCCAAAAGGAGATGCAGGACCAAGTGCAAACACAAGTGCAAGAACAGCTAGCCAAAATCCAGCAAGACATGATGGAGTCCTAGAGGGACATGAGGTCTCAGATAACTCAAATGACCCAACTGTTGACAGATTTATGGAGAGAGGAAAAGGCCCCATGGCTATTACTGGAGGGGAGAATGAAGATATTCCCTCAGGATCTACCCTGCCGCAAGTGCCTTCACAGCACGAAGAATATCCCCGGAGGCCATCCGTCCCAATTAGGCCTCAGCAAGGCCAAGCTAACATTGGATCTCCCATGAATTTCCAAGTGGGCTCAGGATCCAACTTGGGAGATGACCCTATTAACCCTATGGTACCGGATTTTGATGAAATGGAGAAAGAAAGAATGAAAGCTGAACCCTCAATGCAGATGGAAGATCGCTACAGATGGTTGGAGGAGAGAGTCAAAGCGATAGAAAAGACTGAAACTCGTTGCGGAATTGATATCAAAGAGCTAAGTCTGGTCCCAAACTTAGTACTCCACCAAAGTTCAAGACTTCGGATTTTGAAAAATACAACGGGACTAGCTGCCCTAGAGCACACCTGAAGATTTTCAGTCGACGAATGGCGGGGCACGCCAATAATGAAAAATTATTGATTCACTGCTTTCAGGATAGTCTGGTTGGGTCTGCGGCCAAATGGTACGATCGGCTCAGTAGTACCCAAATCAAGACATGGCGGGACTTGGCCCAGGCCTTCATGAAACATTACGGCCACATAGCAGACATAGCTCCAGACAGAGTCACTCTCCAAACTATGGAGAAAAGGCCAAGCGAAAGCTTCAGGCAGTATGCTCAATGATGGAGAGAGGTAGCCACGCAGGTTCAACCGCCTCTTTTAGAGGAAGAAACAGCCACACTCTTCATCCATACTTTGAAAGCTCCTTTCATCAATCACATGTTGGGGAGTTCTATGACAGATTTTTCAGAAATTGTGAGGTGTGGAGAAAGGATAGAACACGCGGTTAGGTGTGGCAAGATAGAAGCAGGGGAAGGTCCCAAAAAGACGGCCCTGAAGAAAAAAGAGGGTGACGTAAATAACGTGAGTGCCCGTGACAAGTCAGTCACCTTGAATCAACCCAGTACCGTAATTACTGACCGTCCAAGCTCACACAAACATGAATCCAATACAAAACCAAATGGGGAGAAACTCCAGTTCACTCCGATCTACATGACATACGGGCAACTGTACCAAAAATTGTACGACACGCATGTTGTCGCCCCCCATTACTTGCAGCCCCTCCAACCTCCATACCCTAAATGGTATAATGCAAATGCACAATGCGAATACCATGCGGGGATTGTTGGACATTCAATAGAAAATTGTCTCGCCTTCAAGAAGTTGGTAGAAAAACTCATTCAAATGGGTATTGTGAAAGTTAACGATACAGAACACCCGCTACCCAATCACGCTAATAGCGGGTGAACATGATGGGGGAGAAAGTAGGAAAAAGAGTGAAAATGAACGTCGAGGAGATAAAAACCCCGCTAAGATGGGTTTGGAAGCAAATGATAAACAGAGGCTTAATCACGCAACAGCCGAGAGAAGAACTTGAAGGAGCGGAAAGATATTGCGAGTTTCATGCCGAAACGGCTCATAATATTCAAGAATGCCTCAAGTTCAGGGCTATCATTCAAAATCTCATGGATAACAAGGAGATGGAATTCTATGAAGAGATTAGAGGACCAGAAGAAGGAGAGGTCCACGCGTCGGAAGAAGGATCATCTAGGAGAATCTACGGGGGCAACCGCCCTGCGGTAATTATATCACGGCCAAGGACGGCTGAGACTGGAGTATCAATCATGCCGAAGGTCATAATTCAAAAGCCTGCAGCTTCCCCTTATAGGGACAACAAAAAGGTCTCGTGGAGTTACGATTGTAAGGTAGTGATCCCGGGAAAAGAGAATCCAGTCAATGCTACAGAGGAAGACCGAGACGGAGGTTTCTTTACACATAGTGGAAGGCATTACACCCCAAACACGAGAGCGGAAGCAGCCAAAGGAAAAGCGGTGGCGATTAAGCAAAGGGAAGAAAGAACAATCGAACCTGAAATATTCGTCAATGAGCTAGTGACAGAAAACGAGGCTAAGGAGTTCTTAAAATTCCTTAAACATAGCGAGTACAGTGTTGTGGAGCAATTGCACAAACAGCCAGCTCGCGTATCGATACTGGATCTACTCAGGAGCTCAGAAACTCATCGAAACGCATTGATGAAAGCATTAAATGAAACGTATGTCGCGGGGGATATATCCATTAGCAAGCTGAACCGTCTGGTCGGTAATATAAGCGCAGACAATTTTATTTTCTTCAACGATGATGAGATACCTTCAGAAGGTATGGGATCTACAAAGGCCCTACACATAACCACACGCTGCAAAGGGTATATATTGCCAGGGGTGTTAGTCGATAACGGATCAGCCCTGAATGTATTACCTTTATCCACATTGAATAGGTTGCCTGTGGATAGCTCCCACATGAAAACATGCCATAATGTTGTGAGAGCATTCGACGGAACGGAGAGAAGGGTCTTGGGGAGAATTGATATACCTCTTCAGATTGGCTCAAATACGTATGAGGTAGACTTCTTGGTGATGGACATCAAACCTTCCTATAATTGCCTGTTAGGAAGACCCTGAATCCATTCAGCAGGGGCCGTGCCATCATTACTGCATCAGAAGTTGAAATTGGTAGCGGAAGGAAGATTGGTCACAATCAATGCGGAAGAAGATATCATAGCATCCGTTACTAGTGACGCTCCGTACATTGAGGTGGACGAGGAAACGATGGAATGTTCTTTCCGATCACTAGAATTTATCAATGCAACCTTCATTGCCGAGGGCAGCAAAATCCCCATACCCAGAGTATCTAAGTCTATGAAGATGTGCCTCCAGATGACAGTTGGGAATGGAGCCTTACCAAGGAAAGGGCTCGGAAAGTACCTTCAAGGAAGGACTGAAGTGCCGATGCGACGAGAAAAACGAGACCACTTTGGCTTAAGATTCAAGCCAAATGCAGAACAAAGGAGGAGAGAGGAAGAAAAGAGAAGGGAAAGAAGAAGGGCGCGCCTAGGCGAAGAAGAGATCAAATGGGAACCAATGACCTTTCCTCATTTATCCAGAACATTTGTCTCAGGGGGGATCATATACCCTGATCAAAGTATGGCAATAAGAGAAGAAGCAGAAGAAATGTTGGGAAACTTGAGCATCAACGCCATATCCGAGGGAAAGCCTGAAGAAAGAGATTTATCTGGGATTCGCCCTTATGCTCCTGGAAGTGTTCTAAACAATTGGACTGTGGAAGAGATTCCCGTAGCTTTTAGAATCAATTCAGAGTAATGTTCAAAGCACACCTATTGCTCTAAGCCTAGGAGTAATAGGGAACCCTTTGTTGAATAGGCATATGTCCAAGCATCTTTATTTCAATAAAATGCATCTTTCGAGCAAATATTTTTTACCCTTTACATTTCATTCATTCACACAAATAGTCATTCTTAGATTATTTCGGTTTTTGCACTTTTCTCTGCCCTTCTAGTAGGTCCCCAGATATCAATGGCATGAGCGACACTGTTATTAACTCAGAATCTCCTTTTGAACAAGATATGGGTATGGAGGATTCCCGAGATTTTGAAGATGACCGAGACAGTAGCATATCTCTTGAATTGTTAAGGATGGTAGAGCAAGAGGAGAAACAAATCTTACCCCACAAAGAGTCAGTGGAAATTGTGAGCTTGGGAGAAGGGAAAGAGTTGAAAATCGGGGCTAACATTGCTGTAGAGACAAAGCAAGACCTCATCAAGTTACTCCAAGAATTCAAGGACGTCTTTGCTTGGTCATACCAGGACATGCCCGGACTGAACACGGATATAGTGGTACATCGCCTCCCCATAAAGGAGGAATGTAGACCCGTTCAACAGAAGCTTCGAAGAATGAGGCCTGATGTTTTGTTAAAGATAAAAGAAGAAGTCAGGAAGCAGTTCGATGCTGGTTTTCTGCAAGTGGTCAAATACTCGGAATGGGTGGCAAACATAGTGCCTGTTCCTAAGAAAGATGGAAAGGTACGAATGTGTGTGGACTATAGGGATTTGAACAAGGCTAGCCCAAAGGATAACTTTGCATTGCCTCACATCGATACTTTAGTAGATAACACGGCTGGTTATTCACTTTTCTCCTTCATGGACGGCTTCTCTGGGTACAACCAGATTAAGATGCACCCTGAGGATATGGGGAAAACCACATTCGTGACCATGTGGGGAATATTCTGTTATAAGGTAATGCCGTTCAGACTGAAAAATGCAGGGGCAACATATCAAAGAGCGATGGTTACCCTCTTCCACGACATGATGCACAAGGAGATTGAAGTTTATGTGAACGGCATGATTACAAAGTCCAGGACTGAGAAAGAGCATGTACAGGTCTTGAGGAAACTATTTCTAAGATTGAAAAAATTTCAACTGAAATTCAATCCAGCAAAATGTACCTTTGGGGCTAGGCCGGGAAAGTTGTTAGGATTTGTAGTCAATGAAAAAGGAATTGAGGTGGATCCTGATAAAGTAAAAGCTATACAGGAGTTGTCTCCACCACGTACCCAAAAGGAAGTTCGAGGTTTCCTGGGGAGATTAAACTATATCGCTCGGTTCATTATACAATTAACAGAGAAATGTGACCCTATATTCCGTCTTCTTAGGAAACACGACTCAGGTGAATGGAATGAGAAGTGCCAGGGAGCTTTTGATAAGATCAAGCATTACTTATCTGAACCCCCAGTACTAATGCCCCCTTGCCCAGATAGGCCACTGATATTGTATTTGTCAGTATTTGAAAATTCTATGGGATGTGTGCTAGGCCAGCATGATGAGTCAGGAAAAAAGGAAAGAGCGATATACTATCTCAGTAAGAAGTTTACAGAATGCGAGACAAGATATTCGCCAATTGAGAAACTGTGTTGCGCTTTGATTTGGACGACCCGGAGACTGAGACAGTACATGCTATATCACACCACTTGGCTTATCTCAAAGCTAGACCCTCTCAAGTACATGATGGAATCGACTGCGCTAAATGGAAGAATGGCCCGATGGCATATTCTACTTTCTGAGTTCGATATAGTCTACATAAACCAGAAAGCTGTAAAAGGAAGTGCAATAGCAGACTTTCTAGCCAGCAGAGCTTTAAAAGATTACGAACCATTGGACTTCGATTTTCCAAATGAAGACCTAATGTACGTGGCAATCACTGAGGAAGATGTCCAAAAGGAGGGCCTCCCTTGGAAACTGAACTTTGACGGAGCTTCAAACGCGGTAGGGAATGGAATTGGGGCAGTCCTAGTATCCCCAGATGGAGATCACTATCCTCTCACCAGCAAATTAGATTTCGACTGTACAAATAACATGGCTGAATACGAAGCATGCATCCTGGGTATCCGTGCAGCCATCGAACGCAAAATTAAAACATTGGAGGTATACGCCGATTCTGCGCTGGTAATCTACCAACTGAAAGGTGAATGGGAAACGAGAGATCCCAAGTTAATCAGTTATCGAAGTTTAGTTTTGGAGTTAATCAAGGAGTTTGACAACGTCGCTTTCTGTTACCTCCCACGAGAAGAGAACCAGATGACCGACGCCCTAGCTACCTTAGCTTCTATGACCAAAGTGAATAAGCAAGAAGAAATAAAGCCTATCCAAATAAGCATTTATGAGGTTCCAGCGCATTGCTACAACATCAGCGAAGAGGAAGAAAAAGATGATCACCCTTGGTATCATTATATAGTACGATGCATAAAGAATCGTGAATACCCCGACCAAGCAACTGAGAATGATAAGAGGACGTTGAGAAGACTGGCCAGTGATTATGTCTTGGATGGAGAAATCCTATACAAGAGAAGAAAGGATCAAATACTCCTAAGATGCGTGGATGCTGTTGAAGCCAAAAGAATCCTCAAAGAAGTTCATGAGGGTGTCTGTGGGACACACGCTAATGGTTTTACAATGGCAAGGCAGATTATGAGATTCGGGTATTATTGGTCTACTATGGAAGGAGATTGCATCAGCTATGCTAAGAAATGCCATAAATGTCAAATTTATGGAGACAAAACTCATGTACCTCCTTCACCTCTCCATGTCATGACCTCCCCATGGCCTTTCTCTATATGGGGGATGGAGGTTATTGGGCCGATCTCACCAAAAGCCTCAAATGGGCATCGATTTATCTTTGTGGTAATCGACTACTTCACCAAATGGGTAGAAGCCACTTCGTATGCGAATGTCACGAAGTCAGCAGTCAGCAAGTTCTTAAAGAAAGAAATCATATGCCGGTATGGAATGCCCGAAAGGATCATATCTGACAATGCACTGAACTTGAACAACAGTACGATAGCAGAGGTCTGCAGTCAATTCAAGATCAAACACCACAACTCGTCACCATATCGTCCAAAAATGAATGGTGCAGTCGAGGCAGCTAACAAGAATATTAAGAAAATCGTGGGGAAGATGACTGAGACTTATAGAGATTGGCACGAGAAGCTACCATTCGCTCTTTACGCTTATCGAACATCGGTCAGGACCTCTACCGGGGCAACTCCTTTCTCTTTGGTTTACGGGATGGAAGCGGTACTTCCAATCGAAGTTGAGATCCCTTCTCTTCAGGTCTTGTCTGAACTAAAGTTGGATGAAGCAGAATGGACTCAATCCCAGTATGATCAACTGAACTTAATCGAGGAAAAGAGGCTAAGAGCCCTTCGTCATAGACAAATGTATCAAAAGAGAATGATATGGGCTTATAACAAAAAAGTTCACCCTAGAAAATTCTATGAAGGAGACCTGGTCCTGAAAAAGATCCTTCCCATGCAAAAGGACTTTAGAGGAAAATGGATGCCAAATTGGGAAGGACCTTATGTAGTAAAGAAGGTCTTTTCTGGTGGAGCACTGATTTTGACAGAGATAGATGGCAAAAGTTTACCGAATCCTGTGAACTCAGATACGGTCAAGAAATACTTCGCCTAAAAAAAAAATTTGGAGAGGCCAAAGTGAAAACCTGCCAAAGGCGCTTTGTGACCAAAGGGGTTTTGAATTGAAAATCCAAGAATGGGCAATTCAAATTTTTGAAGGGGAGGTATGCAACGGTCTTGCTACAACTCAAATTAACAAGAGAGAGAGACGTCACGTCTTGGGGCATCAATAAAGTCTTCTAAGTCTATCCAACACCTATCAAGTATAAAAGGGATTCTCGAGAAATTTGTATAGAGAAGCTCATGCTATGAAATCTGGACATTTGTTTTCTTCTTCAATTTCACATTTTAGCAAAATTTGCCTTGTCAAAACATGATCCTTTGATCAGGTTATCCATTTTGAGCCTTAATCTCAATGTCCATTGTAATGATATTTTCTAAGAATAACGATTAATGGACGGTTAATATTCAAATTAAAGGAGTTTTGCATATCACTCTAAAAAAGCTTCTAATTATTACGGGAACTTGAAGTGAGTCCAATATTCAGAACTAACTATGTTCGTGGGGTAATCGAAACCTGAAATGGTGACCCCCAAAGATATCAATCAAACAAGAAGGCAGGGTGATACGTTACAAAGAGATCATTCTCATGCATCCATGTAAATATCATTCACATCCAATTAGGGGCATTCGATTCGTTCTAACCATTGCATCCTAATCATTGTAAAAAGACCACTCACACGACATTCTACATTCATGCAAATGTCGTCCATCATGCATCTAGTTAGGAGCATTTGAGCCATTCCGATCATAGCATCCTCATCATTTATTTAAGCATAAGCACATTCTACAGGACAGATTCCTCAAAGAACAGTGTAGCAAGTTCAGATGTTCTTCCCTAGAGATGATAGTGGAGCAGATTGAAGGCTGAAGTCTTCCTGAATGTAATTTTGCCACTGACCAGCGGTGGAAGAGTTTGAAGATTATCCTATTGCCATCGAACAGCGGCGGAAGAGGTTGAAGGTTGCCCTATTACCACTGACCAGTAGTGGAATAGATTGAAAATTATCCTATTGCCACTGACCAGTAGTGGAATAAGTTGAAGATTGTTCTATTACCACTAACCAGTAGTGGAATAGATTGAAGACTGTCCTATTGCCATCGACCAGCGGTGGATCGGGTTGAATATTATTCTATTGCCACTGACCAGTAGTGGAATAGATTGAAGATTATCCTATTGCCACTGACCAGTAGTGGAATAAATCGAAGATTATCCTATTGCCACAGACCAGTAGTGGAGTAGATTGAAGATTGTCCTATGACCACTGACCAGCAGTGGAAGAGGTTGAAGATCGTCCTATTGCCACTGACCAGCGGTGGAAGAAGTTGAAGATTGTCCTATTGCCATCGAACAGTGGTGGAATGGGTTGAAGATTATCTCATTGCCATCGACCAGTGGTGGAATGGGTTGAAGATCGTCCTATTGCCATCAAACAGCGGTGGAATGGGTTGAAGATTGTCCTATGGCCATCGAACAGCGGTGGAATAGGTTGAAGATTGTCCTATTGCCATCGAACAGCGGTGGAATAGGTTGAAGATTGTCCTATTGCCATCGAACAGCGGTGGAATAGGTTGAAGATTGTCCTATGGCCATCGAACAGCGGTGGAATAGGTTGAAGATTGTCCTATTGGCATCGAACAGCGGTGGAATGGGTTGAAGATTGTCCTATGGCCATTGAACAGCGGTGAAATAGGTTGAAGATTATACTATTGCCATCGAACAGCGGTGGAATGGGTTTAAGATTGTCCTATTGCCACTGACCAGCGGTAGAAAAGGTCGAAGATTGCAAATGTTATCTTCCTGAAGATACAACGGAACAGTAAAACGGATTGAAGCCACAAGCCCTATCTCTCGTAAGTTACGGTGGAGTGGACCAAAGCAACAAGAGGCACTGGACTGGAATGAGGCCACATGAAGAATATGGACACCGAAGAATCCAGACTCAGTGGACCCGGGCAAATTTGGGTTTTCTTTATGTCTTTGTTCTATTCCCGTTACACGACAATGAGCAAAGAAGGGCAGCTGTAATACCCGAATCTTGCCCGACCCATTTACAACCAAAATTACCCAATTGCCAAAACCCAAACCCATATTATCCAATTACAAAACCCATTAGAATTCCAAACCCAAATCAGCCTACACCAAACCCAAACCCGGACCCATTTAAACCAGACCAATAAAAAATATTCAAATTACAGTCCAATTGAAATCAGGCCCAATTTTGCAAGGCCCGATAGGCCCCAAAAAAAAACTTTGATCTGTTAGGAAAATTTTAGGGTTTTGAAACCCTAAAATTTCCTAGCGCCGCAACCCACCAGCCACGGTCGGCCCCCAACGCCGATTCACATGCCACCATGACCTCGTCCACTCCCCTACTTTCCATGGTTCCCCACGACCTGCAAAGAGGACAAACAAGTGAGAGCAACAACAATTAAGAAATAAACAAAGATTATTTATTTTTCTGCTGGGCTATAAAAGCCGAATGATGTCGTTTGTAAAAGGACCTTTTTTTTTCGTATCGATCAAGAGAATACAAAAGAGATTTCAATCAAAAATAGTTGCAAATATCCAAAAACAGGAATCAACACAAGTCCACAACAGGCAATCGAAGAGAACACGAAACAAAGATTCGAAGGTTTATTTTCTATTTTATTTTATTTCGAAACTATATATATAAACCTATTTTATTTTTAAAAAAAAAACAGCATATACATAATATACCAAAAAATAAAAAATATAAAAAAAACCTACCTTTTAGCAAATACCAGCCGCGCCGGCGGTGATCCCCTCGCCGGAATCTGGGCGTCTCTTTGAAGAAAGTGAGAGGAAAAGAGGGGAAGGAAAATTTTTTTTGAGAGAGTGGTAACAGAAGTAAAAAAAAAAGGAGAAAAATAGCTTTTATACTGATAAAAACGGCACCGTTTTAATAAAGCCTCCCCAGATGCCAAAACGGCGTCGTTTTGGGGAGGCCGACCCGACCCCGACCCACGTCTCCTAGGATCCGCGTGTTTCTTTTACGAGTGGGATATTTCCCACGCGGTCCCTTCCCTTTCGCGGTGCCTCGCAGTTTTGTCCTTATTCATCTTTTAATTTTATTTTATTTTAAATATTGCCATATAATTTCGCGATTTGTTTCAATCTGGCCCATACTGAAACGCCGCGTGTAGGACATAGGGATAATTAGCTATCCAATCCCTGTAGTCTTATACGCGTGTCTTGTTGGCTCCCTAATGCGTTTTTATTTAGACCTGTGGTTTTATTTCCTTCTCAATTTAGCCCTTTTATTATTCTCATCCTTTTGTTAACTTTATTACTATTATTACTATTATTAACTTTCTTAGTATTATTTATTGTGTTACTACTTATATATATATTTATTATTATTATATTTATTACTAACATGTTAATATTATTATTATTATTACTTGTGTATATATCTACTATTATTATTACTATTATTATTATTATTGTATTATTACTTGTATATACTAACTTATTACTATTATTATTACTATATTTATACTAGTATATTGTATATATTGCGTATTATTATTATATTATTATTACTACATTTATATTAGTATATTGTATATATTGCGTATTATTATCATTATTATTATTATTATTATTATTATTATTATTATTACTATATTTATATTATTACCTTGTACATATTTTGTATTGTTATTATTATTATTATTATTATTATTATATTATTATTATTATTATTATTATTATTATTATCACTATATTACTATTATTATTATTATTATTATTATTATTATTATTATTATTATTATTATTATTATTATTATCATTATTAATAGTATTCATATTATGATGTGTATTATCCTCGTTGTTACTAATTCTATCATTTTTGACATTGTTTTGTTTTTTTTTTAAAATTTTTTCGTTTTATTTTCCATATTTTTATTTTATTTTTTGTTTTTGTTTCGACATTCTTATGATTATTTTCGTTTGCATCATTTTATATAAATCGATAGTTTCGAGATGATTTTGGATTCAAAGATTTAAATTATCATGTCTTAAAGTATTGGATGTGATATTTTGATCTTTTGGAATGAGAAGATCTTGATTTTCAAAAAACTATGGGATGACCTCGGGTTCGAGGATTTAAATTATCGTGTCCTAAAGTATTGGATGTGATATTTTAATTCCTTTGGAACGAGAAAGTTTTGATTTGCACTCCGGGAAGCTATGAGATGATCTTAGGATCGAGGATTTAAACTATCGTGTCCTAAAGTATTGGATGTGATATTTTATTCCTTCGAAACGAGAAAATCTTGATTGAATTCAAGAAAACTCAAATATTTCCAAAAGAGGTCGGATTTTTAAATTCCTTTAAAAACTTTCAACTTTCGACATGAGGACATTAATTGATCAAATCGGTACCAATTTTGGGCGTGACGAGAGTGCTAACCCTTCCTCGCACGTAACCGACTCCCAAACTCGACTTCTCAAAACCTCGTGGACCGAAAAACATTGTTTTAGTAAACCAAATCGTTTTATTAAAACAAAAGGTGATCCGATCACACCAAATAAAGATCGGTGGCGACTCCCATTTTTATTCGTTTTCAAAACCCAAGGTCAATTCCCGCCTTTTCAAAAAGGGACGGTTTCGACAAAAGAGTTAGATCGCAAATGTCCAGACACCATATGTGCAACATTCGTACTACTTGGAGTCTGATTTGGACGCATAAGTGCCATCATATTTCAATAGTATACTAATTAATCCTTTCCACCACATTCACTAGATCAAGAACTATCCCGTTAAAAAAGGAATTCATTCGTAATTTTCCACAGAAACCATACAACAATGACACAGGATCTATAGAACAGCGCTTTATTGGACGTTCTCTTATCAAAATCGAATGCATTGTCTTATATGAGTTACCTAGAGGTATTCAACAACAACACTAATATTTTATCCAAACCAATCTGCTTTCACCAGGAAATAAGTTTGGAATAATTACTCAGATGCTCTTTATTGGAATTGAAGCTTCTTGTGGAATCCTCATAATTCCATGCCGACACACAAGGACTTCTTTTTTAAGGTGTTTGCAGACTCTGCTGAATGTGCCCAAGTTCATGACATTCATGATACTTGATCCCCTTGTTCTTGTCTTTGACTACTTCATTGATAATCACTCTTTTGGATCTTCCCTTTTTAGCATTTTTAAAGGTTTCAAATTTCTGATTCCTTCTAGATTGTTTCTCAAAAGTCTTGTTGAAGTTCTGAGTCAGTAAAGCTTTTTGTTTTTACAGCTCTTATATAGGAATGCTTTGATCGATAGGCACTGCTTCAGTCACTTGTAAAAAATGTTCTTTTCTCTTTTGATCTTGCTCCTCTTTGTTTCATCTAGATTAATCTCAAAGGTCTGTAAAGATTCAACCAATTCATCAATACACATAGCATTAATGTCTTTTGCTTCCTCAATAGCTGTTGCTTTGGTACTAAATCTTTTAGGTAATGATCGAAAAACCTTTCTAATAGCTTTGAATTCGAGTGCTTATATCCAAGGGTGAAATCTTGATTGGATAAATCACAAAGTTTGCCATAAAATTCGCCAATCGTTTAGTTCTCCTACATCCTTAAGGTTTCGAACTTTGTAGCAAGCATTTGCAAGTTTGACTGCTTCATGTTAGGGAACTTTGAGCCCTATACAAACTTCGGTTGGACTGAATTTAATCCATTTGATTATGACATATTTGATAAAACAATAGCATAAATCAACTAGAGATCATAGTCATCTAATCGACTTCCTTGAATTGGTATGATAATTTTTTGATTTATTTAAGGAAACTTTTCAATGACTTATCAGTTATTTTAAAGGAGAATATTTTGGTGCTCTTTGAACCTATAAATAGGTGTCATTCTCCCTCGGGAATTATCAAGTTTTAAGAGTTATATCACTTCTTAGTTATATCAAGTTTATGTTTTTGAGCCTAAAAATTAAGTGATATAACTCTTTTATTTATATTTATTGGAATACGATAAATATATGAAAATGTTCCAACAATCTCCCATCATTTTCAAAATATTTTAGATTTTGATAATATTGGAAATCAATTTGCATAATGAATTCACTTAGTGAAAACATGTTATAGTTAATCGAAATTGCTTGGTAGACTAACCTTTGAACCAACTATTCCATTTGATTAACCAAACACATCTCTTCACACAATGATTTCAACAGTCAATGCATAGTATCTAGAGACACTATTATGGCCTGATACATGCACATATGGGGTGAAATTTATTAAATTACATTCACTGAAATTGCCAATTTTCAAGTTTGGGAAATCAGTAGTCTTGCGACGACTTTTTGGATAGGATCCAGGCATTTCTAGGTTGAGATATCTACATGGAATTCGAAGATCAATTTCTTATCTTCGAAACGCACTTTGAATCACTTCATTTCAAGTTCGGGAGCTCAAGTTATAACCGTTTTGGTGAATACTATGCGAGCAGAATTTCTATACATGATTATGACGGGAATTATGAGTTTCGGGCTTTTAACTTGAGTTTAAATCATATTGAGTTTAGGTTTTGGGCTTAATTTTTATTATATATAAACTCAATATTGTATTATCAGCTCTTATTATTTTAATATTTTTTATTACGAATTTTTTTATAATTATTAAATAATTTAAGTTATTAAGGAGTTTTATATTAAAAAGAAAGTTTTGTTTTAAATCTACTTCTTATTTAGATTAATTAGAGTTTTAGTATACTTTAGAGTTTTATTTGGATCTACTTAACTAGCCTATATAAATTTATTAAGAAACAATTGTTTTCATTAATAAAGTTTTCAACTCTGAGAGTTTGTTTCTTTTGCAAGATTTCTTTCTTGTTATTTTTAGAGGTAATTTTCTTCTCGATTTTATTAAAGGAGTTGTGGGAATTCATTCTTCACCCTTCAATTTACCAAAAATTATTTATTGGAGGGTTGATTAGAGCCATTAATTGAGTTTGTTGGGATTTATATCTCAAAGGGTTCAATTAGATATTTATCCTTCTATCCATCATATCCACCGGTTTCCTCGTCCATCTTCCATTTTGTTCTTTTTTTTTTAATTTCTATTTCTTATTTATTTATGATTGTTATTTGTTTTATTCTCAAATTTCTTCTTTACTATTTTCGAAATCTTTATTACTAAATTTGTTTATTTCTTCTTTTTAGATCATATCCAAATCTTTACTTCTTGAGTCAAACAACTTGAATACGATCCTAATCCTCTTCCTCCGCTCCAATTTCGTATCATGGCCATTTGCCCATGTCCTCTTTTCATAAGTGTTGTTAAAGCCAAGCCCTTAAGCTCTTAGAAGCTGTCACATTTCAAACTCACATAAGTAGATCCCATCATCAGTGTTCCCATAATTATAACACTCTAACATATTTATGTTATGGCTCCACTAAGAATACATTACTCATCCTACCCTTACCATTAAGGGTACCTAGCAATTTAATCTTAGGATGGATTTATTTATATGTTGGAAAAAAGCTGGTTTGAAAACGTTTTTCTTGCACAACAAAAAATTAAAATTTTGAAAACTGACCCGGTTTATGATATTTACAGCAATAATCGTACTTGTTTTTCGAATAAGCAGATTGTTGATGTTTTCTGGCTTTCAACCAAACGATTTTCTCCGCTATTCTCGTATCACGAACTGCTCCGAGTGTGGGTTCGAACAATTGAATCAAAATAGAACTAGAAAAAAGTTTTATTTTCCTTTTGGGGTGAAAATGAAAATTCTCTCTTCTTTAATAGAACCGGTAGAATTACTATTCTGAAAAATATATTTAATAATTGAGAATAAATTCTCTCTAATTTTTTACTGAGTAACAATATCTTAAAGTTGTGTGAATAGCTCTACCGATGCCATCTGTTTATAGGAGAGAAGGTAGAATCCTTGTTGAATTATAGATGTTTATTTCAAATAGAAAAACAACTTCCTAGTCCAACTAGGAGAGGGAAAGGGGTTAATAGGGTGTGCTTCCCCTCATATGTATTATGATGGATTCGGGCATCTCATTGTATTAAGCCCAATTATATGTGTTTTTTAGATTTTTAACCTAGCACTTTATAATTTAATCTAACCCAATACATATTTTTCTATTTTCCAAAATAAATATTAATTTTTCAATTAAATAATTTTCTCATCCCAATTTTATCTTTAGTAAAATTATGATGATTTTACCCCTAGTAAAATTTTCGAGAAAATATATTCAACATTTCAAAACTCAACTTGTTAACCATGACCGAATGATTTATTTTCATTTTCAAGCTTTAAAACAACTGAAAAATATAAACTTATCCTTCCAGTCATTTCTAAGTAATCCATGCACATTTGCAAATGAATTGTTTCTCATTTTCATTTTCATTTCAAGAAAACCACATTTATTTCCAAATGATTCCATTTCTTCATTTTGTAGAAAACCCTAATAATTTCTGAATGTTTTCCATTTCTTTATTTCAATTCATTTTGTTCATTTTTATTCAAACACGCAATTCATTTATGGTTTCAATGAGCTAGTGAAGGGACCGGTTGGGCATATGTAATTAGGGCTCAAATAATTTATGATTAAGTTTCATCTTTTTGCCTATTAATTATAAACTCATTTAGTCACAAAGTCATTCCACTATAGTATCGTGACTGAGCTCTTCCTAATGACATACCATTACAAAAGCAACTACTTAGTGCTCTTCCAATGTCTTTGTCATAAATGTGTTACCCTCATAGGATATCCTTGATCTTGTTGGGATAATATCTGCTCTCCCAATATTACCCTATTTCATCTAATGATAACCATTACATCTTCCTTCATGAAAAGCCAATCATTATCAAATAGCAACCGAGTCATTCATCATAAAGACGAACGACCCATAGTCATGTTTACTTTCATCAACCATGTAATGCCAATGAGAGGATATCATTTACCCATGTCTCGAGCTATGAATTCCACTATTATGAATGACCCTACATATTGTAGAAGTCATACACCCAATGCACTAGCTTTTAGTTCCTTATCTATTCGAACTTAGACTTTTACTTACATCAAAATGTATGAGTCATGCATACATAGCCCACCATCCACTTAGGATTTAGGTGTGCAACACTATGAACATCACAAGTGAATAAGTCCATAAATAGATTCAAGATCTATTGTTCTTGGGTCCTGCCTGATGTATTGTCAGTCTAGTCAGTCATATCCATGTCTCTATCTTCTGGGAGTTATCCGCTCTAATGCCCAGAAAAGGCATATTCCCAATTGGACTTGATAGAGGACATATTAGTCTTTCAACCAGTTTGCTCATTTCTGGTTAGACTAAGAACATGTTTAAGTTCGTCTACTAATACAAACTATCTTTTCGTATTACGATTTGACCACGTAATACCACTTAGTATTAGTTAAACATTAGATAACCAATGAGCAACATTTGCTTCCATTTTGCTTTGCGTGCAAAAACCATTTGAGAACAATAATACAAAGTATTAATGTAATTCATGAATAATTTTATTAACCAATTTGTTTGAAAAAATTATAAGTGTACTTAAACAAAAATACTACACTTAGGGCATCAAGTCCAACAGTCTTCCATTTGCCCTAGTGAAGTAGATGAGTCATGTTTTGCATTCTTATGCCCTCCATATGTTTCCCAAAGAGCTCTCTAGCTAGTACAGTCTTGGCAAAACAAATCCTCAAGGTTTTCCCTCAAATTCGATATTTGACTACATCCATTATTCTGTTAAACACTACCGCCTCCCTTATGATACTTTGTATCAATGTGTTTTGTCCTTATGTGGTTTCTTTGAGCATTAGCTATATCCGCACTGTTGCAATGTCATAGCTTTTTCCATACCTCATATTCAGCACTCCATAGTAAAGTTAGAAGTGCAACTTGCTTGACACTTTTTCACACTAACGAATCGTTGTCTAAAATAAATACACAGTCCAATGTCGACTTCCTCGAGTTCCGACACATTTGAAAGTCAGAATCAGTATATCTGATTGAGTAAGATCTCATCCGGATTACACAAGCATATAATCTCTCGTTCTCTATAAATACTTAGTATATGCTTAACTGCTTGTTAGTGCCTTGGTCCTGAATTCGTCTGATATCGACTTACCAACCCCACTTCAAAATAGATATATGGGTGTGTGCACAACATAGCATACATGAGAATTCCAACTGCTGAAGCATAAGGAACCTTTATTATGTTCTTTATTTCTTTTGTTGTCTTAGGATAGTCCTCTAAAGAGAGATGAAATCCCAATACGGAGGGTTGATTTCCCTTGTTTGAATCGGTTATTGCACAATGCTTCAATATCTTGTCTATGTATAAAGCCCGAGATAGTGCTATCACTTTTTTTCTTTTGATCCTTTAGGATTTGAATACTTAGAACAAAATTAGCTTCTCCCAAGTCCTTTATGCTAAACTATCGAGTTAACCACAATTTAACTGATGATAATGTCCCTACATCATTTTCAATGAGTAGAATGTATCGACATATAGTACGAGAAAGACCACCTTTTCATCCCCTAAACGTTTGTAAAAACAAGATTCATCTACATTTTGCTCAAATCCAAAAGTCTTGAAGGATTGGTCAAATATTTGATTCCATGAGCGAGATGCTTGTTTAAGTCCATATATGGATCAATTTGTGTCACAAAATAGGAAAAAATGAGATATTTTCACTTATTAACTAAAGATCTAAAAATAACAAAAAAAATATATAAAATACGCTATTTTTCTTGATAAAAAGCTCCTTACTTATATCGAAAAAGCTAGACTTGCCACATCAATTTGTGGCAGATAAGATATTATCAGCGGAAGCTATAAACGGGCTAGGCGTCACATAGCCACACATGAAATCTCAGTTTTCAAGTTATCAAACCAGTGATGGTATTATTTAGAGTGAGGTGCCAAAAACAAGTAAGCCAATTTGTGTGAGAAAGATTTTATGCCAAAGAGATAGGTGAACTGTCCCATTATTGAATAATCATAGTAAAACTCAAGTGTGATCATGTTGTAATTAAAAAGGTACGAGAACCCACTATGTTATTTAGAACTTACATATATGTTGTTATGTATTGCATGTAAAAAGAGGACTTTGGGAGTTCGAGAAGGGACAAGCTAGAATCCGCCGAGCTAGGACAAATAGTTTCTGAGTTGTAATGTGCAAACAGTGGAGTGACCTTGAGGCAGAGCCTCGGGTCTTATTTATGATTGTAAAATTCTAGCGATTCTAGCATATAATTGGAAGTAGATCCATGTACATTACAGGGTTCATTAGATGACTGGATTTCCTTGATATTTATACTAAGTGACTATTTTAATAAATTTAAGCATATAGTGAACTTGTGTTTATTAAAATAAAGTTTTATCATTTTTATGAATTCTTGAAAATTTTGAACATTTACTTAGTAGTGTCGTCATATATAATCCATGTCTTATTCCTTTTACTAGTGAGGGTAGTAATATTAAAGGTAATACTTAGATTATAAATTGGGTTGTGACATCCTATAGTTCAGACTCGACGATCGGGTCAGATATGAGGTGCTACAAGTCACACATACATAGTCCATTATCCACTCAAGATTAAGGTATGCCACATTATGAATGTCATAAGTGAATAAATTCATAAATGGATTTAAGATCTATTTTACTTGGGTCCTGTTCGATGTACTATTAGTTCTTTTAATCACATCTATGTCTCTATCTTCTGGGAGTCATCCGCTCTGATGTTCAAGACAAATCATCTCTCCAATTGGATTTGATAGACGACACATTAGTCTTTCATTTGGGTTGCTCATTTCTGAATTAACTAAGGACATGTTTAGGTTAATCTACTAATACAAGTTGTTTTTTCCTATTATGACCCTACCACATAATACCGCTTAATATTAGTTAAACATCAGATAACCAACGAGTCAATATTTGTTTCCATTTTTCTTTGTGTGCAAAAATCATTGAGGAGAATATACAAATGGTATTAATGTAATTAATGGATATTATTATTGTCGAAACCATTTTTAATTTTTTTAAAAAACAGGGATCGACTTTTAAAAAATGAAAACGGGAGTCACCGCTAATCTTTTTTACTTTGGTGTGATCGGATCACCTTATAAAACAATTTTTTTATTTAAAATATTGATTTTGGCCTACGAAATTCAAGAAAATGGGTTCGGGAGTCGGTTACGTACGAGGAAGGGTTACCACCCTCGTAACGCCCAAAAATTGGTACCTAATTGATAAACTCATGTCCTAATGTCGAAAATTTGAAAAATTTAAAATACAATCCTTTTATTTGAAAGAAAGCTAAGACTCACTTATCTCAAAGAAATAAAATGTCACACCCAATGAGTTAGAATGCAACATTTCAAGACTTCGAAACTAAGCTTGCCTTTATTAGTAGAAAATCCTTACCTCGAGACACAAAACATCATATCCAATAAGTTAGGACACGACATCTTGAATTCCCGAGAATAAGTTTTGATTTGAAGTTTATGGGTTTCAATTTCAAAAAGGGATACTTGATATCTTAAGGTCAACGAGAAAAATCGAAACCTAGTGAGTTAGGGTACAATTTTTCTCGAAGCCTCCAAATATTATGTATCGCTGTATTTTTTTAAAAAAACTTTTGAGTAAAATGCGACAATTTAGCAAAATGTACTTTTATTAAAAAAAATGATTCGAGTAAAATGTTGCATTAATACATTACAAAACATAAATACTGATAGTGTCTGTCGAGTCTTAAAATTTATAAAAAGAATGATCGAACCTAGGAACTAACTCTGACAACGATTTTTGAGGCAAGCGCACCTATCGAACAGTAGTATAGTTTAGGAAAGACCGGAATGTCGAACCCAAAGGAACCAAAAGTACTAATACTAACTCTCTTTCTATTATTTAGCCTAAGAATTAAGGGATTGCTTATCTAATCTATATTAATTAACTACTAAACTAAAGATACAAAGATAAAGAGAAAGAGTTTGGGAAAAATAACTTGAGGAAAAACCAATTGATTAAGACTACACCCAAAGAAGAATCCACTTAGACTTCACTTGTTATCTAACTCTGAACCAAACGATTTATTCACTTGACTTGATCCGTAAGATTCCCTAATGTATATTAAACCCTCTCTTGGAGCGAATAACGTCTAACCCTAGGTTGATTAATTGAAATCTCTTTCTAATTAAAACCCCTATAATTGCATTAACTCGATCTATGGATTCCCATATTAGGTTTCACCCTAATCCGGCAAAATCTCGTCACCCTATCTCTAGGCGCGCGATCAACTCTGTTTAATTATGCTAGATTTACTCCTAGGCAGGGACTTTTGCTCCTCCACCCAAGCACATCATACTTGAATTAATATCCCAGAAATATCAACAAAAGAATTAAGAACACATAATTAAGAACAAGTCAAATATTTATCATATAGTTCAACAAACGATAACAAGATTCATCTTAGGTTTCATCCCCTCAGGTATTTGAGGGTTTAGTTCATAACAATAAAAGAAGACATCTCAAAAGAAAAGATAAAACAAAACATAAGAAATCCCTAAAACCCCCTGAAAGAATTGAAGGAGAGATCCTCCGTCTTGAGTATAATTCCGGCTTCTTGAGATGGATCAACTGGCTCTCTTCAAGTAAATCTCCACAAATCTGACCTCTCTGGCTTGGCTCTTTAGCCTAGCTAACCGCCTCCTTTTAGGTTATACTTAGGGTATTTATATAGGCTTTTGAGATAGGTTTCTTTGCCCCTAAGTATCCTTTTCTGAGTGAAATTGCTCTTTTCCACGACAGGGACACGGCCATGGCACACGCCCGTGTGAGTCGTCTTTAGGTCGTGTTCGGACTTTTAATGAGGCACGGCCGTGTGGTCTTGGGCCCAGGCCGTGTCGATTTCTATTTTGGCCCAATTTGGTCCGTTTTAAGCCCGTTTCTCATTCTTTTCATCCTCGGGTGCTTTCCTGAGTATAAAACATGAAAAGAAAGGATTAAGAGCACCTTTTTACATAAATCAAAGGATAAATCATCGAAAAGCATGCTGAATGTGGGCTTAAAATATGTTACTTTTACGGTTTATCAATTACCAAAAACAATTTACGAAAATTACATAATATACTAACATTTAATACTAACATAGATAATTAAGAGAAAGAATAGCATAAAATAGCGAATGGTGCAGGAAATAAAATGATTATACTAAAGCAAAAATAATAAGCAAATAAAAAAAAACATGGATAAACAAATAAAAGATATAAAATAGTAAATAACGAAAGATAAAAGCTATGAAATAAATATGAAACTTTACATACAAGATCAAAAAATAAAATAACAATATAAGATAAATGACATATACCAAATAATAAATAGATACTGCAACATATATGTAAAAATGATATGGCAAAATCTAAGATGGATATATATATATATACACGTAATAAAATAAATATATATTTTAAACAAATAGTATATAAAAAAAAACCTTGAATATATAAACTATATGTATAAGGGATAAATATAATATAACAACTTAATATATATAAAAATAATACATATTTAAAATAAACAATACATAGAAAACTTTACATTAATAATAAATCAATTTAAGTAATATACAATATACAAATTTTAAAATATAAAAATAATATAGAATTTAATAGAATAAAAAATGAAATAATTTGATATAATGCTAAAGTAATTAAAAATAAAAATAAAAAAGGATTAAAAATAAAAGAAACAGGGATTAAATCGTAATAAAAATAAAATCCAGAGTAAAATGTAAAAGGACCAGACTAGAACGTGCGTCACACTGTAGGGACCTATTAGGCAATTATGCATTATCTCCTAAACGACGTCGTTCCCTTTTCTGCCTTTGAAATGGCTTTAGAGACCAAATTGAAACAAAAGCCATAATTCAGGGCCAAAGTGAAATAAAGAAAGATGTAATTGGATATGATTATAAAATTGCAATAATGCGGAAGGGCCTATCGAGCAATTAGACCTTTTAACAAAAACGAGCGGATCCTCCCCAAGTATCGGGTCAACACGCGGATCTTAGCCTTTAACAACGCCGTTTTGGTCATTAATTGACCACACCAAAACGACGTCGTTCCACTGGCCTTTATAAACAAAAAAACAGCTAAAAAATCATTTTAAACCAACTTAAAAAAAAACAGCAGAGTTCCCAGAAAATGCCCTACCTTCATAGGTCTACTGACCTCCGGCCGTCCTCGCATGTGCCTTACTCGCCGACGCTCGCGGTGGCCCTAAGGCTAAGAAACTTCGTTTTTTCAGTGCAAATCGAAAGGTAAACTAGTTCTCTTCATTTTTAGTAGTATTTGCATATATATATAAAATTGCATGAATCGAAAGGAAATGTAAAAAAACGAAATGGAACAATCGGAAATCACCTCTGTTCTTTGATTTTCTTTTGTTATAATTTCTATATTCTTTGTATATGCGTGTGTTTTTTACAGATTGTATTAGGGTTCTTATAGCCCCGAAAATAAATTGAAAAATAAATACAAAGATACTTGTTGTTTCTGCCATATTTTCTTTCCTTTTGCAGGTGAACTGCGAAGATGGGGCGGTGAGGAGCACTATCCGCTCACTAATTGCGGCGCGATCGAGGGGCCTGTGTTGGGAGCTGCGGCGCCTAGGGTTTCAGAAACCCTAGGCTTCTGATTCTATTTGGGTATTGGGCCCTTTTGGGCCTCGTAGGTTTGGGTCTTTGTTGGGTGTGGGTGTAATGGGGTTTTGGGTAATATTGGTTTGGGCTTTGTAAAACAATTTGGGCCTTATTTAAAATCTGGACTGTAAAGGGACATTATTTGGTTTTTTTTTTTTGGTTTTTGTATGGGCCGGGGCACAAATGGGCTATTACAGCTGCCCCTCTTTGCTCATTGTTGTGTAACGAAAATAGAGCAAAGAATATAAAAGGATCAATTTTGCCCGATCTTGCCGAGTCTTGACTTTTTGGTCCTTGTCTTCTCCAAATGACTTCCAACCCAACTGCAACTTCAGGGGTATTGGAATTTCAACTTAACTTTACTTCTCTACAACTACTGCAACTTTAGAAGTATTGGACTATTTATTTTACTGCTCTTTCAGGGAAATAAGTCCGACGGCTTCAATCTGCTTCACTGCAACTTTAGGAAAATAAGATTTTCCATAAGATTTGTTTTCTTCGATCTATTCCTCTACCACTTCAGAGAGGCAAGGCTAGTGTCTTCGATCTGCTTCGCTACCATTTCAGGAAGACAAGATCTGCAATCTTTAGTCTGCTCCGCTGCAAACTCAAGGAGGTCAGGCTGATGTCTTCGATCTGCTTCACTGCAACTTCAGAAAGACAAGATCTGTAATTTTTTTAGTCTGCTCCACTGCAAACTCAGGGAAACATGACTGGTGTCTTCGATCTGCTTCACTGCAACCTCAAGAATCTGCTATCTTTAATCTGCTCCACTGCAAGCTCAGGGAAACAAGACTGGTGTCTTCGATCTGCTTCACTACAAACTCAGGAAGGTAGGATCTGCTATCTTTAGTCTGCTCCACTGCAAGCTTAGGGAGACAAGACTGGTGTCTTCGATCTACTTCACTGCAAACTCAGGAAGGTATGATCTACTATCTTTTAGCCTGCTCCTCTGCAAACTCAGGGATCTGCTATCTTTAATCTGCTCCACTACAAGCTCAGGGAAACAAGACTGGTGTCTTTGATCTGCTTCACTGCAAACTCAGGAAGGCATGATCTGCTATCTTTTAGCCTGCTCCACTGCAAACTCAGGGAGACAAGGCTGGTGTCTTCGATCTGCTTCCTGCAACTTCAGGAAGATAAGATATGTTGTCTTCAGTCTGCTCTGCTGTAACTTCAGGTAGGCAAGGCTAAAAGTGTCAATCTACCTTACTACATTGTCTTATAGAAGACATGACCTGTAGAATGGGTATATGCTTATGTCGAATGATTAGGATGCCCTGATTGAAATGAGTCAAATGCTCCTAATTAGACGCGTTATGATATATAAATGCAGAAATGTTATGAGTATGATTCCTACTCAAGGTGTCATCACTCATTTGTTCTTCATCCATGTTCCTCTCAAAATATCAATCATATTCTGCTCGAATAATTTGCCTCCTGGTAATTTCAGAGTCCGCTCTACTTGAACCTTAGGGACACAAGGCTTGTACTGCCTTCAAGCCATCCCACCACGATTTATAGGAATCGAAACTTTTTCAGTCCGTCACTACTACAATTTAAAGGTATAGGATTTGTTTCAACTCCAATCTATTCCACCGCAATTCAGGGGTTTTGAATTTTTCCCCATCAATTTGGTTTGTCACACCATTCCCCGAATGTTATGACCCGATGAATATGCTTGTAAAATGACATTGCTTATTTTTGTCACAACAACTCGTTGTTTTGTCCTATTACCAATTGGACAGAGGATTCAGAGAAATAGTCTCTATCTAGACTCTTCTTTCTCAAATATTTCTAATCCTTATACATGGAAATTCTAAACAATTGTCCTGTTTCAGTTTCTTGTATTTTCTAGAAATTTCCAAAGTAATATGTAGAACTTCTTTTGTGAAAATATTATTAGTTCATCAATCATTATTTCAATGCAACATGCTTATGAATGATAATAATGGACAACAAATAAATTAATTTTGAGGATAGTTCGAACTGAATAAATGATCAATAAAAAGGAAATTAACTAGGAAAACATCTTTGAGAAGAAAAAGAATCCAAAGATAGTAAATTGATATGAGTAGGACAAAGACCAGGTGCCCTAGATATTGCATATTGGGCTTCTATATACAAACTCCATGAAGACTGCTTTGAGCTTAACATGCGTTTAGAAGATCCAAAGTACTTTGTTGATGCCTCGAAATGTAACATACTTCATTTCTTGTTGATTCTAGTATAGTAAGATCACTGCATACCCATTCAAAATTTGAGTCGTCCTTTTCGGGTTTTCAACTCAAAACCCCTTTGGTCTCAATGTGCCTTTTACGGGTTTTCGCCTAGGCCTCTCCTATTTCTTTCTCTTTTTTTTTTTGAAGTCTCGAAGCGCCCTTTGTGGGTTTTCACCTTGGCCTCTTCTCCTTTTTAAGCAAAATATTTTTTGACTGAATCGGAGTTCACAGGATTAGGTAAGCTTTTCCCATCCATTTCTGTCAAAATCAATGCACCTCTAGAGAAAGCCTTCTTCACCACATATGGTCCTTCCCAATTTGGCATCCATTTTCCTCTGAAATCCCTTTGTATGGGAAGGATCTTTTTCAATACAAGGTCCCTATCGTGAAATTCTCTCAGGCGGACATTTTTATCATAGGCTCGCATCATTCGTTTTTGGTACATCTAACTGTGACGAATAGCCTTTAGCTTCTTTTCCTCAATCAAGCTCAACTGATCATGTCGAGACTGGATCCATTTCGCTTCATCCAGCTTTATCTCTGACAGAACTCGAAGAGAAGGTATTTCTACTTCAATAGGTAGGCCTAGCTCCATCCCGTAAACCAATGAGAAAGGAGTTGCCCTAATAGAAGTTCTGACGGACGTTCGATAAGCATGGAGTGCAAATGGTAATTTCTCGTGCCAATCCTTATACGTCTCAGTCATTTTCCATACTATCTTCTTAATGTTTTTATTGGTCACTTCTACTGCCCCATTCATTTTTGGGAGATACGGAGATGAGTTGTGGTGTTTGATCTTGAATTGACTGCAGACTTCTGCTATCGTGCTATTGTTCAAGTTCAGTGCATTATCTGATATGATCCTATCAGGCATTCCATATCGACATATGATTTCCTTCTTCAAGAACCGGCTAACTGCTGACTTAGTAACGCTAGTGTATGAAGCAGCTTCCACCTATTTCGTGAAGTAGTCAATAACCACAAAGATGAATCGATTCCCATTCGAAGCTTTCGGTGAAATTGGCCCAATGACATCCATGCCTCACATGGAAAAAGGCCATGGAGAAGTCATAACATGCAAAGGTGAAGGCGGTACGTGAGTTTTGTCTCCATAAATCTGGCATTTATGACATCTTTTGGCATAGTTGATACAATCTTCTTCCATTGTGGACCAATAGTATCCGAATCTCATTATTTGTCTAGCCATTATGAATCCATTAGCATGTGTTCCATAAACGCCCTCATGAACTTCTTCCAAAATTTTCCTAGCTTTAACAGCGTCAACACATCTCAATAGTACTTGACCTTTCCTTCTTTTGTACAAGATATCCCCATCTAAAACGTAGTCACAAGCCAATCTTCTTAACGTCCTTTTGTCATTCTCAGTTGCATGATCAGGGTACTCACGATTTCTTACGTATCGCAATACATCATGATACCAAGGATGGTCATCCTTTTCCTCCCCTTCCATGTTATAACAATGAACTGGAACTTCAAAAATACTCATCTGAATAGGTCTCATATCCTCTGGTTTGTTTACTTTAATCATAGAAGCTAGAGTTGCCAAAGCATCTGCCATCTGGTTTTCATCACGTGGGAGATAATTAAAAGTGATGTCATCAAACTCCTCAATCAATCCCAAAACTATTTTTTGGTACTCGATCAGTTTGGGGTCTCTTGTCTCCCATTCACCTTTAAGCTGGTAAATTACTAATGCAGAATCTCTGTATACTTCTAGCATTCTAATTTTACGCTCTACAGCTGCTCGAATCCCCATGATGCATGCTTTATACTCTGCCATATTGTTTGTGCAATCAAAATCCAATTTGCATGTGAATGGATAATGATCTCTACTTGGGGATACCAAGACTGCCCCAATTCCATTTCCTACAGTGTTTGATACTCCATCAAAGTTTAGCTTCCACGGATACTCTTCATTAGTTGCCACATACATTAGCTCTTCATTGGGGAAATCAAAGCTCAAAGGTTCATAATCTTCTAAAGCCCTACTAGCCAAAAATTCTACTATTGCGCTCCCTTTTATAGCCTTTTGGTTCACATAGATTATATCAAATTCAAAAAGCAAAATCTTCCACCTTGTCATTCTTCCATTCAGAGCAGTTGACTCCATCATATACTTTAATGGGTCAAGTTTCGAAATTAACCAAGTTGTATGATATAGCATATATTGCCTCAACCTCCGAGTTGTCCAAATCAAGGCACAACACAATTTCTCAATTGACGAATATCTCATTTCACACTCAGTGAACTTTTTACTGAGATAATATGTCGCCTTTCCTTTTCTTCCTAACTCATCATGCTGACCAATCATACATCCCATGGAGTTATTGAACACTGTCAAATACAGTATTAGTGGTCTATCTGGATTAGGCGGAGATAGTACTCGGGCATTTGACAAATATTGTTTAACTTTGTCAAAAGCTTTCTGGCACTCATCGTCCCATACGCCTTGGTTGTGTTTCTTAAGAAGACGAAATATGGGATCACATTTCTCAGTTAATTGTGAAATAGACCGAGCAATGTAATTTAATGATAAACCGTAAAAGTAACATATTTTAATCCCACATTTAGCTTACCTTTTAATGATTTATTCCTTGATTTGTATAAAAAGGTGCTTGTAATCCTTTCTTTTCATGTCTTAGACCTAGGAAAGCACCCGAGGATGAAAAGAACACAAAACAGGCCTAAAACGGAGTAAATGGGCATTAGCATGAAATTGACACGGCCTGACCCATAGCCCGCACGGCCGTGCCTCGACGAACACCTAGAGCACGGCCTCAACTCCGCCTCACACGGCCGTGCCTCACTTTAGAAGTCTGAACACGGTCTGGTCTCGATCCACACGGGCGTGTGACATGGCCGTGCCTCTGTCGCTGGAAAGAGCAATTTCAGTCGAAAAAGGATACTTAGGGAGAAAGAATCGCATTCCAGGAGTCTATATATATCCCTCAAGTACCACCTTTGAAAGGCATCGAAAGCTAGGCCAAGGAGCCAAGCCGAGAAGGTCAGAGTTAGGAAATAACACGAGGATAGCCAGTTGATCCATCCCAAGAAGCCGGAGTTATACTTAAGACGGTGGAATTCTCCTTCAATTCCTTCAGGGGGTTTTAGGAATTTCTTATGTTTTGTTTTATCTTTTCTTTTGCGATGTTTTCTTTATTCGTTATGAACTAAACCCCTCAGATACCTGAAGGGGATGAAACCTAGATGAATCTTGTTATTTGATTTTTAAGTTAAATGATGAATTACTTAGTTTGTTCTTAATTATGTTGCTTAATCCAAATCTAATGTGTTTAGGTGGAGTAGGAATAGACCCTGCCTAAGAGAAGATCTAACATAATTAAGCGAATTTGATCGAACGCCTAGAGATAGGGTTACGAGATTTTGCCGAATTAGGGTGAAACCTAATATGGGAATCCATTGATCGATTTACTGCTATCTTGGGGGGTTATTATAAGCGAACGAGAGTTCCACTAATTAACCTAGGGTTAGACGTTATTCGCCTCGAGAGAGGGTTTAATATAGGTTAGGGAGTCTTACGGATCAAGCTAAGTAAATAGATCATAAAATTAAAGGTTAGATAACAAGTGAAGTCTAGGTGGATTCTTCTTGAGGGTATCGTTGTGATCAATTGAGTTTCTTCAAGTTATTTTCCAATTCGTCCTTTTTGTCTTTGTGTTCCTAGTTTAGTTCTTGTCAATTTAGTTTAAAAATAATCTTCATTCTAATTTTAAGGTTAAATAATAAAGAGAAAGTTAGTATTAATACTTTTAGTTCCTTTGGTTCGATAATCCGGTCTTGCCTAAGCTATACTACTGTTCGATAGGTACACTTGCCTTTAATCGTTGTCAGAGTTAGTCTCCAGGTTTGATCATTCTTTTATAAATTTTTAAAGCTCTGATTGTAGCATCAAGTTTTTGGCACTGTTGCCGGGGATCGAACCCTGGTCGCTCGCGTGACAGGCGGGAATACTCACCACTATACTACGGAATGATATCTCTTCTTTTGTGCAGATGGATTTAGAGACGCTGTACGATGCATGGGAGAGATTTAAGGATCTCTTGAGGAGGTGCCCACACCATGGCCTACCCTTGTGGCTACAAGTTCAAACTTTCTATAACGGTGTAAATCCCTCAACAAGGCAACTGATCGATTCAGCCACCGGTGGAACCTTGAACAACAAAACTCCAGAAGCAGCCTACGCGTTCGTCGAGGAGATATCACTAAATAATTACCAATGGCAGGCTTCAAGGACTAAACCGACGAAATCAACAGGAGTTTTCAACGTCGATGCCATGACCATGCAGATCGAGATGATGAACAAAAAGCTTGACAGTTTATGTTCTTCACAGGCACATCCAGTCATGCAATGTGACACAGGTGGAAACGTGGCGAATCCTGAGTACCCACCTTACCAACCAGGAACAGAGGACGAATAGATGAACTATATAGGTAATAATTTCTGATCCAATAATAATTCATATAGTAACACTTACAATCCAGGTTGGAGGAACCACCCAAACTTTTCGTGGGGAGGCCAAGGCAATCAAGGAAATCAAAGGCAGCAGCCTCCTCAGAACTTCTAAAACTTGCCCTATCCACAAGAGAAGAAACAAACCAACGAGGAGGAATCGAAAAATACAGAAAAACACCTACAAGATATCAAGAGAACCCTTAAAGATCAACAAGCGACAATTGAAAAATTTACCAAATCGTTTGGGGAACTCACTAAAACAGTTGGAATGCTTACGAAAATGGTCTGTGAGATACAAGCTGAAACTTTTCCTAAAGGGACAGAACAGGTAAAAGTAGCCATACTAAGAAGTGGAAAGGAATTAGGAGAACCGAAGAAACAAACCCCAAACAGGAACAACAAGGGAAGCGATGAGAGGATTGAAGAAGTAACTCCATTACGCAATGTGAAACACCCCAAACCCGGCCCACGAGCCTTGATCGGATCTGGTATGTTCCTCGATGTAAACCGGTTCGAATTTCTTTTGTTACTTAGGAAAAACTTGTGTGTTTTGGAAGAAAGTTTGTTTTGGGTTGGGCTTGAGTTGAAAATGTATTAATAATATATTAAATCTCTTTTTCTTTTTTTAAAATAAATTTGTTTGATCCATAAATAGTAATTTGTAAACATAATAAATAAAAGTAAAAAGAAATAAAGAAATTCAAGTATGGCCTTATGGCCTTATTACATCAAATAATTCCCAAAATAAACTTAAAATACTTAAAATAAAATAAACGTCCAAACCGTAAATTTCTTGCTGTGCATGGCCATCCCTAAGCTTCTGCCGAGCCCGGTCCATTACTGTTCATCACCTGAAAATAGTCCCACAACGGGGTGAGTCAACAGACTCAATGTGTACACAACACTAAGTCCAAATAAATTTAGGCATAACATACATATCATATTCACATAATAATTTACGATAATGATGCAACCCAAAACCCAAACCTAGTTAACCATTCGCTACACTTCCCCCGTACCAACTTGCACACCGTGGGGACTAATAAGTCAACCCTCCATCCGCTACACACCATCGAAGGCAGTCGCTGCAGTCGACGTGCTCATCGCCCTTATAAAATTCGTGGTCTTAGGTCACCACATTCAGATATCGTGGTCTTACGTCACCACATTCAAATATCGTGGTCTTAGGTCACCACATTCAGATATCGTGGTCTTAGGTCACCACATTCACTTCCCTTTTTTAATAATCCATATGCCCATATCATACATATCATGCACATCATGCCTTAATTCACATTCTTATCACTTTTTACATGTTAAAAATAACATATATTCATAATCCTAGTAGGAGTAGGAAACGTACCTGAGTACTTTTGTACCATAGCATGGTACCTTAGCCATATTCATATTCTTATAAACATGCATATATTAATTATTGCCATAAATGTATCAAGAAATAGTGTGAGGTACACACCTGATTCGCTTAGGGTTTCCAATCCAAATCCCGAAAAGCTTGATCTAATGCCTTAGATCTTAGATCTCTACATTTAATCAATCATTTAATACTTAGTAAAGAGCCATTCGGCCATAAATCCAAATCCTAGTAGGATTAGTACACTAAAATCCTTACCTTACCGATTTGTTTACTAATCAAATCCCGGAATGTTGTAGATTCCCTTCCTTGTAATCGGCTGGTATTGAATCCCTTCATAGATTAGTTTTCGGCTTTTAAATCATGTAAGAAAATAGATCTAGTGCTAAAATAAGCCTTGGTCGATTGCATATAGACACTTACCTTGTGGATTTTAAATCTCGAAACTCACCGAATAACTAGGGAACACGCGGCCTATGGTGTACCGTCGGGAAAAGAACTTCTCCTTCCCTGTAGTCGACACTTAGTAAATCCCGAAAGTATTCCTTGTCTTAGATGTCTGTCGAAATCCCTATAACTTCATGTTAGATCAATTTCTAACATTTATTCACAACAAATAACCCTTAGCCGAATGTTAAATATGACTTACCTTAGATTCTTAAATCCCGAAATAGTTGACTTGTCTTATGAAGTTGTCGACAATGGCAGAAATCCCGAAGAGCCTTCTTTCCAAGTTTCGACTAACACAATAATGGGGTTAGATTTCCTAGTTTCGGCTTTTGGAATATTGAGAGGAGAATAATGAAGAAGAAAAGAATAGTTGCTTAAGAGAATTCGGCAATGGTGAAATAAGGAGAAGGGAAATTCGTTAAGGCTTAGGGGATCTTACTCTTGTTTTTTTTTTTTTGGAGAATAGAAGAGAAAAGAAAAGGGGTTGCAGAGAAAATTCGACAGAGGTTATCAAGGAAAAAGAAGATAATGCAGAATGGCCTCTCTTTTCCTTTTATAGCCGAATTTACTAGCTTAGAATCCCTTACTTGGCCACCACTCTTCTATTTTGATAGCTTTATCACTTTAATTATCACCTAAAACTTAATCCAATAATTATCTCTTATCTCTTAATAAAAATATCAATAAAAATCCATCATTTATCCATCTATTTTCCGAATTTTAACAACAATAAAACACCTCCCTATAGAGCCTTAATGCCGTCCACTTCTCTTGTTCCTGGCACAAAAATAAAATTCTTTTATTTGCTCCCCAAGTGACTCGAACCAGGCCCAATTGCACCTGCTTGTGGCGTCAACTCCAGAGGCCCTAAGTGGCACCTCCAAGCCACTTAGACAAGCCCAATTGTATGTCATATTTCACCCATAAATTTTCTTAAGGCCACCCTGCTTTACTTCCCTCTCTTAACCTCAGAACTTAACTTTTCCTAAAACGTTTCCTTACATTTCCTTACATTTCCTTACATTTCCAAGTTTCCAAAAATGTTCGTTTGCCTCCTTTAAACTTAACATTTCTTACATTTCCAAGTTTCCAGAAATGATCACTTTCCTCTTTTGAACTTAACATTTCTTACATTTCCAAGTTTCCAGAAATGTTCACTTTCCTCTTTTGAAACTTAACATTTCTAAATCATTTCCTTACATTTCCAGGACATTTCTCTACATTTCCAGGACAAGACATTTCCTTACATCTTAGGGTTCCTAAAACTCCTCAGAACACATCCAACACACCCACTGAGCCCACTATCTCATGAATTACGCACGAACGCATAACCCCTAATCTAGGATGTTACAGTTCTACCCTCCTTAAAAATAATTTCGTCCTCGAAATTACTTACTAACTATTAATCGTACATCTTAACTCGCCGCACTACGCTTATGCTGCGCACTCTAATCTTATAAAAATATCATACTTCCTATGCACAATCTTTAAGTCCATATACAAGGCTTCGAACACTTTCACTACAAGAAAACTATACAACAATCAAAGCAATTAAGGGTATTCCAGAAATAAGGAACGTACCCGTTGTCACATCGGGCACATCTTCCTCCTCGCGACGGCCAACTGCATAAACCAACCTTGGCTGCCTTGCATCTGCACCCTCAGCACCTCCACTTGGTGCTCTACGACCTCGGCCGGAACCATTTCCTCCATGGTTCGGACCACGACCCCTCGTCGCTTGTTGACCATCTCTACCAGCCTGATTAACATTCTGGGCTACCGGTTTATTCCCCTTCGGCCTCATCGGACAGTCCTTAATCATATGGTCCTTTGACCCACACCTAAAGCATCCTCCTGTCTTTTTCCAACACTCCCCTAAGTGTTTCTTCCCACACTGATCACAAGTACGATATTGCCCTCCAGTACCAGCTTGCTGACCTCGCGGCCCATCAACTCTAGGCCTCTTATTCTCAGATGATCCAGACGATTCAAAACCTCTTTTTGGCCTGTTCCGATCAGTGTTCTGCCTTGTAGAATCCTTAATCCCTTCAGCTACCTTAGCTTTCTCTACTAAGGCAAAAAACTCCCATTCCTGATGTGGTGCTATTAACAACCTCAAATCATCCCTTAATCCGTCCTCGAATCGGACACATCGCTCATGCTCCGTAGCTACTACTCCTCGAGCATATCAGCTCAACCTCAGAAATTCAGCTTCATACTCCGCCACGGACTTGTTCCCTTGAACCAGCCCCAGAAAAGCCTTCCTTTGCTCATCAGTATACCGAGTGTCGACATACTTTTTCTGATATGCCGCCTTGACATATTCCCAGGTCAGATCCTCAGCTGTGGCTCCATCTCGAACTGTGAGCCACCACGATACGCTTCATCGCGTAGCAGTGCCACCATTCCTTTCAACTTCTCCTCAGGGGTCAGATCCAGCTCATCCATAATCCGTTCAGTTGCTTCCAACCAATATTCAGCTGTACTGGGTGCTACACCAGATACTCCTCTAAACATCTCAGCCCCATTGGCTCGGAGTTGTTCGGGTACAGATTTACGAGCTCCCATATTTCCACCCGCTCCAGCCACTTTTTCCAAAACTCGCAGCACAGCCTGCGACACAGCATCATCCCCCGTCTGAGCTTGCTGCTCGACACCAACAGCTGGGGGTGGTGGTGGCGGTGGTATCTCATTATCAGATCCTTGACCCGATCTAACGGGTTCCGACACAGTCATTCTTCCTCGACCACGTCCACGACGACCACGTCCTCTAAAACTTATTTCTAACGACTGCGCTTTAATCTTGTTAAGAAATGTTATGAATTAGCCTTTATTCCACTGATTACCCGCGAAGAAGTTTTATGAAAAGAATTTTTTAGGAGTGGTTCTTTCGTATTCATTCATACATTCATCAATCAATTATGAACTTTCGTTCATTCAGAGAAATGTTGTAGTTTTCATTGTTGTTGCTTTTCCACTACCCAGGGGTATTTTCATAATTTGCCCTACAGGGGTATTTTCGTAATTTGTCAAAATAAGGTTCCTTGGTGATTTTGTCAATAAGGGTATTTTGGTAATTTTTTTGAAATCCTGGGGGTATTTCAAAAATTTTTAAATTACAGGGGTATTTCGGTAAAATTTGAAACTCAGGGGTATTTTGGTAATAAATCAGAGTAAATTTGTAAAGCTTAATAAATCAAGGGTATTTCCAAAATTTGCAAAACTTGAGGGTTTTTTTTGAGAATTTGTTTTCCAAATCGGTGATGTTGCAAAATTTTTGAAATTCAGGGTCATTTTGGTAATTTTGTAAGTCAGGGGCAATTTCGTAATTTTCCAAAATCAAAGTATTTTGATATTTTGCAAATTAGGGTTTTTGGACTTGTTATAAAGTAATGAATTTTTTTTTTGAATAAGAACTGTGGGTATTTTGGAAATTTCATAAACCAAGGGCATTTTTGTAATTTTACCACTAGGGGTATTTTAGTAATTTTGTAAATCAAGAAATATTTCAGAAAAATTTTATGGGATAGCTTGTATAAATCAAAAGGGTAATTTAGTCATTTTAAAACTAGGGTTTCCATAAAAATGTGGCTAATCCCTTTCGGGTTTTAGTTATTGGGTTTAGCCTGTGACTGAGTCCTCTTGGTTAGGGTGAACCGAAGCTACGCACCAGGTAGGATTCCTGCGAAGAGGAGGTGAGTCACTAGGACTGCTTAAATACCAGGCTCTTCCGGATCCAATCCTAGACATGCGCACAATGGTTGCCACACCCTAACTCGGCGACTTAGCCATAGGTTTGTTTAATTAAGCATTAAGTCTTATGTAATAGTTGGGGTAAACTAGTCCTAGGGTTCAAATACTTATCATGCTAGTCTACGTTCCATTCCATTTCTACCCTTCTACAGTTCACAATAGATATCACACAAAGGTTAGGGGTACTTACCTGGTGGACTTCGGGTCGGAGACTTAGGTGCCATGCCAGAAAACCTGCTTACTTCCAAAAATATTTTCATAAAACTCATTTGGGCTCGATTTGAAAACGTTTTGGGCCTTAGAGCACAGACCGAGAGTTTAAAACTGGGCTCTGATACCAAATTGAAACACCCCAAACCCGGTCCACGAGCCTTGACCGGATCTGGTATGTTCCTCGATGTAAACCGGTTCGAATTTCTTTTGTTACTTAGGAAAAACTTGTGTGTTTTGGAAGAAAGTTTGTTTTGGGTTGGGCTTGAGTTGAAAATGTATTAATAATATATTAAATCTCTTTTTCTTTTTTTTTTAAAATAAATTTGTTTGATCCATAAATAATAATTTGTAAACATAATAAATAAAAGTAAAAAGAAATAAAGAAATTCAACTATGGCCTTATGGCCTTATTACATCAAATAATTCCCAAAATAAACTTAAAATACTTAAAATAAAATAAACGTCCAAATCGTAAATTTCTTGCTGTGCATGGCCATCCCTAAGCTTCTGCCGAGCCCGGTCCATTACTGTTCGTCACCTGAAAATAGTCCCACAACGGGGTGAGTCAACAGACTCAATGTGTACACAACACTAAGTCCAAATAAATTTAGGCATAACATACATATCATATTCACATAATAATTTACGATAATGATGCAACCCAAAACCCAAACCTAGTTAACCATCCGCTACACTTCCCCCGTACCAACCTGCAGACCGTGGGGACTAATAAGTCAACCCTCCATCCGCTACACACCATCGAAGGTAGTCGCTGCAGTCGACGTGCTCATCGCCCTTATAAAATTCGTGGTCTTAGGTCACCACATTCAGATATCGTGGTCTTAGGTCACCACATTCAAATATCGTGGTCTTAGGTCACCACATTCAGATATCGTGGTCTTAGGTCACCACATTCACTTCCCCTTTTTAATAACCCATATGCCCATATCATACATATCATGCACATCATGCCTTAATTCACATTCTTATCACTTTTCACATGTTAAAAATAACATATATTCATAATCCTAGTAGGAGTAGGAAACGTACCTGAGTACTTTTGTACCATAGCATGGTACCTTAGCCATATTCATATTCTTATAAACATGCATATATTAATTATTGCCATAAATGTATCAAGAAATAGTGTGAGGTACACACCTGATTCGCTTAGGGTTTCCAATCCAAATCCCGAAAAGCTTGATCTAATGCCTTAGATCTTAGATCTCTACATTTAATCAATCATTTAATACTTAGTAAAGAGCCATTCGGCCATAAATCTAAATCCTAGTAGGATTAGTACACTAAAATCCTTACCTTGCCGATTTGTTTACTAATCAAATCTCGGAATGTTATAGATTCCCTTCCTTGTAATCGGCTGGTATTGGATCCCTTCATAGATTAGTTTTCGGCTTTTAAATCATGTAAGAAAATAGATCTAGTGCTAAAATAAGCCTTGGCCGATTGCATATAGACACTTACCTTGTGGATTTTAAATCCCGAAACTCACCGAATAACTAGGGAACACGCGGCCTATGGTGTACCGTCGGGAAAAGAACTTCTCCTTCCCTGTAGTTGACACTTAGTAAATCCCGAAAGTATTCCTTGTCTTAGATGTCTGTCGAAATCCCTATAACTTCATGTTAGATCAATTTCTAACATTTATTCACAACAAATAACCCTTAGCCGAATGTTAAATATGACTTACCTTAGATTCTTAAATCCCGAAATAGTTGACTTGTCTTATGAAGTTGTCGACAATGGCAGAAATCCCGAAGAGCCTTCTTTCCAAGTTTCGACTAACACAATAATGGGGTTAGATTTCCTAGTTTCGACTTTTGGAATATTGAAAGGAGAAGAATGAAGAAGAAAAGAATAGTTGCTTAAAAGAATTCGGCAATGGTGAAATAAGGAGAAGGGAAATTCGGCAAGGCTTAGGGGATCTTACTCTCGTTTTTTTTTTTGGAGAATTGAAGAGAAAAGAAAAGGGGTTGCAGAGAAAATTCGGCAGAGGTTATCAAGGAAAAAGAAGATAATGCAGAATGGCCTCTCTTTTCCTTTTATAGCCGAATTTACTAGCTTAGAATCCCTTACTTGGCCACCACTCTTCTATTTTGATAGCTTTATCACTTTAATTATCACCTAAAACTTAATCCAATAATTATCTCTTATCTCTTAATAAAAATATCAATAAAAATCCATCATTTATCCATCTATTTGCCGAATTTTAACAACAATAAAACACCTCCCTATAGAGCCTTAATGCCGTCCACTTCTCTTGTTCCTGGCACCAAAATAAAATTCTTTTATTTGCTCCCCAAGTGACTCGAACCCAGGCCCAATTGCACCTGCTTGTGGCGTCAACTCCAGAGGCCCTAAGTGGCACCTCCAAGCCACTTAGACAAGCCCAATTGTATGTCATATTTCACCCATAAATTTTCTTAAGGCCACCCTGCTTTACTTCCCTCTCTTAACCTCAGAACTTAACTTTTCCTAAAACGTTTCCTTATATTTCCTTACATTTCTTACATTTCCAAGTTTCCAGAAATGTTCACTTTCCTCTTTTGAACTTAACATTTCTTACATTTCCAAGTTTCCAGAAATGTTCACTTTCCTCTTTTGAAACTTAACATTTCTAAATCATTTCCTTACATTTCCAAGACATTTCCCTACATTTCCAAGACAAGACATTTCCTTACATCTTAGGGTTCCTAAAACTCCTCAGAACACATCCAACACACCCACTGAGCCCACTATCTCATGAATTACGCACGAACGCATAACCCCTAATCTAGGATGTTACACAATGAGAACAAACCACCAATTCCATATCCAACAAAGTTAAAAAAGGAACGACTTGATGCCTAATATGGTAAGTTTCTTGAACTTTTCAAACAAATACATATTAACTTACCTTTTGTTGAAGCAATCTCACAGATGCCGAAGTACACAAAATTTTTAAAGGAACTCTTGACGAATAAGAGGAAGCTTGAAGAAGTATCAATAGTGGAATTTAATATGGAGTGTTCAGCAATCTTCCAAAATAAGTTACCAACCAAATTAAAAGACCCGGGAAGTTTTACTACCCCGTGTTTAATTGGTAGCTTGAATATTAAGAAAGCATTAGCTGATTTAGGTGCCAGTATTAATTTAATGCCTTACAAAATGTTTAAACAACTAGATCTTGGGGAACCAAAACCCACTAGGATGAGTATTCAGTTAGCAGATAGATCCATTAAATATCCTAGATGAGTTATCAAAGATTTCTTGGTAAAAATTGATAAATTTATTTTTCCTGTTGATTTCGTTGTGTTAGACATGGATGAAGACATTAATGTTCCTTTCATACTAGGCTGTCCTTTTTTAGCCACTGCTAGAGCTGTTATTGATGTAGGTGATGATAAACTCGCACTGAGGATAGGTGATGAAGAAATAATTTTCCAAATTTATGATGCCATGCGTTATTCTAAAGAACGAGATGATTCCTGTTATTTTGTTGATACTACTGATCATATCATTCAACATTCATTACAGGAAATCATACATGATGACACGATGGAACTGTGCCTGACTCAAGAAGAGGGGGAAGAAGATAAGGACAATGAGTTGAATCCGAATACATCATCATCCAAACAAACGAAAGAAGAAAGCATAGAAAATGATGACAAATTAAAACAGAAACCCTCCATCGAAGAGCCCCCTAAACTAGAATTAAAACAGTTACCAAAACACTTAGAATACGCATTCCTCAGGGACAATCTTACGCTACCAGTAATCATCTCTGCAGAACTAGAACCCAAGGAAAAAGAGGAGTTGATAAAGGTACTAAGAGAGCACAAAAAGCCATAGCTTGGAAAATTTCTGACATCCAGGGAGTAAGCCCCGCATTCTGCACCCATAAAATTTTAATGGAAGAAGAATATAAGCCGTGTGTGCAACCTCAAAGACGGTTAAATCCCAACATGAAAGAAGTTGTCAAAGCTGAGGTAATTAAACTTCTAGATGCAGGAATAATTTATCCTATTTTTGACAGCACTTGGGTAAGTCCTGTGCAGGTAGTCCCAAAGAAAGGAGGAATGACGGTAGTGCCCAATGAAAAGAATGAGTTAATTCCCACAAGAACAGTTACAGGTTGGAGAGTCTCTATAGACTATAGAAAGTTGAATGATGCCACTAGAAAAGATCACTTCCCTCTGCCCTTCGTAGACCAAATGTTGGAAAGATTATCCGGGCACATGTACTATTGCTTTTTGGACGGACTCTCCAGCTACTTCCAAATTCCCATAGCTCCTGAAGATCAAGAGAAGACGACATTTACATGCCCATACGGTACGTTCGCTTATCGTAGAATGCCTTTTGGATTATGTAATGCTCCTGCTACTTTTCAGTGTTGCATGTTGGCAATCTTTGACGAACTCGTAGAAGACATCATGGAGGTATTTATGGATGATTTCTCGGTATTCGGTAATTCTTTCCATCTTTGCCTTAAAAATTTAAAACGAGTTCTAATGAGATGTGAAGAAACAAACCTTGTTTTGAACTGGGAAAAATGTCACTTTATGGTTAAAGAAGGAATTGTATTAGGACATAAGATTTCTAGTAAAGGGATTGAGGTAGATAAGGCAAAGGTTGAAACCATAGAAAAACTACCTCCCCCTAGTTCTGTTAAGGCTATTAGAAGCTTTTTAGGACATTCAAGGTTCTATAGAAGATTTATTAAGGATTTTTCTAAAATAGCTAAGCCTTTGACAAAATTACTAGAAAAAGATGTTCCTTTTAATTTCAATCAGGAATGTTTAGATGCATTTAATATCCTTAAGGATAAATTAATAAATGCGCCGATTATAATTGCACCTGACTGGAACTTACCCTTTGAACTAATGTGTGATGCAAGTGATTTTGCAGTAGGTGCAGTTTTGGGACAACGAAGAGACAAGCATTTTCAGCCAATTTACTACGCTAGCAGAACATTAACACCCGCACAAGAAAACTATACCACCACAGAGAAAGAATTATTAGCCGTAGTTTTTGCTTTTGATAAATTTAGATAGTATTTAATAATGTCTAAAGTTGTCGTTTACACTGACCATTCAGCTTTGCGTTATCTTTTAAACAAACCTGATGCAAAACCCAGACTCATACGATGGATTTTACTCTTACAAGAATTCGACTTGGAAATACAAGATAAGAAGGGAGCCGAGAATCTTGCAGCGGATCACCTTTCTAGGCTTGAAAATCCACACTCCCAAGAGCTCGATGAAAGTGAAATAAATGATTCGTTTCCCGAAGAACAACTCTTTTCTATAACACATTCTGAGGTACCATGGTTTGCAAATATTGCAAATTACTTAGCAGCTAACATCTCACAAAAAAATTTAACACATCACCAAAAGAAGCATTTTTTGCTGATGTGAAAAATTATTTTTGGGAAGACCCCTTTCTTTTCCGCATATGTGCAGATCAGGTAATTTGAAGATGTGTTACAAAGACAGAAGCAAGCAAAATCCTGGAACATTGCCATTCTGGACCATCAGGAGGACAGTACAATGGGATTAAGACAGCACACAAAATACTCGAATCAGGTTTTTATTGGCCCACCCTATTTAAAGATGCCAACAGGTATGTTACCTCATGTGATAAATGTCATAGAATAGGTAATATTTCTAAACGTGATGAAATGCCTCAAACATATATGTTATCATGTGAAATATTTGATGTATGGGGTATTGATTTCATGGGACCATTCCCTAGTTCATTTGGAAACAAATACATTCTAGTAGCAGTGGATTACATGTCAAAATGAGTCGAAGCGGAAGCTTCACCTACCAATGATGCTAGGGTAGTAGTCAAGTTCCTCAAGAAACTGTTTTCTCGATTTGGCACACTAAGAGCCATCATTAGTGATAGGGGTACTCATTTCTGTAATACTCAATTTGAAAAAGTCCTAAAAAATACGAAGTATACCATAGGACAGCCACCCCATATCATCCTCAAACCAGTGGGCAAGTTGAGGTAGCAAACCGAGAACTTAAGCGTATTCTAGAAAAAATGGTTGAATCAAATAGAAAAGATTGGGCAATCAAAATGGATGATGTTTTATGGGCCTATAGAACAGCACTTAAAACAACTCTAGGAACATCCCCTTACAAACTTGTATACGGGAAAAGCTGTCATCTTCCATTCGAATTAGAACACAAAGCTTTTTGGGCAATAAAATTTTTGAATTCTGACCTCAAAATTGCAGGAAAGAGAAGAATGATGCAGATGAATGAGCTGGACAAATAGAGAACGGAAGCCTACGAGAGCTCAAAACTATACAAGGAAGCAACAAAGCGACGCCACGATTCTCGTCTCAAGAGATCAAAACAATTTGAAGAAGGAGACCTAGTCCTACTATACAACTCAAGGCTTAAACTATTCCCGGGAAAGCTAAAATCAAGATGGTCAGGCCCGTTTATGATCAAAACAATTTTCCCATATGGCACCATCGAGGTAACTCATCCCACTAAAGGCACATTCAAGGTAAATGGTCACCGACTTAAAATTTATAATAGTGCAGGTTTTGGAAATATAAGAGAGGAGCTTATGCTCCATGAGCCTTCTTTTAGAACCAAAAACAGGGAAAGTCTAGCTTAAGACTATAAACGAGCGCTTTTTGGGAGGCAACCCGAGAACTAACCCACTAACATTTTTATTTTCATTCTCTAACACCAAACTAAAATAGCCAAAAGAAGTGTATTTTTTTAACACGGCCTTGCACATGGGCGTGTCCATGGCCGTGTGAAAGACAGGGGACAACCCACGGGCGTGCCAAGGACCGTGCGCAAAAAGGGAAAAGTTTCTATCGACTAAACACGGGCTGCAATACCAGACGACGCCCGTGCCATCTAAGCGTGCAAAGACACTATCGAGCACGGGAAGCACACGCCCGTGTGCCACAACCATGCGAAGCTACTGACTTGCACACCACGGGCAAAACGCGGCCATGCCAAACAGCCGTACGAAGATACTGACTTGCCATGCACGGGATACACACGCCCGTGCTCCTTCACCGTGCCAACACACTGATTTATCAAGCACGGGCGTGCCCCATGGATACACGGCCATGCTAAGAAACCTGAACGTGCCCAAACCTGAAAATTGCGAAAAACATGGGCAAATTCAAATTGACACGGGCGTGGCGACGGCCCGTGCCCCCTATATATAGAATTTAACCGTCAACCCACCAAACCAAACCCTAAAATCATTTTTATCCTCCCTTCTTTCGAAATCCAGCCACACAACCAAATCTCTCCACCCAAAACCGCCTTCCCTCACCGTTCTTCTTCCAAAAACCGCCCAAAACCAGCCACACGCCCATACCACAACCGTGCTACCAGCCCCACGGCCACGCCATCACTGTGTTCATGCCACAAAAGCCCACGCCACCGCCGTGCTACGCCCGTGCTAATCGTCTCCCCCACCCTTGGTTCCCTTTTCTTCACTTTATTCTTGTTGAAAATTATGGAATTTGTATTCATTTTCATATTTTGTTAGATTTAGTTTTGAAAAGTATGATTTCTTTTTAGTTAAGTCCCCATAATACTTTGATTGTAGCTTTATTTTTTCATTTCGTTTCAAATTAGCCCTGATTTTCTTTTTAGTTAGTGATTGTTCTCACAACATTCATGAATAATTTGATTTTGGTTGCTGATTGATTCCATTCTTAGACATAAAATTTAAAATTTTTCTTGATCAAAAAGAATCACTAATATCGAATACATACTGATTATAGTTTGATATGAAATACATTGGTCATAAATTTTGATTAAGGAATTTGTTCTTTTTATTATCTGATATTTTTTTCAGGTACCATGTCGTCATCACGAACCAAAAGATCAGCCCCAAGCAAGAAAAGAAAGGGGCCCGTATCATCGCCCACAACTGCCTCCACCGAACTTTGACACCCATTTCTCTGATTCCCTCAATCAACTCAAGACGAAAGGTACAAAGCAATCCGGAGTAGACCCATAGGCACCGGTAGACGCATTGACTGGAACACAGTGCGGCAAGTTGAGCTCGAAACGGACATTCCAGCACTCCTCTCAACCGAACCGTAGGAGAACTTCTTCAATATCGACGAACCCACATATATGGAGCTTACATTAGAATTCTGTACCACCTTCACTTTGCAAGCGGTGATGACTCAATTCGACGACCCAGGTGTTATTCAATTCCGTCTAGGGGGCTCAGTGCGTCGATTAAGTGTACCACAATTCGGCACGGCTCTCGGACTTTACATGCCAAACTTCATAGAAGAATACCCACTTGCCGGATTAAACCATGAGCTCCACTGCACCCCGCTCGAGTGTTGGCACAGCCTACGCCCTAATACAAGCCAATACGACCCCAGCCGCTCTAAAGCGATGGCACTTCCCCTGGCCCTAAGGTATATTCACGCCATTCTCGCGCATACCATCACATGTCGCAGAGAAAGCACCGGCATCGTAAACAAACATGATGTCTACTTCCTATTATGCATGTCTGAAGGACATGTTTTCGACTTGGCATATTTTATCGCATGCGCGATTCAACATCAGATAGAGCCGCACAGGAAAGGAATTTTGTCAATGGGGCCATACATTACGAGGCTGGCTCGATACTTCAACCTCCTAAACACAAACGATCAGATCACCTCACTCACACTAATAGGCAACATGGTACCTCAAGGCATCCAGACGATGCTACACATGAGGATGATCAAACAACGTCGAGGTACCAACCCCCTCAGTACAAACTGCAGACACCCATGAACGAGGGAGAGGACGAGGACATTCCTGACGATGCCCCACCACCATTAGAGGAGGCACCAAATCCGAGCCAACACTCATACCGAGCAGCAGCATCATTAGTAGACATCTCTACTCGACTTGATCGATTCGAGATGCATTTCGCTGAAAACGCACGGTGCTTTGATGGATTAGAGGCGACGCTCCACCAAATATATCAACACCTCCACATTTCATCATCAGCACCACCACCGGCTCCAACCAACGATTAGGATCTCTGAGTCCTTTTAATTTGATTTCTTTAATTTTATTTTCTTCATTTTTAAGACTTTATTTTACATTGTTTAAATTTGAACTTTTATTGCAAATCTTTATCATTGACTATCCAATCATTCAAGCATCCCTAACAACATATCGATGTCATCAAAAAAGATCATTAACAAGTGACTTTGCAGAATAAATCATATATTCCACCTACACACAAGCACAAATAGGCGAAATACAAAAAGTCACCTGATCCACATCCTCAAGGATCTCGTCAGTAAATCAAAGAAGTTCACTTTCCCCTCTTATCTCTTTGATTGATCACTAATTGCCATTATTTATCTTTGTACATTGAGGGCAATGTACATCTTAAGTGTGGGGGGTAAATATACCTAACTTTTTGCATTATTCTCAAATCCCTGAGGGTAAAAGTGGAATAAAAGTGCCAAACTTTTTTCATTATTCTCAAATCCCTGATTTAGTCTTGTTTTTATGCAAAGTTTTCATATTACTAATTAGGATGAAATTTTTGATGATTTGTAATTTTTATTGACATGTTTTAAAATAAGTCATAGTTAATTGTGCATTGATAATTGAAATTGAAGAATACTAGAGAATTAAGCATGATAAGTCTATTTTTCAAGAATTAAAATTTTGCTAGGTTCTTGACCTAAATTTGAATACTACCTTGAAATTTGAAATTCACAAGGATAATGTCAAAACACCCATAATTTTTGTGAGTATTTGAACCTTAAAAAGCATATATTCTTTTTCATGCTCATTTTTTTGATTATGAGTGTGTCAACTATGAACTGTTATTCTAGAACTTACCTCGTCTATGCATGTCGAGACCACATTTTTGATTTGATATTACAGAGATGATAAAGGCACCTAGGTTTTAACCCACTTACACCATTAAACAGCCTACCTTTACAATTAACCCCTAGTGAACCCCGTTGAGCCTAACAAGACCCTTCTTATTGACTTACCTACTAATATTAACCCAAAAGCCTCTTTGTATTTGTTATTACTCTCTCTTTTGACTATCCCTTAATCGAGATTTGATTTGATCAGTTATCGAAGTTTATTATTCTAATATTTAATTTTTATAGTTTGTTCCAAATATATATATATACCAGTAGTGAGCTTACCAAATCAAAGTCTAATTTTAAAAGAAAAGCTCGTATTAGTAGGATTATGACTTTTCAATGGATAATTATTTCAGTTTTTAGGTACTCGTCAATTCGATCTCGATTCTAACCTTCTAATTTCAGCCTTTAACCACACCTTTAACCCTAGCCCCGTTACAACCCTAACAAAGACCTTTTGATCTGTTTATCATCTCATATTGCAGTGGTGGAGATTTGATTTTCAGGCAAGCCTATGGGATTAACTTTTCAAGTTCGACTTATGAGCGATCTTTTCCTGAACCTTAATCACTTTAGAGTGATTTGAGTGAAACCTTAGTGAGGACATCAATCCTTGTCGGTTTTGAATTGAAAAGGTAGTCATTTAAATCAAGGGAGGCACCTATGATTTCAAGGCACAAAATCATGACTTATCTCGTTTAAATCTTTAGGACTCTTTGAATTGAATTATCCATATATGAATTATCTATGAATTATGATGAGGCATTGTTGATAGGAATTGGGAATCATGGAAAGTTCATTTTAATTGTAAATTGAGAATTTTACTTGAGGACAAGCAAAAGCTTAAGTGTGGGGGTATTTGATAAACCGTAAAAGTAACATATTTTAATCCCACATTTAGCTTACCTTTTAATGATTTATTCCTTGATTTGTATAAAAAGGTGCTTGTAATCATTTCTTTTCATGTCTTAGACCTAGGAAAGCACCCGAGGATGAAAAGAAGCCAGAGTTATACTCAAGACGGCGGAATTCTCCTTCAATTCCTTCAGGGGGTTTTAGGAATTTCTTATGTTTTGTTTTATCTTTTCTCTTGTGATGTTTTCTTTATTCGTTATGAACTAAACCCCTCAGATACCTAAAGGGGATGAAACCTAGATGAATCTTGTTATTTGATTTTTAAGTTATATGATGAATTACTTAGTTTGTTCTTAATTATGTTGCTTAATCCAAATCTAATGTGCTTAGGTGGAGGAGGAATAGACCCTGCCTAAGAGAAGATCTAACATAATTAAGCGGAGTTGATCGAACGCCTAGAGATAGGGTTACGAGATTTTGCCGAATTAGGGTGAAACCTAATATGGGAATCCATTGACTGATTTACTACTATCCTGGGGGTTATTATAAGTGAACGAGAGTTCTACTAATTAACCTAGGGTTAGACATTATTCGCCTCGAGAGAGGGTTTAATATAGGTCAGGGAGTCTTACGGATCAAGCTAAGTAAATAGATCATAAAATTAAAGGTTAGATAACAAGTGAAGTCTAGGTGGATTCTTCCTGAGGGTATCGTTGTGATCAATTGAGTTTCTTCAAGTTATTTTCCAATTCGCCCTTTTTGTCTTTGTGTTCCTAGTTTAGTTCTTGTCAATTTAGTTTAAAAACAATCTTCATTCTAATTTTAAGGTTAAATAATAAAGAGAAAGTTAGTATTAATACTTTTAGTTCCTTTGCGTTCGACAATCCAGTCTTGCTAAGCTATACTACTGTTCGATAGGTACACTTGCCTTTAATCGTTGTCAGAGTTAGTCTCCAGGTTTGATCATTCTTTTATAAATTTTTAAAGCTCTGATTGTAGCGATCATTTAACCTTCCAAGAAAACCTCGAACTTCTTTTTGAGTGCGAATGGCATCACCTTATAACAAAAGGTACCCCACAATGTTATGAAATTAGTTTTCTCCATATCCTTAGGATGCATCTTTATCTGATTGTATCCCGAAAAACCATCCATGAAAGAAAATAGTGAGTATCCTACAGTATTATCCACCAACGTTTCAATATGAGGCAAGGGGAAATTATCCTTTGGGCTAGCTTTATTTAAGTCCCTGTAATCTACACATATCTGAACCTTTCCATCCTTCTTAGGGACAGGAACAATATTGGCAACCCACTCTGAGTATTTGACCACTTGTAGAAAACCAGCATCAAACTGTTTCTTGACTTCCTCTTTTATTTTTAACACCACATCAGGCCTCATCCTTCGTAGCTTTTACTGAACTGGCTTGCATTCTTCTCTTATGTGAAGACGATGCATTACAATATCAGTACTTAGCCCAGGCATATCTTGGTATGACCATGCAAAGACGTCTTTGAATTCCCGCAATAACTGAACGAGGTCTTACTTTGTCTCTTTGGCTATGTGCGTTCCTATTTTCACTATTTTCTCTTCCTCTAAGATTACATTCTCCACCACCTCTTTATGGGGTAAAATATGTTTCTCCTCTTGTTCTACCATCCTTAACAAATTCGGAGGCAAGTCACAATCTCTGTCATCTTCAAAATCCTGAGATTCTTCTAAACGTACGTCTCGCTCAAAAGAGAACTCTGAATCTGTAATATCGTTGCTCATGTCATCGATATCTAGGGACCTGCGGTAGGCACAAAGGAATGTACAAAGAACAAATGAATTCAAGAACAACTATCCACATGATATGAATGAGAATAAAAATTTTGGAATGAAATTAGAAGATCAAAAGAATATAAAAAAATGAAAGAATATTTGCTCGAATTGATCATCAAAGATGTATTTTATTGAAACAAAAGATGTCTGAACATGAGCTTATTTCACAAATGAAATCTTATTGCTTCTAGGCTTTAAAGCAATAAGTGTGTTCTGAAAATTAATCTGTGTAATCTCTAAACACTACAGGAAGTTCCTCTGCAGTCCAGTTGTTCAAAACACTTCCAGGTTCATAAGGATGAATGCCCAACAAGTTTCTTCGTTCAGTTCCTTCCTCGTGTATGACATTGATATGGGGGTCTTCGTTTCTCAACAATCCTGTCTCGGAGTGAATTATCCCTCCTGATACAAAAGTCTGGGATATGTGAGGGAATGCCATTAATTCCCACTTGACTTCTTCCCCACTCAACCGTGCTCTCATTCTCTCCTACTTCTTTTCCATCTCTTTCTTCCTTTGTCTAGCATCTGGCCTGAAACCCAAGCCAAAACGATCTTTTTTTCCTTTCAGCATCAGAACCTGAATCCTTCCTTGGAGATGTCTACCCCATCCTTTTCCTGATAAGGCTCCTTTCCTCACCATCATTTGTAAGCCCATTCTCGTGGTCCTGGATATCCTAGGCACCGGAACCTCATTCCCTTCCAAAAAGAATGTTGCATTCACGAAATCTAAAGATCGAAAGGGACACTCAATGGCCTCCTCATTTGTCTCTAAATATGGCGCGTCGTTGGTAACAGTTGTTATGATGTCCTTTTCAGCATTTATAGTAACTAGTCGACCTTCCATCACTAGTTTCAATTTTTGATGTAATGATGAAGGCACTGCTCTTGCCGAATGTATCCAGGGCCTCCCTAACAAGCAATTATAGGAGGGCTTGATGTTCATTACCAGAAAATCTATTTCATATGTGTTTGGTCCAATCAACAAAGGTATGTTGATTCTTCCCATTACTCTTCTCTTAGTGCCATCAAATGCTCTCACTATGTCCTGGCATGTCTTCATGTAAGAACTGTCTATAGGCAATCTATTCAGCCTAGACAATGGTAGGACATTCAAAGCCGATCCATTATTAACACACTTGGCAGAGTATATCCTTTGCAACGAGTAGTGATGTGCAGAGCCTTAGTCGATTCCATGCCCCTGGGTGGAATTTCATCATCATTGAAATAAATAAAGTTGTCGGCACTTATATTACTAACCAGACGGTCAAGTTTATTGACAGATATATCTTTAGTAACATAGGTCTCATTCAACACTTTCATCAATGTCTCGCGATGTACTTCTGAGCTTAAAAGCAATGCTAGCACTGATATGCGAGCTGGTTGTTTACGCAGTTACTCTACCACACTGTATTCACTGTGCTTCAAGAATTTCAGAAATTCTTTAGCCTCTTCTTCCTTTACTGGTTCATTGATAAGTGCCTCAGTTCCTTTTTCTCGTTCAACTACCATGGTCTTTAATTTCACTGGTTCTGTTCTGACATTTACTGAATCGTAACGTCTTCCACTACGTGTGTAAGATCCTTCATTTTGGTCCTCCTTGGAATCGCTAGCCAGGATTTCCCCTCCTGGTATTGTCACATTACAGTCGTAATTCCAAGGTACCATTTTGTTATCCTTATAAAGAAAGGAAACATGTTTCTAGATTACGACCTTTGGCGCCATTTGTGCTCCTCCTTTCGTGTTTCTTGGTCGGGTGATAATGATCTTCGGATAATTGACTTTTTGGTCTCTTTCTATCACACATATACTTCCTCCTCCCGAGCCTTATTCATGAGATTCTAATTCCTTATTATCCATAAGGCTTTGCACCAAGACCCTGAACTCAACACATTCTTGGATTTTGTGCCTTCTGCTTTGTGGAACTCACAATAGTCCCTTACTCCTTCGCATCTTTCCACAGAATCTGATTCTATCAATCCTCTTCCTACCACTTCTCTCCAGACAATTCTTAACGGGGTTTTTACCACTACAATATCCTTCTTGATCCTTCTCACAATATCTTTACCAATCGCATTTACCCTATTATCTCCATGGTTAGGTATCGGAATTTCTCAACTTGGTGTATCATCAAATTTTACGATCCCCATCTTAATAAGTCTCTCGACTACCTTTTTAAAAGTAGTGCAATTTTCTATTGAATGCCCTGGTATTCCCGCATGATAGTCACATTGAGCATTTGAATTATACCATTTGAGATATGGGGGCTGTAACGGTTTTAGATAAAATGGAGACACCATGTATGCGTCAAATAAACTTTGATACAACTCCTTATACGTCATTGAGATTGGCATAAATTGGAGCTTTTCAAAGTTTTACTTTGTACCTGATTCCTGCCTTACCGAACCTTGTTGCCCAGTAGTGATTACTTTTGGTTGGCTTTGGTTGGCTAACAGTGATTGCCTTCGAGTACCCTTTGTGATATGTGCTCGTATTATTCACCTCATTCTCCTTTTTCCTTGGAGCTGACCTTTTGGTGTTCTCCCCTACTTCTATCCTGCCACTCCTTATGGCATTTTCAATCATTTCTCCCGCCATTACTATATTTGCAAAGCTCTGTGTGGTACTTCCTATCATGTGAGTAATGAATGGGGCTTTTAAAGTATTGATAAAAAACATTGTAGTTTCATTTTCTAGGAGCGGCGGTTGAACTTGTATGGCAACTTCCCTCCATCTTTGCTCATACAGCCTGAAGCTTTCATTCGGCTTCTTCTCCATATTCTGCAAGGTAATTCTATCAGGAGTCATGTCTGTTACGTGACTATACTGTCTCATAAATGCTTGTGCTATGTCCTTCTACAAACTAATCTTAACATGGCTTAATTGATTATACCATTTGGATGCTGCCCCCACCAAACTGTCTTGGAAACAATGAATCAGCAGTTGGTCGTTGTTAACATACCCAGTTATCCGCCTGTAGAACATAGTGATGTGAGCCTCGGGACAACTAGTCCCGTTATACTTCTCAAACCGGCATTTTGAACTTATGGGGAAGTATCAAGTCTGGGACCAAACTCAAATCCTTAGCATTAATTCCACCATGTTTATTAGTATTTTCCATCGCCTTGAATTTTTCTTCCAACCACCTACATCGGTCTTCAAACTGCTTTGGAAGTTCTATTCTTGCCCCTTCCCTTTCTGCCACATCCAAATCAGGAATAACAGGATTGGTTGGATTATCTCCTGGGTTAGAGCCTGAGCCAACGTGGAAGTTCATTGGATTTGAAGCACCAGCCTGAACTTGCTGAGGCCTAATCGTGATAGATGGCCTTTGCGGGTATACCTCCGATTGTGTTTGTGCACGGATGGGAGTAAAACCCAGAGGATAGTCCTCACTTTCTTCCCCAGCATTGGTCATGGGACCTTTTCTTTTGTTCGTCGCCCCAGTCAGCAATTGGGTCATTTCAGTCATCATGTTTCTTTGGCACTCCATCATTTGATCCCTCATGTCTTGCTGGATCTTAGTCAGTTGCTCTTACATCTGATTCTACATTTCTCTTTGTAGTTTTTCAAGTCTTTCTAACTTTTGATCCATATCTCTTGTCTTAGCTCGAGTACCGTATTGATGCCTAGTTTCCAGATTAATTCTTTCTCACTTTCTCTCCCTCACACACACACACACACACACTCCCTCTCTCTCATTCTCTCTCTCTGTAATAATTTCAACTAATTAGGATCTTTCTATGGATTTTAAATGCATATGATGCGATGTAATGCAAATGCATGAATGCAAAAAAGGCATCGATTCAGATTCAATTTCATTTAGAAAACTTTATTAGAAAACAAAATCCTTTACATAAAACGGACTACAAATATGCTTTTGCCCTAATGCCCAAAGTTTTAACTTTCCTAAACAACAAGGCTAGCTCTTAACCACGATCTGATTGTAGCTCATATTTCATGCTCAACGTATCAGCCTGTATTGCCAAAGTCTGTAAATGATCAGCTACCTCTCGAATCTGAGCTATGGCTTCACCCATGAGATAATCCCTATTTCTAACTTGATCATGAGAATGGTGAAGCTTTTCCTTCCAATACCCTTCTCTTGCTTCAAGAAGCTCGATCCGGAGTTCACAATTTTGTAATGCCGATTCAAATTTTTCGATCTTGCCCTTCATTTCCTCAATCTTGTTCAGACTTGACTTTAGCTCTATTGCAGAATTACAGCTTCGATGGTAATGAAGAGTCCATCCCAGTTCAGCCACTCTAGCCTTTAATCCACATTTCTCCTTCTGGCTTTCTGCCAAACTCCTTTCTAGGGCTTCGTTTCGCGCCTGAATTTCTTGGAACTTCCTCTCCCAATGGCCAGCTTTGGCCTTTTCCTCTTGAATCTCCTATTGCCACTGTTCCGAAGCCTTCCCCAATCTGGCATTTTTCATTGATAGACGTAGCTTCTTATATTCTATCTTTAAACTATCCAGATCTTCCTCGACCCTTTTCTTCCCTTTTCTTAATTTTTCGGCCTCTAATTTCTTAACATCCACATCTAATCTCAGGTACATTTTTTCCTCTTCCAACTTCTCTATCCTCTTTCCGAGCTCTAAACTCCTCCTTTCAAAATCTTGTTTTATAATTTCTAATTCTGATGGGACCACTTGTAAATACTCTTCGATCGATCGAATGCCTTCTAAACTTGGCACAGGGATATTGTCATTGACTCTTCTACTTCACCATCCATTGTACTCTGGGGTCGTCATTGGACATACGCCCACTCTCTTCATACAACGGGTCTGATTCCAAGCATTATAAATCTCCTTAACCCTTTTTTTGTAGCTATCTCCTTTCTCTAATTGCGCTTGCTCTGACCACATGCGGACAGCTGCATTGTCTTCCACTATCAAGAAATTCATTCTCCATAACCAGCTTTCTAACTTAGTAACTGACCATGAATCGATACCTCTTAAAATATGAAATGACATGCACCAAAATAAAGCACAACAAGTTAGTACCATGAAATGAAACATAAAGCAAATAAACAAGCACCTATCTGGGTGACTACTAAGGTTTGGCATAGTTCTATCTGGGGTAAGCCCTTAGGTTTTCTACATGTGGTTTAGCTCTAAAGTTGAGGTACTCGAACCAGCAGATTCCTCGACCCTCACCCATTATTGGCTCATACGGACCGAATTCAGTTCAGGGGAACACATTTCCCTATGGCTGCACGGAGATGAAAATCTCACGAAGACATAGGTACGGATGTATCCCGAAAGCGATTCATTATCCTGCACGAAGGTGAAAACCTCACAAAGGAGTAGCTTCTCACTCTCACTTAAAAGGGTGTGACCACAACGGTCATGCAATGCAATACAGAAATACTTTACAAGATTAGAACAACATGCAATAAAAAAGGATCATAATTTTTCAAATCGGATTTTCAAATTTAGACAAAAGGACAGGAAATAATCAATTTTATGGCTTCACTCTCTTATGGTGTCCCAGCGGAGTCGCCAAGCTGTCGAAACCATTTTTAATTTTCTTTTAAAAACAGGGATCAACTTTTGAAAAACGAAAACAGGAGTCGCCACCGATCTTTTTTGCTTTGGTGTGATCGGATCACCTTATAAATTTTTTTTATTTAAAATATTGATTTTGGCCTACGAAATTCAAGAAAACGGGTTCGAGAGTCGGTTACGTACGAGGAAGGGTTAGCACCTCGTAATGCCCAAAAATTGGTACCTAATTGATAAACTCATGTCCTAATGTCGAAAATTTGAAAAATTTAAAATACGATCCTTTTATTTGAAAGAAAGCTAAGACTCACTTATCTCAAAGAAATAAAATGTCACACCCAATGAGTTAGGATGCAACATTTCAAGACTTCGAAACTAAGCTTGCCTTTATTTGTAGAAAATCCTTACCTCGAGACACAAAACATCATATCCAATAAGTTAGGACACGACATCTTGAATTCCCGAGAATAAGTTTTGATTTGAAGTTTATGGGTTTCAATTCCAAAAAGGGATACTTGATATCTTAAGTTCAACGAGAAAAATCGAAACCCAGTGAGTTAGGGTACAATTTTTCTCGAAGCCTCCAAATATTATGTATCGCCTTTTTAAAAAAAAAACTTTTGACTAAAATGCGACAATTTAGCAAAATGTACTTTTATAAAAAAAATAATTCGAGTAAAATATTGCATTAATACATTACAAAACATAAATACCAAAAACAATTTACAAAAATTACATAATATACTAACATTTAATACTAACATAGATAATTAAGAGGAAGAATAAAATAAAATAGCGAATGATGCAGGAAATAAAATGATTATACTAAAGCAAAAATAATAAGCTAATAAAACAACATGGATAAACAAATAAAAGATATAAAATAGTAAATAACGAAAGATAAAAACTACGAAATAAATATGAAACTTTACATACAAGATCAAAAAATAAAATAACAATATAAGATAAATGACATATACCAAATAATAAATAGATACTGCAACAAAAAAAAATTAAAAAAAACATATATGTAAAAATGATATGGCAAAATCTAAAATGGATATATATATATATATATATACACGTAATAAAATAAATATATATTTTAAACAAATATTATATAAAAAAAACCTTGAATGTATAAAATATATGTATAAGGGATAAATATAATATAACAACTTAATATATATATATATATATATATATAAATAATACATATTTAAAATAAACAATACATAGAAAACTTTACATTAATAATAAATCAATTTAAGTAATACAATATACAAATTTAAAAATATAAAATAATATAGAATTTAATAGAATAAAAAAATGAAATAATTTGATATAATGCTAAAGTAATTAAAAAAAAAATAAAAAAGGATTAAAAATCAAGGAAATAGGGATTAAATCGAAATAAAAATAAAATCTAGAGTAAAAATGTAAAAGGACCAGATTAGAACGTGCGTCACACTGTAGGGGCCTATTAGGAATATTGTGTCTTATCTCCTAAACGACGTCGTTCCCTCTTCTGCCTTTAAAATGGCTTTAGAGACCAAATTGAAACAAAAGCCATATTCAGGGCCAAAGTGAAAATAAAGAAAGATGTAATTGGATGTGATTATAAAATTGCAATAATGCGGAAGGGCCTATCGAGCAATTAGACCTTTTAACAAAAACGCGCGGATCCTCCCGGGGTATCGAGTCAACACACGGATCTTAGCCTTTAAACAACGCCGTTTTGGTCATTAATTGACCACACCAAAACGACGCTATTCCACTGGCCTTTATAAACAAAAAAAACAGCTAAAAAAATCATTTTAAACCAACTTAAAACAAAAAACAGCAGAGTTCCCAGAAAATGCTCTACCTTCTTAGGTCTACTGACCTCCGGCCGTCCTCACACGCGCCTCACTTAGTAGTATTTGCATATATATATATATATAAATTGCATGAATCGAAAGGAAATGTAAAAAAACGAAATGGAACAATCAGAAATCACCTCTGCTCTTTAATTTTCTTTTGTTTTAATTTCTGTATTGTTTGTATATGTGTGTGTTTTTTACAGATTGTATTAGGGTTTTTATAGCCCCGAAAATAAATTGAAAAATAAATACAAAGATACTTGCTGTTTCTGCCATTTTTTCTTTCCTTTTACAGGTGAACGGCGAAGATGGGGCGGTGAGGAGCGCTACCCGCGCGCTGATTGCGGTGCAACCGAGGGGCCTGTGTTGGGAGTTGCGGCGCCTAGGGTTTCATAAATCCTAGGCTTCTGATTCTATTTGGGTATTGGGCCCTTTTGGGTCCCGTAGGTTTGGGTCTTTGTTGGGTGTGGGTGTAATGGGGTTTTGGGTAATATCGGTTTGGGCTTTGTAAAACAATTTGGGCCTCATTTAAAATCTGGACTGTAAAGGGACATTATTTGGTTTATTATTTTTTTGGTTTTTGTATGGGCCCGGACACAAATGGGCTATTACAATTATTAAACTAATTTTTTCAAAAAATACAAATGTACATAATTAAAAATTCTACACTTAAAGACACCAAATCTAATATTATGGCCATTAGTTTTTCCAGTTCATTCTCATCACCGTTGGATGCATTATAGTAGGTGATATTAAGTTAATTTGAGGATAGTTAAAGCATCATCTCCCACTTTGGTCGACAAAATTAAGAGAAAGATGTAAAACTTTTTGAGAGTTTCATGACTTTAGAGTAAATCATTTACCATTGTTCCTTGTTTCGGTAGAGAGAAAAGGAAAGAGGAAGCTCATCCCCTCCAACCTTGGGGGAATTGAATTGATGAAGAAGAAGAGAAACGATGAAAGTGTGAAATAAAGTATGTCTTCTTGCAAACCGAAAGTAATACTAAAGAGGGAGTAGAAGTATTGAAGCTGATATTTTGGCGTTATCGGATGAATTGAGAAGGTGAGAAACTTTGGCTAAAATTTTGTGCCAATAGTCGTTATTGCTAAATTTACATGGGTATTTGTGTTACATAAATTTTGAGGTTAAAAATGGAGAAGTGATTCAAGAGAAAGTGGAGCCTTATTGGTTTTGGTAGCCATTCAGTCAAAGGTGGAAAGCTAGGAAAGAGGTGAAAGGCCTATCACCAAAATTAAAAGCTAAAGTGGTTGAGGGATTGGAATGCGAAATTAAGGTGTGTTAAATATTCTTATATAATTACAGTGGTTAATTTGAAAAAAAAATTAAAGCTAAAAGAAAGCATTGTTATAGTAGACGCGGATAATAATTATAGAACAATAGTAAAGCATTGTTAGATTTTATATAGAAATCTTTAAGGAAAAAATCACGGGTAGAAGAAAAGAAATTTACCAATGTTGAAAAACAAATGATATAAAAGAAGTTTCGACTACATTTATTTAAGGGTTGAAAACTCCTGTTCTAATCAAAATCAAATAGTAGGAGTATAGTTCTATACGGACTCAACTTGTGCGGTATGATCCGTACCGCAGGGGCTCCGCCCCCACACCCTTGGTCGCAACCCCACCCCAGTTTTGTTACTGTATTTATTTCTTCAACAAGTAATAGGATTCGAGTCATACAATTTCTAACAATTATTAATTAGATGTAATTAATGAGTAAATTGTGACCTTAATATTAATATATAGAAATTATAGTCAAGAAACAAATGATCGAATACGAAACTTAAAAGCAAGGAAATGGGAATAATTGAACATGACTTTAAAAGTTTATATCATTGTTTGAGAACATTGATGATGGCTGTTTAAAAGTTTCATTGTCAAACAATGTTTGTAAATTTGAGATAAACTCAAAGTGAGTATGTTATCTACCTTGGCTTATCATCGTTTATCTTATGAAGTCTTGAGGAAAATATCCATAATAAAATATTGAATTATCATTGACATGATATCATCATTATTAAACCTATAAATGATGAGAAAAGGCAATGAAATTGTAATACACCCTTGTAAACTATATTGCGAGTCTTGTCGGGTCTGCTGACATATTATAGGATTGCAGTACCGCATCTCTGTTATGATCATATTGTAGGTTGCTTTATACACATGCAAATATTAGAAGCATAGCCTTTTGCCCTTTCCCCACCCTAAGTTCAATAGGGTAACACATAATACAAGGAATATAAATAATAATTCAGTTTCTTTTAATGAAATTTTAGATGATATTATAATAGTATTGCATACATTCGCATATACAGGCACACATTATCTCAACAACTTATTTAAAAGTACAAAAATATACTGGGTGTTGATACCAAAAAGACTAACTTAATAGAAATAATCAGAAAGATTTGTCATCGATGATGTAGAAGAAGGGTTCGAAGATAAAACTAATGTTCTTGAGTTAAATGTGTTACAAAGTTGGTTCCTTCCTATTTTTCTTTTCTTTTACTGATTCAAGTGTTTTTTTCTGCTAAATTATTTTTTAACCATGGAAATCATAGTTATAAAAAGAGGCATAGCTTTCAAGAAAGCATAAACTATTTTGCATTTTCCAACAGAACCCAGAAACTCCAAGCTAATGGGTCAAGAAAGCAGCATTATAAATAAAATAACTGCTTAAGGGTACAGGAAATCCTTGAATCAATTAAACCCCTCCAAAAAATACACACCCAATTGAATCCTTGAATGCTAGATTTATAAATTATTTTTATATTTTGATAAAAAATGATTTCTAATTTTTTTCTTTTATTTTGGAATTTTTTAAAAAAAATTAAAACTAAATTTGATTTTTTAAAGAATAAAAACTAAAATGATAAATTTTGCAAACATTTAGGGTTAAATTGAATTTTTTATATTTAAGATCAAATTGATAAAATGTGTAAACTTTGGAGTATTAAATTTGTTATTAGGCCTATAAAAAAGCTCTTGTTAGACTCTTGTTACTGCGTTAACAGCAACAAACGAGATAGTAACTATTATTTCTGGTATTCTTCATGTCCGTTTTACAATTCATGTTCGAGGTTCCCAATAATGTCATTTTCAAAGATCAAATCTGCGTTCTCCCCTTAAAATTGCAATGTACCTTACCAGTGCAACCAACCGCTGGTTGTTATGTACAACTTATTTCTTTCAATTAATTGTGTATTAATGTTAAATATTTAAAATTCATATCGATAAATTAATATTTGTAAGACTCAATTTTGCAGCCTAGAGCCCATTATACCAATTGACCAAAGAAAAAACAAACAAACTCAAAAAAGTCCAAATGTCCATAACAACAAAATTTCAGCCCAAAATCCAACAGACCATGGCCCAACAAACCCAGCTAGCCCAAAACATAAAACAACAAAAAGCAAAAACCCTAACAGCCGTCACGCCGTAGCCTACAAGCGACCCTCACGCCCACGCATCCGGCCGCGACGCCACCACCCCGCAACGTGCGCCACTCCACCATGCCACGTCAGCATCGTGCTCTACCACGCACCTACAAAATCGAAGAAATTTAGTTGTAAAAGAGGCTATAAAAGCCGAATAGAAACAGTGTAAACGGGGGCAGCTTTTTTTACAACAGTTCAGATAGAAAACAGAGGCAATACACTATTTTTTTTCAACTACAGAATCAAAGAAAAATCCGGAAAAGGTTTCTTTTTTTTTCTTTTTATTTCCAAATCTGTTTGGTTTTTCTTTATTCGTTTCTCATATTTTCGTTATTTTAAAATACAAAAAGTTTAAGCATAAAAAAAAGGAATCGAGAGGGGGACTCACCGGGCTTCCTCAGGCCGCTGCGCGCGCGAGGGGGGAAGAGCTCACTGCAAAAGGGGCTTGAACCCTAAAGAATAAGAAAAGGGGATTTTGGGGGACTTGCTACGTTTGCTGCAAAAAAAAAAAAAAGAAGGAAAAAATGCAAACCTTAAAATAAAGAAAGGGGGTTCTGGTTTTGTTCCTTTTGAAACAGATTGTAAGAGTGAAAGAAAATAATTTTTCCTAGGTTTTAAAGCATTGACCAAACGGCGCCATGCGCATTTACCCAAAGTGGGTAATTTGCGCGCTAGGTCCTCCTTCTTCGCACCGCTATTTAATTGCATCCCCCTTCAATTTTTTCTTTATTTTAGAATTTGGCCCTGAATCTTGCTCGTTATTTCAATTTAGTCCACACTCGGGTGCTGCGTTTTGAGGGAGGGGTTATTTTCCATTTTGGTCCCTACAGGTTGCGAGCGTATTGCAATGTCACCCTTTTACCTTCTTTTACTTTAAATTCGGCCCAAGGATTCCGTTTTTGATTCAATTTAATCTTTTTAAAATTTTTTTCCACAAATTGATTCTGTTTCAATAATACTTACTGTTTAATATTACTATTATGATTCGTATTATTATTATTATTCCTAGTTTGGTATTACAGTTGTTTTACCATTATACTTATTGTTTATTTTATTTTCTTTGTTATTATTGTTATTCTATACTATTTACTTTTATAATTATTATATTCACCATTAATCTTACTTGCTTCACTACTGCTATTATTTTTCTTTTATATAATATTACTATTATTTTATTATCTAATGCTATTTCTATTTTTACTAATATTTTTATACTTTTATTATTACTTTCACCTACTATTAATATTTTCTTACCACTATTTTTTATTTTTGTTCCTCACTATTATTTTACATATATATATATATTATTATTACTGTACTATACTTATTATTATTATATTTATCGTTATATTATTTTATTACTAATATTTTTTTATTTTATTACTTTTATTATTTTATGTTTTTATTTGTATTATTATTATATCTATATTTTATTATCAATATATCTTTATTTTTACTACTATTATCTGACTATTATTATTTAATTATTAATATTTTTTTAACCTATTATTATTATCTTTATTATTCTTTTTATTATTTGTTTATTAGTATATTTCATAGTTATTATTATCATTTTCTTTTCGTTACCATTTTCTTTTATTTCATTTTGTTTGTTTATTTTACTTTTTATCATATTTTATTTCTACCTTTATTATTGTCATTCATATTCAATCACCGTAATGCTGTTATATAAGCTAGCATAGCAACTCGTTTTACATTTTTTTAACTCATATCATATTTTATTCGATACATTACAGTTTTCGTTTGAAAATAAGCAAACCCTCCGTGTTCTAAGGTTCGAAAGGAATTGTACCCTAACTTACTGGATTTCGATTTCTCTTTTTGAGTCTAAAGAACCTATTACTTTCTTTTTAAAAGTTGAATAAAAACTTATTCTCGAGAATTCAAAATTGTCGTGTCCTAACTCACTGGATGGGACGTTTTGTTACCTCGAGATGAGGATTTCAAAAAACAAAGGTAATATTCCGTGTTTGGTATTTTAGGAAATCGAGCCCTAACTTATTGGATTCCGATTTTTCATTAGACCCCAAATAACCGAGTATCCTTCTTAGATTTAAACACATTAATTTTGAAAGTCAAAGGACAAGCTCAATTTTGGGGATTTGAAACGTCGTACCCTAACTCACTGGTTGTGACATTTTACTTCTTCGAGATAAGAGGGTCTGATTGCTCATATTTTATTCAAGCTTTTTATTTTAAAATAAATCATATTTTAAAATCTTCCAAATTTTCGATATTAGGACATTAGTTGATCAATTAGGTACCAATTTTGGGCGTTACGAGGGTGCTAATCCTTCCTCGTGCGTAACCGACTCTCGAACTCGTTTTCTTAAAACTCGTAGACCAAAACGTTTTCAAAAGTGGCCCAATCACACTTCAAAAAAAGATTGGTGGCAACTCTGTTTTTCTTTTTAAAGTCGGCCCATTTTCCAAACAAAAAATGGTTTCGATAGCTTGGCGGCTCCACTGGGGACAATAAGAGAGTCAAGCCGTAGAGTTGATTGATTAATGTCCTTTTATTGAAAATTAAAATCTGATTTTGACTTTTTTTTCCCATCGCATATGTTTTTTTACGTTTTAAGCATCTAGGATACATTTGCATCATATTGCATGACTGTAGTGGTTACACCTTTAAGTGAGAGTGAGAAGCTACCCCTTCGTGAGGTTTTCACCTCCGTGCAGGATAGTGGACCTCTTTCGGGATACATCCGTACCTATGTCTTCGTGAGGTTTTCACCTCCGTGCAGCCATAGGGAAATGTATTCCTCTGAACTGAACTCGGTCCATATGAGCCTATAATGGGTGAGGATCGAGGAATCTGCTGGTTCGGGTACCTCAACTTTAGAACTAAACCACATATAGTGAACCCTAAGAGCCCACCTTAGGTAGAACTATGTCAAACCCTAGTGGTCACCCTAATAGGTGTTCTAGGTTATTTATTTTTCTTGTGCTAACGTGTTTTCTTTTGTTTTGATTGCATTGCATTCACATCATAGAAAAGAGGTGTTGATTTCAAATTCGATTGCTAAATAGAAAAGTTGGTCATAAGAAAATAAATTTTTTGATAAAGTGGATTATAATACGGTTGTCCGAATATAGTCTAAGTGAACACAACGAGAGAAGACTGATAGTCCGTGAAGGAATACAAGACCTTATCACCCAAGGATTCAAGCTGACGAAGACTATTCGAGAATTACCCCATATCGACTTTCTTGAAGAGGCTAACAAGTGAACAGGAGTCGCGGTTCAGATCAAGCAAAAGGAGCTAGAAGAGGCATCTATTAAAAGTTTGCAAGATTTGATTTTTGTGAAGAAGGGGATTAATGTTCCCACTTGGACTATGAAGACAAGGCCGTGTATGCGATCCGTTTTGTGTAAAGAAATTTATTTTCTAGTAAAGTTTTTCTAATGTAACTAAATTCAGAGTCAACGCCTCTCTTTCTTCGCATTCATGCATTTGCATTACATTGCATCATTTGCATTAGACTTTTACAAAATGACCCTAATTAGGTAAAATGTTTCAGTTAACCTGGAAAAATGGAACAAAGATTGGAAAGAATAGAGCAAATGCAAATACAGATACAGGGGCAATTGACTGAAATTCAACAAGAAATGCGGAAATTTCAAAGGAATATCATAGGCCAGCTAACCCAGTTACTAGCTGGAGGAATTGGAAAAATAAGAGGCCCAGTAGTCAACAACATGGATGATGAGGAAGACATCGTTTATTCCCCAAAAGGTGTCTCGAATCAACTAGATACGCATTCGTATGGGGGACCCGTCATTATTGAATCCTGATGTCAAGTTGATACTTCGGCCTTGTTGAAGTTCCCAATGGGTTCAGATTTTGACCTGAATAATGATCAAGCCAAACCGGTTGTGCTGGTATGGACCTCAAAGGCCCATACTGGTAGGTATAATAAAGCCATTCGGAGCCGATTATAATGAACCAACCAAGGAACGGTAACTACCAACGATCAAAGGCCCTGAGGAAGAAGGAAAATAGAGTAAATAATACTGGTAGGTATAATAAGAGCCATTCGGAGCCGATTATAATGAACCAACCAAGGACGGTAACTACCAACGATCAGGTCTCTCCAAGGCAAAACTCTGAAAAGCTCCAATTTACGCCAATCCCGATGACGTATAAGGAGCTATATCAAAGTTTATTTGACGCGCATATGGTGTCTCTATTTTATCTAAATCCGTTACAACCCCCATATCCTAAATGGTATGACTCAAACGCTAAAAGTGATTACTAAGCGGGAATATCGGGGCATTCCATAAAAAACTGCACTTCCTTCAAAAAGGTAGTTGAAAGGCTTATCAAGATGGGAGTTGTGAAGTTTGACTATTCATCAAAACTTGATCACTTTGACGAGGCAGTCAAAATTTTATTCAATAAAATGCATCTGTTTGAGCACATATTCTTTTATTTTTTCTATTTTATACTGTACATTCTTTTGCTTTTTAGAATATTCTTTCATTCTTTATTCATGACCATACCAATAATCATCCTTAGAATCATCTATTCTTTGGATTTGTTTGCCTTCGTACCTAGGTACCAGATATCAATGACATGAGCGACGTTGTTACTGACTCCCTTTTTGAATGAGATATGGGTCTAAGGGATCTCAGGACTTTGAAGATAACAAAGATTGTGACATGTCTTCTGACTTGTTAAGAATGTTTTAACAAGATGAAAAAGAGACCTTATGCAACAAAGGGTTAACGGATATTAAAGGGGTGAAATTGTAACCTTGTTCATCACAAAAATGAGGCGAGACATTATTGAGTTATCTCCGAGAATTCAAAGATGTTTTCACATCAGGACATGCCTGGGCTAATAAGACGCGGGCTAAACAAGAGGATGGGGCACTGTTGATCCACTATGGAAGGGGATTGCATCAGTCATACCGCAAATTCAGAATTTAAAGAGACAAGATTCATGTACTTTCTCCAATTCTGCACGAATTTTCCATATGTGGGGCATAGATGTGATGGGGCCAATCTTGTCAAAAGCTTCTAGTCGATATCGATTCATTGTCGTGGTCATCGTTTACTTCACTAAGAGGGTGAAAATAGCTTCATATGCCAATGTTACAAAGTCGATAGTCGTCAAATTTTCAAAAAAAAAAGGAAAAGAAAAGAAAAAAAGAGGAGAAATGCCATAAAGGATCGCTATCAAAGTCAAAGTTTACAGTTTGTCTAAAGATCAGGCAGTATATCACAGTGCAACAAAAGTTGCCAAAAAAAATGAAAGGTGGCTAAGACTTGTAAAGATTGGTATAAAGAAGCTATCATTTATCCTCTGTCTTATTGAACGTCGGCCAGAACCTTCGCTGGGGCAACATCTTACCCATTATGGAACTGAAGCGTTTTGCCAATTGAACCTAATTGAAAAAAAAGGTTAAAAGCTATTTGTCACGGCCAGATAATGCGAGCTTACGTTAAAGGAGTTCATCTTAGGGAATTCCACGAAGAAACCTGAGGTTGAAAAATATTTTTCCTCTACAAAATGATTTTAGAGGAAAGCATATGCCAAACTGGGCTGGACTTATATAGGGCCTATTCTAGAGGAGCATTGATATTGACCGAGACGAATAGTGAAGACTTGCCCAATCCGGTGAATTCAGGTTTAGTCAAGAGATATTTTACCTGAAAAAGGAAAGACCAAGGTGAAAACCTGTAAAGGGCGCCTCAAATAAAAAAAGAAAAAATGAAAAAGAAAAAAAGGAGAGGCCAAGGCGAAAAATCGCAAAGGGCGCTTTGAGACCAAAGGGGATTTGAGTTGAAAACCCGAAAAGGACGGCTCAAATTTTGACCAAAAAGTGGGGCATACCGTAGTCTTGCTACATTTGAATTAATAATGAGGAAATACGTCACGTCTTGGGGCATCGACAAAGTACTCCGGATCCCTTAAACACATATTGAGCTTAAAATGGTCCTCAAGAAGTTTGAACAGAGAAGCTCAGACTGCGATATCTGGGGCACCTAGCTTCATTCTTACCCATTTTTGAAATTCGTTATTTTTTATTGCTTTATTCTTTTTTGAGATACACCTAAATCAATTTTCTTTTATTGCCTAGGTTATCTTTGATAAAATTATTTCTCGGAGCTATGCTCCTGACTAATTTCTTTCTTATCCATTGATCTTTTTCAAGCATTTTATATTAAAATAATGATTATTGGACTAATACTTTCATAAAAGGATTTTCGCATATTACTCTGGAAGCTTCTAAATAATATGAGAATCTAAAACAGGACTATTGTTCAGAACTCACCCAGCCTAAGGGGATAGGAAACATTGAAAAATGATTATCTTTTCAAATTCTTATTGGATAAGACAATTTTATTGGTAACACCATATCGGCAAATGACGAACAAGGTCAATCCATGTATAAAAGGCGTTTATTTTCGGAATACCCTGCATACATACATCTGGTCATTATACTCAGGGGATGATATAATAGACCCAGTTGATTGAAAATTCCATACCTCTAAGTGATAACTAAATGGATGAAAAAACCAAATGTTATTCCCCAGAAGTTGCAGTGGGAGGTATAAATTTTTATGTCCTAAGGTTTAAGGAAAGGGACTCTGGAATCACAGCGAGGCAAGCTTGCTGAGCAGAATGATTGTTTCTTTGGGTTTTTGTCCAAGATACCAGCTGAACGAGAAAGCATGGTAGCGCATCAGTGATAGAAACTTGATGAACTATGAGCAATGACAACCCATAGGGATCATTCTCTCATTTCCAATTAGGAGCATTTGATTTATGTTGATCATTGTGTCCTAATCGTTTTTAAAAAAAAAAACATTTCCATGACATCCTGCATTCATGCAAATGTCATCCCTAATATCATTTAGTTAGGAGCATTAGATTCATTCCGATCATGCGTCCTAATCATCATTCTCATGACATTCTGCAATCATGCAAAAAGTCATCCATAATACATTAGAGTATACAGGACATATCCCTCAGGTGACGGTGTAGCAAAACCAAAAATTTCAGATTTTGTTCCCTAGTGGAGCAAACTGAAGAATTGAAAATTTCAGATTTTGTTTCCTAGTGGAGGAAACTGAAGAATTGGAAATTTCAGATTTTGTTCCCTAGTGGAGCAAACTGAAGAATTGGAAATTTCAGATTTTGTTCCCTAGTGGAGCAAACTGAAGAATTGAAAATTTCAGATTTTGTTCCCTAGTGGAGCAAACTGAAGAATTGGAAATTTCAGATTTTGTTCCCAAGTGGATCAAACTGAAGAATGAAGTCTTCTTGAAGATAGTAAGGAAGCAAATTGAAAATTTCAGATTTTGTTCCCTAGTGGAGCAAACTGAAGAATTGAAAATTTCAGATTTTGTTCCCTAGTGGAGCAAATTGAAGAATTGAAAATTTCAGATTTTGTTCCCTAGTGGAGCAAACTGAAGAATTGAAAATTTGAAATTTTGTTCCCTAGTGGAGCAGACTGAAGAATTGAAAATTTCAGATTTTGTTCCCTAGTGGAGCAAATTGAAGAATTGAAAATTTCAGATTTTGTTCCCCAGTGGATCAAACTGAAGAATGAAGTCTTCCTGAAGATAGTAAGGAAGCAAATTGAAAATTTCAGATTTTGTTCCCTAGAAATAGTAGTGGATCAAACTGAAGAATTGAAAATTTCAGATTTTGTTCACTACTGGAGCAAACTGAAGAATTGAAAATTTCAGATTTTGTTCCCTAGTGGATCAAACTGAAGAATTGAAAATTTCATATTTTGTTCCCTAGTGGAGCAAACTGAAGAATTGAAAATTTCAGATTTTTTTCCCTAGTGGAGCAAGCTGAAGAATTAAAAATTTCAGATTTTGTTCCCCAGTGGAGCAAACTGAAGAATGGAAAATTTCAGATTTTGTTCCCCAGTGGATCAAACTAAAGAATGAAGTCTTCCTGAAGATAGTAAGGAAGCAAATTAAAAATTTCAGATTTTGTTCCCTAGTGGAGCAAACTGAAGAATTGAAAATTTCAGATTTTGTTCCCCAGTGGATCAAACTGAAGAATGAAGTCTTCCTGAAGATAGTAAGGAAGCAAATTGAAAATTTCAGATTTTGTTCCCTAGAAATAGTAGTGGATCAAACTGAAGAATTGAAAATTTCAGATTTTGTTCCTTAGTGGAGCAAACTGAAGAGTTGAAAATTTCAGATTTTGTTCCCCAGTGGAGCAAATTGAAGAATTGAAAATTTCAGATTTTATTCCCTAGTGGAGCAAACTGAAGAATTGAAAATTTCAGATTTTGTTCCCCAGTGGATCCAACTGAAGAATGAAGTCTTCCTGAAGATAGTAAGGAAGCAAATTGAAAATTTCAGATTTTATTCCCTAGTAGAGCAAACTGAAGAATTGAAAATTTCAGATTTTGTTCCCCAGTGAATCAAACTGAAGAATGAAGTCTTCCTGAAGATAGTAAGGAAGCAAGCCGAAAATTTTGGATTTTGTTCCCCAGTGGAGCAAACTGAAGAATGAAGTCTTCCTGAAGATAGTAAGGAAGCAAATTGAAAATTTCAGATTTTGTTCCCTAGAAATGGTAGTGGAGCAAACTGAAGAATGAAGTCTTCCTGAAGATAGCAAAGAAGCAGATTGAAGACATCTGATCCTGTCTCCCCGAGTTTGCAGTGGAGCAGATCAACAGATAGTGGATACTGCCTTAATGAAGTTGAAGCTATCAAGATGAAGTTCCAATACCGTTCAAGTTGTAGTGGAATTGGAGTCATCTGAAGAAGTCGAAGTTCGGCCAAAACCGGTCAAAATTGGTCCTTTTATAGTCTTTGCTCTATTTTTGTTACATGACAATGAGCAAAAAGGGGCAGCTGTAAGACTCAATTTTGTAGCCCAGAGCCCATTATACCAATTGACCAAAGAAAAAAACAAACAAACTCAAAAAAGTCCAAATGTCCATTACAACAAAATTTCAGCCCAAAATCCAACAGACCATGGCCCAACAAACCCAGCTAGCCCAAAACATAAAACAACAAAAAGCAGAAACCCTAACAACCGTCGTGCCGTAGCCTCCAAGCGACCCTCACGCCCACACATCCGGCCACGATGCCACCACCCCGCGACGTGCGCCACTCCACCATGCCACGCAAGCATCGTGCTCTACCACGCACCTAAAAAATTGAAGAAATTTAGTTGTAAAAGAGGCTATAAAAGCTGAATAGAAACAGTGTAAACGGGGGGAGCTTTTTTACAACAGTTCAGATAGAAAACAGAGCCAATACACTATTTTTTTTCAACTACAGAATCAAAGAAAAATCCAGAAAAGGTTTCTTTTTTTTTCTTTTTATTTTCGAATTTGTTTAGTTTTTCTTCATTCGTTTCTCATATTTTTGTTATTTTAAAATACAAAAAGTTTAAGCATAAAAAAAAAGGAATTGGGAGGGGGACTCACTAGGCTTCCTCCGGCCGCTGCGCGCGCGAGGGGGAAGAGCTCACTGCAAAAGGGGCTTGAACCCTAAAGAATAAGAAAAAGGGATTTGGGGGGGCTTGCTACAAAAAAAAAAGGGATTTTGGGGGCCTTGCTGCAAAAAAAAAGAAGGAAAAAAATGCAAACCCTAAAATAAAGAAAGGGGGTTCTGGTTTTGTTCCTTTTGAAACAGATTGTAAGAGTGAAAGAAAATGATTTTTCCTAGGTTTTAAAGCATTGACCAAACGGCGCCATGCGCATTTACCCAAAATGGGTAATTTGCGCGCTAGGTCCTCCTTCTTCGCACCGCTATTTAATTGCATCCCCCTTCAGTTTTTTCTTTATTTTAAAAATTGGCCCTGAATCTTGCTCGTTATTTCAATTTAGTCCACACTCGGGTGCTGCGTTTTGAGGGAGGGGTTATTTTCCATTTTGGTCCCTACAGGTTGCGCGCGTATTGCAATGTCACCCTTTTACCTTCTTTTACTTTAAATTCGGCCCAAGGATTCCGTTTTTGATTCAATATAATCTTTTTAAATTTTTTTTTCCACAAATTGATTATGTTACAATAATACTTACTGTTTAATATTACTATTACATTTATTATCACTTTCATCAGTATATCTACTATTATGATTCGTATTATTATTATTCCTAGTTTGGTATTACCGTTGTTTTACCATTATACTTATTGTTTATTTTATTTTCTTTGTTATTATTGTTATTCTATACTATTTACTTTTATAATTATTATATTCACCATTAATCTTACTTGCTTCACTACTGCTATTATTTTTCTTTTATATAATATTACTATTATTTTATTATCTAATGCTATTTCTATTTTTACTCATATTTTTTTTACTTTTATTATTACTTTCACCTACTATTAATATTTTCTTACCACTATTTTTTTATTTTTGTTCCTCACTATTATTTTACATATATATATATATATTATTACTGTACTATACTTATTATTATTATATTTATCGTTATATTATTTTATTACTAATATTTTTTTTATTTTATTACTTTTATTATTTTATGTTTTTATTTGTATATTATTATTATATCTATATTTTATTATCAATATATCTTTATTTTTACTACTATTATCTGACTATTATTATTTAATTATTAATATTTTTTAACCTATTATTATTATCTTTATTATTCTTTTTATTATTTGTTTATTAATAGAGGTGTACATGGGTTGGGCTACCCGGCCCGGCCCGAAGGCCCGCCCAAAAATGGGAGGGTTTGGGTAAAAATATAGGCCCGAAAAATGGGCTTGGGCAAAAAAACGAGGCTCGTTTAAAAAACGGGCCGGGCCTCGGGTATGATATTTTTGGCCCGGGCTCGGCCCGGCCCGACCCGAAATATTTTAATATTATTTTTTTATTAATAGAAGTTTAACTGTAGTTTACGTGAAAATCAAAATCCTCTTCCTCCCAAATATTCCCGACAGCACATAACTTTTCCTCCCAAATATTCCCAAACAGCACATTGAGAGAGCATACTGCAAGTGCAACTGCAAAGGAATAATTGCACTGAAGAAATCTTGCTCTACTCTTTCTTACTCCCAAATATATGCTTGATAGCACTAAAGGAATAATACTGCAAGTGCAAAGGAACAATTTTGTGGTCTACAGTGAAGAAATCTCGTTTCTGGGTGGCCCTTAGAATTGAATCTTCATCTTCGTAAGTGATAGGTTCTCTTTTATTTTCCTATATTTATGTTATTTAGCAAGCTCGCTCAAATCTTTTTTCTCCTTATATGATCAATTATTGATACATTTGTTGGATTTGTGCAGGATATTGCTTCATGTTCTTTTTATGCATACTGAATAGGATACATTTGCTCATTAGATAGGATGTTTGTTTGTATTGGAAGTTGGAACCACTCGGCTGCAGTTTTCTGCATCAAATAGTTTTTTTTTTTCTATATAAGACTTCTGAATGGGTTTTTAATTTTATTAAACAAAACAAGAATACAACATGGGTTGGAAACGGTCAAAAAGCATTTAAAAACTAACTTAAAGTTTAAACAGGTATGGGACTGCCCAGTGCCCATTCCCTAAAATCAAAGAGCATTTAAAAGCTTAGGAATCCTAAATTTAAAATTTAAAAGCTTAAGAATTCTAAATTACGAAAATCAAAGAGCATTTTAAGATTTAAACAGAAATTCAGCCTAATGCTTTGCAAGTCCCAAAAATTTAGCCTTTCAATATGAAATACATTTTTCCATACCGTGTTCTGAGTATCTTAATCCCCCGCCCTCTGCATCAAATAGTTAAATATAAGTAAAATAGTGATAGAAGTTTTCTGTTTTTAGTCAATTTATATATGAAATAAATCCAGATATATCTATCTATGACATGTTGAATCATTCAAACATGATAACTGCTATTAGTTTTTTTTGTGGGGCATTTTTTCATGGTTTATGTTTGTGAATTCTTTTTATCTGATTGTAATTGGTTAGAAACTGCATTAGTATCATTCGTTGAGCTGTTTGTGAATCTTTGAATAGTTAACTCATCCATCTTTTTCCTAGAACTTCTTTTATCAATTCTATAAAGCATGTAATGCATTTATATTTTGTTTCTATTGATCGGGACACGTGCTTGGTTTCTGAAATTGTTGACAGTTTTTGGTTTTAGCTGTGCTTGTATAAATCTAGCTTGGACATATTGCAATTATCTTCTTTTTCAAGAAGCTCTTGTACCAATTTCTCGATTTTGGAATTCGCTTCTCGGATCTTCGTTACCTGCTCATTCTGCACTTTCTTCAAGTGCTCACATAATTCAGCTTTGCTTATGAAATCTTCCCTTAACTTTTCATTCTCAACTTTAACTTCTTCTAGCTCTTCATAAACTTTTTCCTTTGCCATTATTTTTCCCGGAAAATATAGTTAAAAAATTACACATGTTTGTAAGCAAAGCAGAGATTTAGGAGTGAAAATGGCCATAATATATATGAGCATATAAAAAGTATAATCCATCAGAATTCTTTAGGAATTTAAACCGAATAGTCATTTTCTTTTCTATGGATCTCTGGGGAAACAAATGGAGGGCAGAAAATAATACAAAATCTAATTATAAAAAAATGTAAATTGAAAAACATCAAAAAAAAAAAACTACAGCTACATAACAACAAAATAAATATGTATATATTTCAAATTAGAACTTCACAATGCAAAAAATAAAAATAAAAATATTACCCACAGGCCACAAGCAGAAAATGATTATTTTCTTAAATTCAAGAGGACTAAGGCTAAATGCAAGTTTTCTCTCGAAATGAAGACGTATTTTAAGAGTTGGCCTCTATCCCTCATTTTAGAATTTAGATTTTCTTTCTTTATTAAATAAAATTCAATGTTTGTTGCAATATGTTGGGTCATTTCTTTTTCTTTTTACTGCAATTTGGGCTAATTTGGTTTATTTGGATTCCAGGACTTAAGTTTTTATGACCATGGCTAGTTTGAACACTCCTATACCTGTGGACGATGGGTTTAATGAGTACGAAAGTGCTGTCAAACGTCAAAAGTCTACCACTTCAAAGGTGTGGGATGAAATGACAAAGCTTGAATGCGAGGATAAACATGAATTGAAGGCACAATGTAATCACTGTAAGAATATCTTGTCTGCTAAATCTTCTAGTGGAACCTCTCATTTAAGGCGTCATCTAAATCAATGTTTGAAAAAATTTAATAAGGACATCACTCAATACACCATAGCCAATCAACCATCATTAGGAGGTGGTCTATTTATAAAAAAACTATAAGTTTGATGCTGCTGAGTGTCGTCGAGCTGTTTCTACTTTTCTTGTGTGTGGCAAGCATTCATTTAGGACAGCTGAAGAACCGGGGTTTAGATACATGATGAGAATTGCTAGTCCTAATTTTAAGAATATAAGTAGAGTTACAGCTGCTAGGGATGTCTTACTGTATTATGCAAAAGAGAGAGATCATGTTAAAGAAGAGTTGGCTAAAGCACCTGGTTTAATTTGTCTAACTTCCGATAATTGGAACTCAGAGCATACTAATGATGAATATATTTGCATTACTGCTCATTGGATTGACAAAGATTGGAAGCTACAAAAGAGAATCATAAGGTTTAGAGCTTTATTTCCTCCGTATGATGGTTTGAGCATAGCGGATGAACTTGTTTTATGTTTATCTCAATGGGGTATAGACAAGAAAATTTTTAGCATCACTTTGGATAATACTTCTTATAATGATGTGTTGGTTTCTTGTCTTAAAAATCGTTTTCGTGCGAACCGAGCTATTTTGTGTGATGGTGCTTTTTTCCAAGTTAGATGTTGTGCACATATTTTAAGTCTTATAGTTACAGCTGGTTTGGAACTTGCTGCTGATGTTGTTGGTAAGATTCGAAATGGAATTAAGTACATAAAAAAGTCAGGAATTTGTAGGAAAAGATTTTATGATGTGGCCGACAAAAGTTTTTATTTGAATGTGACCAAAAAGTTGCGTCAAGATGTGTGTGTGAGATGGAATTCTACTTATTTGATGCTTGAATCTTTTCTCTACTATAGAGATGTGCTAGATTATTGGGGCCAACGGGATAAAGACTATAAAATATTTGCACTTTCTGACGAGGAGTGGAGAAATGTTGATGTTCTTTGCAAATTTTTGAAAGTCTTTTATGATGTGACTTGTATTTTTTCTGGTTCTAATTATCCGACGGCCAATCTTTATTTCAGAGGGGTTTGGAAGGTTCACAAGGTCTTGCTTGATACAGTTAAAGGTCCTCATTCTTTTTTAACTCCAATGGTTAAGCAAATGCAAGAGAAATTTAATAAATATTGGGCTGAGTATTCGTTGATATTGTCATGTGCTGCAATTTTAGATCCTCATTACAAGTTGAATTATGTGCAGTATTGCTTTACTTCAATCTATGGTATTCATGCTTCAGATTTTGTTGAAACCATTCTTAGCAATTTTAGACTCTTGCTTGACGAGTATGCTAAGAAATCCAAATCCACGTCTTCCTCTTTGGCTGAGAATTATAATGTCTCAGATAAAGATTCTGTTGATTCTAGTTTGCATCAACACAATGCTAATAGTGTTGATTTTAGGGGAGATTTTGATGAGAGTGATGATTATAAACGGTATTTGAATGAATTTAGCACTAAAAGTGAAAAGTCACAGTTAGACATTTATTTGGAAGAACCGGAGCTTGAGCTGAATAGTCAAATAGATGTTTTGGATTATTGGAGCAAAAGTTCAGTTCGATATAATGAGTTTTCATTATTGGCTCGTGATCTTTTGGCAATTCCAATATCGACTGTAGCTTCCGAATCGGCTTTTAGCATGGGTAAAAAAGTTATCACACCTTTGAGGAGTTCACTTAAGCCAAAAATGGTTCAAGCCGTTGTTTGCCTTGATGATTGGATGCGAGCTAAGGGATTTTCAACGGGTAATTATTATTCTTGTTTTATTGTTGTAATTTTATATTATTTTTTATCAATTTGATAATCTAGTTATTTATTCTTATTTCATGTTAGAAGTTGGTGACAAGAATGACGATGAGGACGATGATGACGATGAGGACGATGAGGACGATGCGGACGATATTTCTTTGATTGCTTTTTAGGTTACCTTCCTTTCTAACTATTGGCAATTTAATTTAGCTTATAATTTATAGTTTCTTAAAATATTAAATATGTGTGTTTGGTTAATGTATATATATTTTGGTTGATTGATTATATTTTGCAGGTTTTTGGTGCTATTTTGGGATTGTTGCTGATGTTGTTTTTCTACTACTCTTTCATCTATTCTTAAACCGGAACATCTAGGCTCTAGGATTTGAATAGCAAACTTTACATCATTTGTTACTGAGTTTGAATTAATTAAGCTAAACTCTAAGTTCATTGTAAATTTGTTGGTTTAATTCTCCATGTTTCCAACTTCATGTTTCGATTGTATCATATCATTCCATCACTACAGCTGTTAATCGTGTGTTAGATAAATTGGATCTCATTTGTTAAAAAAATAGTTCTGTTAAATTTTATTGATAGTGTTTTTTTAACACCTTAGAATCAAGTTATGCATAAGATGAACACATTCGTGTTTACAAGTTGATATATATACTTTAAATATGTTTCACGTGAGATCCGTATTGACATTCGTGTTTATAATACTGATAATTTGATAACTCAATTTAAAATAATTTAAAATAAAATAAAAAATACGGGCCGGGTTGGGCCGGGCTCGGGCTTGCCAATTCCATTTCGGGCCGGGCTTGGACAATTTTTCAGGCCCATATTTCAGGCCGGGCCGGGCCTGGGCCTACAAAACTGGCCTAGATTTTTAGTTGGGCCCGGCCCGAGCCCGACCCAGCCCGGCCCATGTACACCTGTATTTATTAGTATATTTCATAGTTATTATTATCATTTCCTTTTCGTTACCATTTTCTTTTATTTCATTTTGTTTGTCTATTTTACTTTTTATCATATTTTATTTCTACCTTTATTATTGTCATTCATATTCGATCACCGTAATGCTGTTATATAAGCTAGCATAGCAACTCGTTTTACATTTTTTTTTAAATCATATCATATTTTATTCGATACATTACAGTTTTCGTTTGAAAATAAGCAAACCCTCTGTGTTCTAAGGTTCGAAAGGAATTGTACCCTAACTTACTGGGTTTCGATTTCTCTTTTCGAGTCTAACGAACCTATTACTTTCTTTTTAAAAGTTGAATAAAAACTTATTCTCGAGAATTCAAAATCGTCGTGTCCTAACTCACTGGATGGGACGTTTTGTTATCTCGAGATGAGGATTTCAAAAAACAAAGGCAATATTTCGTGTTTGGTATTTTGGGAAATCGAGCCCTAACTTACTGGGTTCCGATTTTTCATTAGACCCCAAATAACCGAGTATCCTTCTTAGATTTAAACACATTAATTTTGAAAGTCAAAGGAGAAGCTCAATTTTGGGAATTTGAAACGTCGTACCCTAACTCACTGGGCGTGACATTTTACTTCTTCGAGATAAGAGGGTCTGATTGCTCATATTTTATTCAAGCTTTTTATTTTAAAATAAATCATATTTTAAAATCTTCCAAATTTTCGATATTAGGACATTAGTTGATCAATTAGGTACCAATTTTGGGCGTTACGAGGGTGCTAATCCTTCCTCATGCGTAACCGACTCCCGAACTCCTTTTTTTTAAAACTCGTAGACCAAAACATTTTCAAAAGTGGCCCAATCACATTTCAAAAAAAGATTAGTGGCGGCTCTATTTTTCTTTTTAAAGTCGGCCTGTTTTCCAAACAAAAAAATGGTTTCGACAATATTAATATATATTTTTAATTTTAATGAAATTAAGAAATTATCACACATTCTATTTATTTTCTAAATCAGTTTTTCTAATGTAATTAAAAAAATTGTTAAATTTAGATAATATCTAAAAGGATCTATTGCTTTACGTACTCTTGAAAATAAAATTCTAACCAATTTGTACAACTGGGTCAAGAAAAGGTAATTTTCACATTATCTAATTTAAAGTTAAATGTCTTTCTCAAACACTATTTTTAATGTTTTCTTTTAAACTTATCCATATTTGAGAAAATGAGTGTTGAACTGTGGCTAATACCAAAGTTTAAGTTTTGTGTTGTGAATACCTCTTTACTCTCAAAATATATTTTAACATAAAAATTAAAAGCTTCAACTTTAATTAGTTATAATTATTTTACATTCCACAAATTTTTTTGCCGCTTAATCATTTAATATTGCATAACTGAACTATATATTTAGTTAAATAAAGTACATAAATTATAATAACACGACAAGTCTCGAACAATAAATGCAACTAACGCGATTTGAATTTAGTTCACACTTGGTAATGAACATCCTTAACCATCAGCCATCACATGGGGTTCAAATAATATTTTTCTTTAATTTGTATATACCCTAATTAATACTATATTAATTTCTTTTATTAAAAAATTAAATGAGGTCCTAGCAATGGTCAACTAGAAACAAATCTAAACTTTAGTATAACAACTGAAATCCTTGCTAAACTCAACTAATCTTTTTTTTTTTACTGTAATTTGGTGGAATTTTCATCCATAATTCTCACTAATCCAAATATGTAATATAAATATTTATTATTATTATTTATTTTTAATAAGGGATAGAAGTAAAATTGTTGAATTAAATTTAAGATGAGTGTAAATTAAAAACTTAAACACAATTGTCACTATATATATTTCCAAGTAATTTAATTTTTTGAGTAAACTACACTCAAGATCACTAATTATATATAAGTAAGTTTATGTTTTGTTCACTCAACTTTAAAAAATTACAAAATGGTTATTAAACTATTTAAATGTTTTCATTTAAATCACTAAACTACTTGAAAGTTTTTAGTTAAGTTACTAGGCTATTAAGGTTTTTTTTTTTTTTTAAATCCGGCTAACGAGTTCTAAACGATAATTCGATGATCGATACAATGGATCAATACTTATCAACGAGTACAAAAACATACCTTAGATCTAAGTTGATCTGACGATTAGTGTCGGATATTCGAAAAGAAAATTATTTAGATTTTAATTTGTAAATTCGTGATGTTAAAGTTGTTTCATCAAGAATACTGAACTATAGAAGAAAAAGGAAATAAGAGCTCTCGGTTGGTGCAAATGTTACAAACAAGGAATGCCATATATACAACAAAGATTTTATCAGTCGAGAGACTTAAATAAAATTTTTTAAATAAATTTAGTAATTATTTTGTAATTTTTTAAAGTTAAATAATCAAAATATAAATTTACTAATAATTGTAATTCATTACGTTTGTATAGTTTGGTCGGCAATCAAGCTTTTAAATAGTAAGAAAAACATCCTTGAGATGCAACTTCCATGGCAGCTGGTATTTGACAAATGGAAAGGGAAAAGGAAAAAGAAAACCCATGAAAGAATACCTACTAACTAACTAAAAAACAAACCCCACTTTCAGAACAATTCAAAGAGTAAAAAACACACATCAACTGATGATTCTCACTACATCTGGTTCCACCGACGATTAACAATAACATACAAATAGAAGCCCTTTGGCCTTCAAACATTAATAAAATCATCTCTCCAACATTACCATCTGTGTACAATACACAAAGGCATAGGGTTTTCCCTTTGGCCTCCCTACACCCATAACATTTGAGCGTATGCTTCCCCCTTTGGGTTTTTTATACGCTTATTAAGTACCCATACATAATGATTAACGTAAACAGAAATACATATATATTTTCTACATACATGAAATTCCCAGACCCTAGATTAACCCAGAAGCATGCGATGGTTTCATGTAACGATGCGGCAAGGAGTCAAACGACAGACAGCAGGAGATTGAACTCCGGTTGATAAAATAATCTTAGTACTAGCAGAAGGAGCAACCATGGAAGATGATGATGATGATGATGAAGTGGAAAACTTCCCATAATTATCTGATTCAAAGATTCGATCATCGGATATTTGGAAGCGATCAGAATCGCCGGTGGGGAGTCTCATGTAAGAAGCCGAGGGTGACTCGCTGAACCAGGTTGCTAAAACGTGATCTTCTTTTCCGTTCTTGTACTGGACTATAGCCCTGTAAACAAAAGGGATAAGACCTTCCATTTCCTTTTTTTTTTTTTTTCTTTTCTTCTTCTTTGTATTGCGTTGTATGAAGTTTTTCTGAAAATAGAAAAAAAATGTTGGTTTGGTGTGGAAATTGATTGAAGGGAGAGTTGGGTTTTAAAAGGAGAAGGCGGAAGGGTGGTGACGTGTCGTAATGGGTAGGAGCTAAGCTCGATTCACGCAAAAATCAAATACTCGCGAACCCAGCCGTTGAAAGCCATCCGCAAACCATAAACATTAAAGTAAAGAAAAAGAGCAGCCACTTTCCTTGCAAGTCACCAATTTCGGAAACGAATTAGATTATTTAATTTCTCTTTGTAAAGTCTTAATCTCTCTCTCTTTTTATCCTTTGCTTCATCAGTGTACACCTCTTGATTTTAACTCAAATCTAAAATTTAAATTCGAATTGATTTAATTTAATTTAAATTTAAATTAAAATTTAAGAGTTTCTTTTTAACATTAATTTTGTTATATTTATTCTCTTTTATACAATGTTTAAAATTAATTCATAGTTTTTCCTTAATTTTTAAATAAAAAGATAATGTGCTTTAACGCACTTGAATCCACGTCCTCCTACACTAACAATAATGTCGATGGCTATCGAGTTAAGACCCAATCGACAAAATTTAATAACTTAAATTTACTTGAACATAAAATAATCCACATAAGTAGTTCAAAGTAAAATGAATTTGAAATGTTCTAAAAGTCGGATCTCAAGATTTTGATGCATATCTAAAATTTCAATTTCTTTAATAAGCTTATTTAGCTTCCAGATATTATGGGGTTCAAGATTTTTATACAAACAAAATTGAAAATTGAAAGCAGATATTGGAATTAAAAAAAGGTGGTAAACATTGGGTTAAGAATGTGAGTTGGTTTGGACATGGTTTTAGAGTTGGTGGAACATCATTCGCCCACTTGTTTAAATATGAGTAGAAGAAATAGGAAAATTTATTGTTTTGAGCCGGTCCTATTGAATTCCATCGTAACAAAGCTCAGGATCAAATGTGTTGGATTATTTTAAAGGTCGAAATCAAAATAGATCATGAACATGCCCATCATTAAAATTTTGTAATTCTTCAATATCTTTTGTTCCATGATTTTAGGGTTTCTTCCCTTCCAGCTGTTCACTATATATTTTTTTCCTTCAACTCAATATCTAATTTTAGTGCCACCTCGATTTCAATTGGGGTTTGTAGTGAAAATTTATTTTCTTGCCAATTTGGGTTACGCTGTATGACAATGTCTCCCATGGAACCAAGGCAGAGGGAGAAGGGCCTTAGCCTTTGATTAAATGATTAAATTACATTTTTAGTCCCTCTAGAATATTAATAATTCAATTTAAGTTCTTTATTTTTAAGAAAAATTTTAAAATATATTTTTACTCCCTCCTCAAAATTAATTATTTAAAACAATAAATTTAACTCTACTTTATAATTTTATCTTTTATCTTTCTATGAAAACTTGATTTTTTCATTTAAAACACACTATTCTTCTTCAAGGTTTCCTAATAGAATAAATCTTAGAATATGGTCCTATTTTTCAAAAAGTGTCATGAAGGCTCCTATAGTAGGAGTCAATATCGTATCGTATTTCTATTGGTATTGGTATGTTGTGGTACTAGTTTATTTCAGTGTACCATTTCGGATTTATCATTATTTTTATAAAACATTTATATATGCATATAAAAGATATTTACAAATATCAAGTAATTAGATTAAATAAATCTTAAATATAAAATACTCATCAAAAATAAAACTTTGGCTGGAGTGAGAAAAAAAGATTTTATAAGCTTCACAAATACAATCTATCATTAACCAAACTCAAAATAAACAAGTAAAAAAATTATTGCATAGATTATACAAGAAGATTATCTCATTCTATGCATATAATAATTCATAATTCAACAAATGCAAAATAAATAATAAAAATAATATTTTTAAAATTATTTTTTGGTACAAATAAATAATAAATAATAAAAAATTAATTTTAATTTTAAAATTATTTTTTGGTACCAGTACACCATATTTTGGCTAGTACAGGTGAAATCAACTGATCAGTATCGGCACGACAGGTACCAACTGGAATTTACACTTGAATGGAACCTAAAATTTGTTGTTTCGGTTTACTACCAGAACGGTACCAACTACCATGCTCCCTCTACTCAAAAAATGATAAATTAGTCCTTATACGTTAGATCAAATAGCAAATTGATTTTTTTGTTGAAATTTTCATATATTTTTACTGTTAAAAATTATTGTGGCTAACAAAATAATTAGATAGAAACATGTGGCATACCATGTATAATTTATGCTAATACACGAGGACCAGTTACTAACAATATAAATAGATGAAATTTATAATAAAAGAATCATATTACTTTTTGATTAAATATATAAGGACTTATTTGCCCCTTTTTAAGTAGATAAAATAAAATACAATTTAATTTATTCTATAAGGACTTACTTTTATCTGTTTTATCCAAATGTAACCAAATTCACTCAAAGAGAATGAAAATGTAATTAGTTTCGAAGCCAAAACTTAAAAGAGTTGAGAATACTTGACATGGAGCTTTTTTTTTCTTTTTTTAATCTATTGGCTATAATTAATAAAATAAAAACAAATGCATACCAACTCCATTGTCTCAATCGTAGATGAAGTCATGGTTTGCATCATCACACGGCTAGAAATTAATCTTGGGAAGGGTCATTTTCTTAATCCAATAAACAAAAACTGAAGTTGAAAGATGAGTTGATATGATCATTCCAACTCGGCAACTCCTATGGCAAACCCCCAAAACTGGGTGCGATCGTGGATGCGTTAGGTGATGAGAGGTAGCAACAAAACCTGATCTCAATAGTGCCACTCTCTCATTATTATTTACCCTTTTGAATAAATCAGATTTTCATCCTCTATTTTACATAATCCATCCTAGCCACATCAAAGGCTTATTAAGGTCCAAGACTAATAATTTGTACTGGATTATAAATGAATTGAACGTGTTATTATTTAAACCCTAGGTTAGTCCATTTATGATATTTTAAATAAATTTTATGTAGGTGTGATTTTGAGGAAAATAAAGCATAAAAAGAGTCATGTAGTTTGGGAAATACAAATAAGAAAAAAGGGGAATAAGCGTCGGAGTCATTCTTATGTTTGGTTTACAAGTCAGATGATTGAAAAAAACTTATTTTATTTGGGAATAGTATAGTCTGCTATTGGTTTCCTTCTTGTTGTGTAGTAATTCCAAAGTTTGTGATGTTATTAATCAATGCCAGCATAAATCAGCCTTTGACTAATTGACAAGACCATATCCATGCATATCTATACAATATATATGGCAGCCTTACTTGGTACCCCGTGCTTGATAAAAAAATTTATTTAAAATCCATATAAAATATAGAGTTGTATATCTATATGGATTAAGATCGAATTTATATATATATATATACACTATTAGGATAATTCATTTTTATTTAAGTTTGATTTAATTTAAAATATAAAAAAATAGTTAATATTTATAAATGATTAACTGTTTTTAAGTTTAAATTTTAATTTATTTTTATATTTTTATCTGTTTTTAATTTAAATTTTAATAATTTTATATGTTTTAATTAAAAATCTAAATATAAATAATTTAATTTTTTCTCAAATAATTTAATATATTTTTTAATACTAACATTATAATATTATAAATATTTTTATGTGATAAAAATTACTTAGCATAAAAATAAATAAAATAATATAATACAATATAATATTTAAAAATAAGAGTGCGCTTGATAGATTGAAAATTTAAATATAAAAAAATTAAGTATTGAATTTTATTCTTAAATTTTATAAATGTTGAATTTATATTAGAAATTATTTAGTAAATTAGTAAATATAAGTACTGAATATAATTATTGTGGAGTATGCCTCGCATTTTAGGCCAAAACAGGGAGTGGCATCGCAATGTCGGAGAACATGATGTCGCGACAAGCAGCCAGTATCACGACGAGAAGAAAATCTTCGTCTCGAAAGATATGGAAATATGCAACTGATTCCTTGGACGATAATTTTGGAATTATTTCCTAATTAGACCCTAAGCATTTAATAGTATATTGCATTTATTAGCATCTAAAGTATATCTAGGGTAAGTGGGCACCAAGTAACATGTAGCCTATATAAGTCACCTTAGAGCCATCGGGATACAGAAGATAAATAATTAATAAAGAATTTCGTGTTTTTGTTTGAAGGGGTTTTTTTTAGGTTTCGATTTTTTCTTTATTTTGATTCTCTCCATCTTGTACTTTTCTCTTATTTGTGAAATCTCGTTTTGCCCGTGGTTTTTTATCCTCTTCGATGAGTTTTCCACATAAATTTTGTGTGTTCGATCTTTTCAATTTCTTCATTATTTTACTTGTTCGTTGTTTACATGATTTTATCCTCCAACAATCTGGTATAGGAGCTTGGTTCGAATTTCGCATTCAACCCGTTTAGAGATGACAACAACGGGGTTTGGTACTAAGAGGTTCAACTGTAACACCCCTAAGCCGTCTCCGTCACTAGATTAGGGTTACCGAGCATTACCATACAATTAGAAATATTTAAACATCACACCATTCAATAATTATATATATATATATATATATATCATAAACCATTCAATCACATACATTTCATCCCTAAATCGAGCCTTTGAGGACCTAAAAATAGCTTGGAAGCAATTCGAGACTAATTTGAAACAAAACGAAAAATTTAAGAAAAAATGCAAAAATTGTAAAATAGGGTCACACGACCGTATGGCCAGGCTGTGTAACTTTCAAACAAGGGACACACGGCCTTGTCTTAGCACGTGTTCTCACCTGTGTAACTCACTAAGTTGCCCCACACGCCTGTGTGCCAGGCCGTGTGCTAGGTCGTGTAACTCTTTGACTTGAAACCTAAGAAATTCTCAAATGACACACGGCTGTGTCGTCAAGTCATGTGTCTTACACGGCCGTGTGGCAACTCATGTCCCAGACCGTGTGAACCCAAAATTGACCTATAATCACCATTTCATACCCAATTCATGCATATCTAACCAACCCATATGTGCACACTTTCAATGGTCTGAAGCATCATTTAAAAACACATAATCATGCCATTTCAGAAATCCTAAATCACCTAAGCAATATGCCATTCAAAGGCACCGTAAATGCATCAAAACATCAATTACCTAAACATGCCAACATTGAAATATTTCAACTATAAGAACCTAGTTCAAATACCTACCAATACATATCACAATTAACCATTCCTAAGCCATCACAAGTATACCAATACACCATGCATTTCAATTACCTAAAAGTGGTCAAGATGACATAACTTAACAAGCATTACAAACCTATCAACCATACATAACTTCAAAGCACAAACATACCAAGATATCAATTATACATTCACTAAATACCATTCAAAATGGCCTATATATGCCATTATTAACCTTGCCAAAATGCTTAAAAACTATCAAAATGATTGCTGGATAGTGTGATAGATCTCCGGTGAGCTTCCAACCAAATCGAGCTTCTGATGATCTATAAAACAAAGGAAAATAACTACGTAAGCAACGAGTGCTTAATAAGCTCGTATAAACTAAAACATAAGTTTCTGTGTCATTTATACAATTCAAAGATTAAACATAATTCATCACCAATGCCATAAGCTTAATAAAAGCCTAAACAACATCACCAACTCACAAGTTAGTATACTTGACCATGATACAAATGAAATCAACCATGTGATATGTAAATTTCCATATTTAATATCATCATTTAATTCATAGATCCTTTAATAAGATCATGATTAATCCATTTGCATACTTACCATTTCATTCCTTTTTCTTACTCATTGAACCATCTAGAATCACATCGAATACTCGGGAAAAGCTCACACAGAGTGTGCCTTTACAAATAACTGTAACCTATCCTTTACATCAATGCTCACACGAGCTGTGAAATGGGCCTGCTCACACGAGCTGTGGGTCAGAATGTAAGCTAGACGATGCTGCTCACACGAGTTGTGGGGAATCCGCAACAAATACAGGACCTCAGCCATCGGTAGGACATTCAAGACCAACACCCGAAACATGAAATCCCTAATGACATGTCATTTGTATCCTAAGAATTCTTAAGGTTCAACTGGGACTCGATATCCGTCAATTCATCATAGCATAAATACATTCATATTTATTGATTCATTTATATTACAACAATATAAAATATGTTCAATTTAGCTAACATTAAAATGAACATCGTTCATATGAACTTACCTTGTTAATTAGGGTGTAGAAGTAAAGTCGAGTTAATCCAAAGCTTTAGCTTTTCCTCGATTTAGGTTCGATGGTGGTTTATCTTGATCTAATTGAATAATTTCAATCAATTAAGTACTTATATAATTCAATTTAATCCAAAATTCATATTTATGAAAAATTACAAATTTGCCCCTAACATTTTAACTTTTCACAATTTAGTCATTAAGCCCATAACTTAAAATCTAACCATTTTAACCTAAATCCAATTAACCCATAATGCAAGGGACCTAAAAGAAACTCAGATTTATAAAAAATTCATAATAACACCCATGGATTTATACATTTAACAATTTAATCCCTATTTCTAAAATTCAACAAAAATCACTTAACAAAACTTATTTATTTTACAACAAAAATTAATAAACTATCAACTAACATAAAAAACACACAAAAAAATCCATGGAAAGTCTACCAACCTTTAAAAATTTTGCAAAATAATCCTCGGGCTAGCTAGATTAAGCTAAATAAGACTAAAAATCATTAAAAACGGAGCTTGAATACATTCCATGCACGGGAGAATAAAGCTTAGCCGAACCCTGTCTATTATTCCATGGATGAATCGGTTTGAAGAAAACAAATTTGAGAAAGATGATAATTTTTAGCCTTTTCTATTTTAAGCTTATTTACCCTTTTACCTTTTAAAAACTACAAAAATTTCATTAAAATCATGTCCATAAACATCCACTATCAACCTATATGGTATAATTAGCATTCAAGTCCATTAAATCTCATTACCATAGCCATTTAGCCCCTTTAATTAATAGAATTTAACTTTTACACTTTTTACAATTTAGTCCTTTTTACCTAATTAACCATTTAAACATCAAAATTTCTTAACGAAATTTTAATACAACCTTAATATAATCTCTTAGACACTAAATAAATAATTAAATAATAATTCAATCGTCTGAATGGTGATCTCGAAACCATTATTTTTGACATCGCTGAAATCTGACTATTACATCAACGACTTCACAAATTTTAGTTTATGGTAAGTTTGGATGACATCAAATCTAGTTTAGAACAACCTGAAAAGGGTCGTTACTAGGAAAAATCTCAAAAACTTAGATTAGTCAGAATGAGATGAGCTTGATGAGAAGGCCCTATCTGCAATTCAGTTGTAGCTCATGAACGATATGTTTCAAGATGTACTTTCAGAGAAAACAGTAACAGCCTTATGGAGAAAGTTAAAAACACTATATATGACAAAGTCTCTAGTTAATTGGTTGGTGTAACACCCCAAACCCGACCCATACGTTTCGACCAGATCTGGTATGCTACGGGTTATACATTGAAAACTTTTGCTTTGTTGGTTTTTGGAAATCATAAGTTAATTAGACAATATTTGAATAAATAAGTGACCTTTGAAAAGAAAACCTTGTATTATTATTATTTCGTATAATTAAACCATTGACATAATTTCAGGAGTTGCAAATAATAAAAACTACTTAGATGGATATAAACTATGGGGCCTTATTACCTAAATATTCCCAAAATAAAACTTAAAGGAAAACTGAAAATAATCTATGAAAATAAAAAGACTTGATAGCCGCTCGAGTCCGTCTCGGCTCCCATGTCCATGATCTACTGCTCATCTGAAAAGTTAGGGAAAAATAATAGGGTGAGTCACCAAGACTCAGTGTGTAAATCCCGAAAACACATAAAAGGCTTAGGCCCACAAACACATTATGAGCCCTGGCCCATACACAATGGCAACAATCATAATCACATGACAGATAATAAATGATGCAAAGCCCAACCCATCCTAGAATTCCACCCTCTACACACCAACCCGTACCAACCATCACACCTTGGGGATTTCTACAATCAACCTACCAACCGCTACACACCATATCGACAGTCATACTGCCTACTCCCTATCAATTAGGAATTTTAACGTGGGTTTTCTACCACCGATCACCAAGTGACCTAACATTTCATTTCGTGGGTTTTCTACCACCGATCACCATGTGATCTAACATTTCATTAGGTGGGCTTTCTACCACCGATCACCATGTGATCTAACATTTCATTAGGTGGGCTTTCTACCACCGATTTCCATGTGATCTAACATTTCATTAGGTGGGTTTTCTACCACCGATCACCATGTGATCTAACATTTCATTAGATGGGTTTTCTACCACCGATCACCATGTGACCAATCATGCTGTTCCCCTTTTCATATCAAACCCATCCCATGCATACATTCATGCAAAATCAAACAATCTACTACCTAAGAGATTACAGTCTTTCTCATACATCGATACACATAGAGAAGTTCTATGATTACGTACCTGGCATTCCTTGCCTAACCCTTTTTGGGTTTCATTCGACTGTCTACACAGCCACTTTCCGACTTTTTAGCCCATAACATAAACATACATATATTCATACAGATTATTAGTGTGTTAGAGATCTACACACGACTTTTCATACAACCTTATTTTCCGGCTTTTCAGCCCCTAACAGGTATAATACAAAATAAAACTTATGTGATAAAGATCTACATACCTGATTACCGTTAGAACGAGACCCTCTAAGTCGACGCTATCCGTAGCCAATACCACCGCTATCTACCTTGAAATCCCAAAAAGAGATATGAGAATTAGGGACTAGTGTTTCCGGCTTTTAGATCTAAGAGATCTACTTACTAGAGAAGATTCGGCTACTCCTAGAGGATTCCGGCTTTTTGCGAAAATCAGAAAGAGAAGATTATTCGAAGAAATCTATAGAGATTCGGCTTTTAGAAGAAAGAAGAGAAGAGAAGAGAATAATGGAGTTTTCAAATTTTAGAAGAAAGAAGAGAATGATGGAGTTTTCGGCTTTTAGAAGAAAGAAGAGAATAATGGAGTTTTCGATTTTTAGAAGAAAGAAAAGAATAATGGAGTTTTCAGCTTTTAGAAGAAAGAAGAGAGTAATGGAGTTTTCGGCTTTTAGAAGAAAGAAGAGAATAATGAAGTTTTCGGCTTTTAGAAGAAAGAAAAGAATAATAGAGTTTTCGGCTTTTAGAAGAAAGAAGAGAGTAATGGAGTTTTCAACTTTTAGAAGAAAGAAGAGAATAATAGAGTTTTTGGCTTTTAGAAGAAAGAAGAGAGTAATGGAGTTTTCGGCTTTTAGGAGAAAGAAGAGAAAAGAATAATGGGGTTTTCGGCTTTTAGAAGAAAGAAGAGAATGATGGATTTTTTGGCTTTTAGAAGAAAGAAGAGAATAATGGAGTTTTCAGCTTTTAGAAGAAAGAAGAGAAAGAAAAGGTGGAAACCCTAAATGTCACAAAATAAAGAAGAGAACCCTCCCTATTTATAGAAATTTCGGTTAACTCCTAGCCTTGTAGATAGCTCCTATCTTTTCTCCTTTTATCTTCCATATTATCAACTATAATATCTACATTATCTTATTCATATAAATCCTCCTATTTTTGAGCCTTGTTGCCATCCACTCCACCTAACCCAAATGCTGAAAATTAGCTAACTTAAATTAAAAGAATTGGGCTCTATGAAATTTAAATTTTGGGCCCCTATCTCCCTTGTTGTCGCGTCACCTCCTTGCTCCCTAAGTGGCGCCACTGACCATTGGGCCACAAGCCCATTTTGATAATTTAAACACAGATACCACATTTTAAAACTCTATAGTGCCCAAACAAAAATTTCACCAAGGCCTTGACCACATCCTTAGCCCAATTTGGACCCCTAACAGTTAAATTAACTCATTACTCATTTTCACCCATTAAGCGCATAGGCCCAAAAATTCAGGATGTTACAGTTCTACCCCCTTAAGGAAATTTCGTCCTCGAAATTTCCAACTAACTATTAATCGTACTACCCAAGTCTCACCACTATGCTTTCGCTGCGCACTCTAATTCTAAAGCCAAAAGAAACACTTAGTATACTATGGTAGAGTATGCACCGATATTCGCATCTAGAGCGCCCTCGTCCCCTTATACTCATTCTACCGATTCGTGTTTATCTGATGAATTATTAATTTCTTTCACTAATTAACCATGAACAATCTTATGAACAGTAGTTTAAAAGTAGTTCTTTCGAATTCTAAATTATATCTACGAGTTTCAGTCTCAAGTTTATCCCCTAATTCTAGAAACCACATACATTCAACCAGCATACATCAATCACACAAGTAGCATCCATGCACACACATTCATCGTATAAGGGTATCTTCGTTATTTCACTACCCAGGGGTTTTTTTTCCGTAGTTTTGCCCTACAAGGTATTTTTTTCCAAATAAAGTATCTTGGTAATTTTCTTTGAATTAGAGGTACTTTGGTACACTTTTTTTTTAAACAAGGGTTTTTTGGAAAACAATTTTTTTTTTCAAAGTAGAGATATTTTGATGTTGTTGTTGTTTTTTTTTATAAACAGGGATACCTTAGAAGTTTTTTTTTCTTTTTGAAGCAGGGGTACTTTAGAAAATTTAATTTTGCAAACCGGGTTGCTTTTGTAAATCTAGGGGTTTTCGGGTAAATTTGCAAAACATGGGTATTTTATAAAATCACGGTTATTTGGAAATTTTCACAAACCAAGGGTATTTTGAAAATTTTGCCAACCAGAGTGTTTCGGTAATTTCACAAATTTCGGTAGTTTTACAATTCTGGGGTATTCTGGGAAATTTTCACAAATCAAGTGTATTTTGGAAATTTTACAAAACTTGGGGGTATTTTGGTTGCGAAATAGGGTGGCTGGTCCCTTTCGGGTTTTAATTATAGATTTTGGCCCATCAACAAGTCCTCGTGGCTAAGGTGAACAGTTACTACGCACCAGGTAGGATTCTAGCGAAGAGGAGGTGAGTCACTAGGACTGCTTAAGTACCAAGCTCTTCCTGAATCCAATCCTAGACATGCGTATGCCTGTTGCCACACCCTAACCTATTGACTTGTTCGCGGGTTTGTTTAGTTGGATTAAATCTTATGAATTTAGAGAGTGATTTAAACTAAACCTAAAGTCCATCAATGTCTAATATTCTAGCCTACGTCCCTCAAGCCCATTAAGCCCACATGTATATCACAACAAGAGTTTAGAATACTTACCTGCGTGGATCAGGTGCCGGTAGACTCGAAGGCCATATCTTCAACAAGGACACATTTTTTTTTCAAATTCACATCACTTTACAAAACATTGCTAAGCCCATTTCACAGCCCGAGTTTTGAACTGGGCTCTGATACCAAATTGTAACACCCCAAACACGGCCCATACGTTTCGACCAGATCTAGTATGCTACGGGTTGTACATTGAAAACTTTTGCTTTGTTGGTTTTTGGAAATCATAAGTTAATTAGACAGTATTTGAATAAATAAGTGACCTTTGAAAAGAAAACCTTGTATTATTATTATTCCGTATAATTAAACCATTGACATAATTTCAGGAGTTGCAAATAATAAAAACTACTTAGATGGATATAAACTATGGGGCCTTATTACCTAAATATTCCCAAAATAAAACTTAAAGGAAAACCGAAAATAATCTATGAAAATAAAAAGACTTGATAACCCCTCGAGTCCGTCTCGGCTCCCATGTCTATGATCTACTGCTCATCTGAAAAGTTAGGGAAAAATAATAGGGTGAGTCACCAAGACTCAGTGTGTAAATCCCGAAAACACATAAAAGGCTTAGGCCCACAAACACATTATGAGCCCTGGCCCATACACAATGGCAACAATCATAATCACATGACAGATAATAAATGATGCAAAGCCCAACCCATCCTAGAATTCCACCCTCTACACACCAACCCGTACCAACCATCACACCTTGGGGATTTCTACAATCAACCTACCAACCGCTACACACCATATCGACAGTCATACTGCCTACTCCCTATCAATTAGGAATTTTAACGTGGGTTTTCTACCACCGATCACCAAGTGACCTAACATTTCATTTCGTGGGTTTTCTACCACCGATCACCATGTGATCTAACATTTCATTAGGTGGGCTTTCTACCACCGATCACCATGTGATCTAACATTTCATTAGGTGGGCTTTCTACCACCGATTTCCATGTGATCTAACATTTCATTAGGTGGGTTTTCTACCACCGATCACCATGTGACCAATCATGCTCTTCCCCTTTTCATATCAAACCCATCCCATGCATACATTCATGCAAAATCAAACAATCTACTACCCAAGAGATTACAGTCTTTCTCATACATCGATACACATAGAGAAGTTCTATGATTACGTACCTGGCATTCCTTGCCTAACCCTTTTTGGGTTTCATTCGACTGTCTACACAGCCACTTTCCGACTTTTTAACCCATAACATAAACATACATATATTCATACAGATTATTAGTGTGTTAGAGATCTACACACGACTGTTCATACAGCCTCATTTTCCAGCTTTTTAGCCCCTAACAGGTATAATACAAAATAAAACTTATGTGATAAGGATCTACACACCTGATTACCATTAGAACGAGACCCTCTAAGTCAACGCTATCCGTAGCCAACACCACCCCTATCTACCTTGAAATCCCGAAAAGAGATATGAGATTCAGGTACTAGTGTTTCCGGCTTTTAGATCTAAGAGATCTACTTACTAGAGAAGATTCGGCTACTCCTAGAGGATTCCGGCTTTTTGCTAAAATCAGGAAGAGAAAATGATTCGAAGAAATATATAGAGATTCGACTTTTAGAAGAAACAAGAGAAGAGAATAATGGAGTTTTCGGCTTTTAGAAGAAAGAAGAGAATGATAGAGTTTTCAGCTTTTAGAAGAAAGAAGAGAATAATGGAGTTTTCGGTTTTTAGAAGAAAGAAGAGAATAATGGAGTTTTTGGCTTTTAGAAGAAAGAAGAGAGTAATGGAGTTTTTGGCTTTTAGAAGAAAGAAGAGAATAATGGAGTTTTTGGCTTTTAGAAGAAAGAAGAGAATAATAGAGTTTTCGGCTTTTAGAAGAAAGAAGAGAATAATAGAGTTTTCGGCTTTTAGAAGAAAGAAGAGAATAATAGAGTTTTCGGCTTTTAGGTGAAAGAAGAGAAAATAATAATAGGGTTTTCGGCTTTTAGAAGAAAGAAGAGAATGATGGAGTTTTCGGCTTTTAGAAGAAAGAAGAGAATAATGGAGTTTTCGACTTTTAGAAGAAAGAAGAGAAAGAAAAGGTGGAAACCCTAAATGTCACAAAATAAAGAAGAGAACCCTCCCTATTTATAGAAATTTCGGCTAACTCCTAGCCTTGTAGGTAACTCCTATCTTTTCTCCTTTTATCTTCCATATTATCAACTATAATATCTACATTATCTTATTCATATAATTCCTCCTATTTTTGAGCCTTGTTGCCATCCACTTCATCTAACCCAAATGCTGAAAATTAGCTAACTTAAATTAAAAGAACTGGGCTCCATGAAACTTAAATTTTGGGCCCCTATCTCCCTTGTTGTGGCGTCACCTCCTTGCTCCCTAAGTGGCGCCACTGACCACTGGGCCACAAGCCCATTTTGATAATTTAAACACAGATACCACCTTTTAAAACTCTATAGTGCCCAAACAAAAATTTCACCAAGGCCTTGACCACATCCTGAGCCCAATTTGGACCCCTAACAGTTAAATTAACTCATTACTCATTTTCACCCATTAAGCGCATAGGCCCAAAAATTCAGGATGTTACAGTTGGTGTTGAAATAACATCTATACACATTTCGTATGGTTGAAGGTTTGTCCATTAGGTCTCACATCAGTCATTTTATTTCTCTCTTGAATGATTTGTAGAACATTGAGGTTCATGTAATAGCCCATTTTTAGTGGTGTCAAAAACAGTGGTTTCAGGATCACAATTCCGACGAGTGAGTTATTATTTTAATATTTATTTAATGTCTATGAGATTTTATTAAGTTCGTGTTAAAACTCCGTTAAGAAATTTTTATGTTTAAATGGTTAATTAAGTAAAAGAGCTAAATCATAGAAGGTGTAAAAGTTGAGTTCTATTAGTTAAATGGGTAAAATGGCTATGAAATTTTAAACTAATGGAATAAGATGATAAATATACCAATTAAAGTGTTAGTGGATGTAAATGGATAGGTTTTAATGAATTTTTGATAGTTTTTAAAGGTTAAATGTGTAATTGAATAATTAAAGCCTAAACTAAATAAAACAAATTTGTTTCATCTTCCTCATTTAATCTCCACCAAAAATTGAAGAAAGAAATAGCAATTTTAGGGTTTGAAGGTTTGACTAGCATAAGTACTTGCATGGTATGTGATTTCGGTCCCGTTTTTAATGATTTTTATGTTTTTGAGTTCGTTTTAGTTTAATCTAGCTAGCCTGGGTGTTAATTTGCAAAATTGTTAGAGGGACTTACCATGGATGCCTTTGAATGTTTTTTTGATGTTAGTTGATAGATTATTAATCTTTGTTGCAAAATAAACATGTTTTGTTGATTTTTGTTTGATTTTGGAAATAGGGATTAAATTGTTAAAAGTATAAATTCATGGGTTTTTTTGTGAATTGTTGGTAATTATGAGTTGTTTCAAGGTCCCTTGTAACATTGGTTAAGTTGAATTTATGCTAAAATGAGTTATATTTAAGTTATGAGCTTAAGGACTAAATTATGAAAAGTTAAAGTATTAGGGGTAATTTTGTAATTTTACATAAATATGAATTATGGATTAAATTGAATTCTTGAAGTACTTAATTGAATGAAATTAACTATTTAGATCAAGATAAACCACAATCAGACTTAAATCGAGAAAAAGCTAAAGCTTCGGATTAGTGTTCGATTGTACTTCAACACTTTAGTTATCGAGGTAAGTTCGTATGAACTATGATTGTTTTAATGTTAGTTAAATTGACTATTTGCAATGTTGTAATATAAATGTATCAATGATATGATGAATTGATGGATAACGAGTCCCGTTTGAACCTTAAGAATTCTTAGGATACAATTGACATGTCATTAGGGATTTCATGTTTTGGGTGTTGGTCTTAAATGTCCTACCGATGGCTGAGGTCCTGCATTTGTTGTGGATTCTCCATAGCTTGTGTGAGCAGCATCGTGTGGCTTACATTCCAACCCACAAGTCATGTGAATAGGCCCATTTCATAGCTCATGTGAGCATTGATGTAAAGGAAATGTTACGATTATACGGAAAGGCACACTATATGTGAGCATTCTTGAGTATCCGATGTAATTCTAGATGGTTAAATATGTGAGAAAAGGAAATGAAATGGTAAGTATGCAAATGGCATGAATCATGATCTTATGAAAAGTTTTGTGAGCTAAATGATGTATTTATATATGAAAATCTACTTATCTTATGGTTGAATTCATTTGTATCATGGACAAGTGTACTAACATGTGAGTTTGATGATGTTGTATAGGCTTATACTAAGCTTATGGCATTTGTAAATGATTTTATACATAACCTTTGAATTGTGTTAATGAAATGGTAAGTTATGTTTAAGTTTATACGAACTTACTAAGCACTCGTTGCTTACATAGTTTCTTTCCTTTGTCTTATAGATTATCGGAAGCTCGATCGATTGGAAGCTCGATCAGTTGGAAGCTCGTAGGAGACCTATCACACTACCCAACAAACATTTCGATAGTTTTTGAGTATTTTGGCCAAGGTTAATAATGACATTTATAGGATTTTGTAATGTATGTTTTGGTATGTTTAAGCTTTTGAAGTTATGTTGGTTTGGTGCACTTTAATGCCTTACCAAGTTATGTCATATTGGTCACTTTTAAGAGCTTGTAAATAAGGTTCTTTAGGTATGCTTTGATGGCTTGAAAATAGTCATGTATGGTAGTTAATTGAACTAGATTATTATTCTTGGGAATATGCAATATTAACTTGTTTTGGTAAGTGATGTTTTGATATATTTGTGGTGCCTTTGAATGGCATATTGGTTAGATGAATTAGGGTGTTTGAAATGGCATGTTTATGTGCACTTGAATGATGTTTAAATCCTTTGAATGTGTGCCCACATGGTTTGAATAGTTAGGTACAAATTAGGCTTGAAATGGCTTGATTTTAGGTCAAATTTTAGGTTTACACAGCCTGGGACACGGACTGTCTCATAGCTTGGGTTTACACAAATTTTAGGCCATTTGTAAAATTCTATTCTTTCAATTCAATGAGGTACAAGGCCTAGCACACGACCGTGTGTGGAAACTTAGAGAGTTACACAACCTACGACACGATTGTGTGACCCTTCTAGTGAGTTACATGGGTGAGGACATGGGCTGGGACACGACCATGTGTCCCTTGTTCGAATGTTACACGGCCTGAGCTATGTTACATGGCTGTGTGACCCCTGTTTTCTAATTTTTTTAACTTTTTCTTAAAACATCTATTTTGTTTAGATTTAGTCCCAAATTGCTTCTAAGATATTTTTAGGGTCTCGAAGGCTCGATTTAGGGACAAAATCATATGTTTGATATGATTTTGAAGGAGATTAATTTTTATAATGTTATGATGTTAGATGATTTTTGATTTGTAACATCCCCAAACCCGGCCCATTCATTCCGACCGAATCTGGTTATGTCACTGGGAAAGTCGGTTGAAAATCTTCTAGTAAATTTTATTCTTGTAGAAATCTTGGGCATGATTGTTTGAAAACTCATGTTTTATTTTGAAAACTCAGGGGATTAAAAATTTAGTTGAATCAATGGATAAAACCATATACCATTTTCACATAGCAATTTAAATTAAATTAAACCATAGTTAAAAATAATACCAAAATAATAAAATGGCCTTTATTACAACCCAATAATTCAAATAAAGTACTTATATCAAAACCAAGCATAAAATATTAAATCATCATCTTCGGCAAGGGCCACCTTGTCCTCTCCGATCCCGGTCCAGCTTTATGCAATACCTGAAATGGTTAAAGGAAAAAGGTGAGTCACCAAGACTCAGTGTGCAACCCTTTTTCCCGGATTAGCAAAACATCATATGCAAACATAACATAATCATCATGCATCCAATTAATATGCACCCACTCCTAACCATCCATTCACCTTTTCTACCCCATCTGGTACCAAACCACTGGTGGTGCCAAACCACTGGTGACATATAGTCACAATGTGTTACCAAAACACTGGTGTCCCAAAGACACAATATCCGTCAATGTGGTGCCAAACCACTGGTGTCCCAAAGACACGTTTGTGCTACCAAAGCACTGGTGACCGAAGTCACAAATCCAATGATGGGGCCAACCCATCGTGTGATACCAAATCACTAGCAGACGATCCCATATCTCAAGTGGGGCCAACCCACGGTGGTGTTAACCACAGGGACGAGTCGCAATGAGGTGCCAAACCTCTGGTGTCCCAAAGACACAAATGTGGTACCAAACCACTGGTGACCGTAGTCACAATAATCGAGTGATGGGGCCAACCCATCGTGTGATACCAAATCACTGGCGTCAATCCCTCAATACCGCCTTGTGGGGCCAACCCACTGTGGTGCGAAACCACGGGGACGAGACGCTGAGGTGCCAAACCTCTGGAGGTGCCAAACCTCTGGTGACCCAAAGTCACAAAGTTGTGTTACCAAAACACTGGTGCTCGTCAGCACAAAATATCACTGCCCCCTCCTCTCATATCACCCATCATCATACCAACTCATGTATAGTATTCAAAATCATGCAAACATGTTTAACGTTGCATCTCATAGCACATACATCATAAATCATGACATCATGTATCAATAACAGTACTCATAATGAAACGGACTTACCTGAATCCGTGCACATACCCCATAGGGTATCATATCACTCAACCATACTGTTTCGGTTTTACCAATCAATCAGTTTATCAAACATATACAAAGCAAGAAGTATGTTAGTTTACACACCTGGTTACTAATGCGACTATCAAATCCCGTAGATCAAGGTCTAACCCACTAGATCCCCCTTCCTTAACACTTTTCGAGCACTAGCCACAACCCGAGATATGCGAGATCAAGCCTTCCCCTACAATCGGCCAAAACTAAACAACATAATCATGCTAATCAACCTCTAAGGGTATAATCGTAATTTTACCTACTAAGGGTATTTTCGTAAATTCACAACTAAAATGGCCTTTTCGAAGGCCTAATGTCACCACTAGCGACTCAGCTACCATTTCCGGTTGTACCAGACGATTGGGCCTAAAACCCGATTTCGGCCCATCCGGGCCCACACGCTCGTGTGGCCCACCTAGCACAAATCTAGCCACGTATATAACTTCCACCTAGTCTAGTTCAACATATACTAACCAATCATGCAATTTACTCATATGGGCCCACAGGCCCATTGGGCCCACTTCGGCCCATCGAGGCCCAAGCAGTCCCAACCCACGAGAATACTACTGATGGCCTCAACTATCGCGTCGAAGCCCCACACATGCGCTCGCACGCTCGTGTGGCTACTAATGCCGTGTAACCGGCATTTCGGCATTTGCCGCTCTACAGCTAGAGTAGAGAGAGTTACACACCTGATAGGACTCTGGGGCTAATCCGCGCTCCGACCACTCTTGTGCCCAAACGCCCTCCAAGATGTGTTTACTCTCCTCCTAGGATGCTCCTTATATAGCTAGCTCTTCACCTTCATTCTTTGTGTCTTTCCGATGTGGGATCCCTTCGTCAGTAGAGTTTAAATTCAACTGAAACTCTTGTCGTCCAATCCGCAAAATAAATACTCCCTTGCTTCTCATGAGATTCGAACCCAAGCTTCCTTGCAACATAATCCACGCCGCTAACCACTTGGCCACAAGCTCCTCTTGTGTTTTAAACCATGCGCAACTAAATATAAACTATGGGCCAAATTCTAAGGTCCAAGCAAAAAGAAACCAAAATGCAAAAGCCAAGACTTGAACCTTGGACCTCCTTCCTTCCCTTGTGGCGTCACTCCCTTGTCCCCTAAGTGGCGTCACTTTGCCACTACACCACACACTCCTTTTGTGTTATTTTCTCCATATTTTATTCTTAAGGCATATCTGCCAACTTCCAGGGTTTTTTTCACCTAAAACCAAAATTTCCCCAAAGGCAATATTTGATCCTGGGACTTCATAGAAGCCCTTTAACCTTCCAAAATCACTTATCCAATGGGTCTAACTAGCATTTAAGCCGATCTCTTGTTCTCCAAAAATTTAAACGCTACTATGCCTAAGGCCCATTGGGCTCAATTCTCCTAGGCCCAATTTCGGGATGTTACATGATTGGTCGGTAATGCTCCTAACTCTAAACTGATGACGGAGACGGGTTAGGGGTGTTACAGTTCAAATAGATGATGAAGATCAGATATGTTATTATTGTGCTCTTTTCCCCATTCATATAAGTCTTTTAGGGAAACCTTAATTTATGATAGAGATAAACTCTTGTTTGAGGATGTAAAGGGAAACTTTTTTAGCAAAGACAAACTCGACAATGAGTTTGGTTCGAATGGCAGGTCATATGAGCAACCATTGGCATTTGTTGCGAGAAACAAGTCTGAATCAAAGTCGAGGAATTTAGACAAGGTATGTAACTACTGCAAGAAGTTAGGTCACACTAATGCAGACTGTTATAAACTACAAAATAAGAACATAAGGGCTGCTGAGAGCAAAGAGGATAAAGTATATGATGCTAATATGGTCGTAGACAAGGGTGATGATTGGTTGTTGGTGTCTACAACCGAAATGTCTAAGTTTACGTCCAAGTAGATCTTGGATCCAAAGTGTTGTTTCCACTTGTGTCCCAATAAGGATTGGTTCTCCATATATAGTTTAGTTAAAGGTGGAGTTATTTGTATGAAGAATGGTTCACCTTGCAAGATAATCAGTATTGGTATCATTCAAATAAGGATGCATGACGAGATTATTCAAACAATATCAGGTCTCAGGCATGTGCCTGATTTAAGGAAAACCTCATCCCCTTGAGTATGCTAGACTCAAAAGATTGCAGAATTGTCATCGAGTCAAGTGACATTAAGGTATCTTATAGAGCTCCCGTTCTGATGAAAGGTTGGAAGATTGACAGTCTATATGTTCTTCAAGGTTCAACGGTGACTAGTAAAATAGCAAGTTTCTCGTCTATTAAAGAGTCGGAGTCCACTTGTTTGAAGCAAAGACAATTTGGTCATAGGAGTGAAAAAGGTATAATCGTTTTGAATAAGAGAAGTTTTCTTTCAGGTGCAAGAGTTGGAAAGACAGAGTAGTAGGAGTGTGCAAATTTTGGGTAAAATCGATTTAATTGATCAGGCCAAATTATTTCGATTAATCGATCGGTTAACGGAATTAATTCGGTTGGGGGTCGATTAATAATTTTTTGGAAAATCGGTTAACAGTTAATTCAGTTCGAAATTGGATAATTAACCGAATTAACTGAAATTAATAAATAATATTATAATATATAAGTATTTGCCCATTGGCCCACCCCTAACAATTCTATGTCCTACCCAATATAAACCCAATCCAATATACATATAAACCCAACCCAACCCAATCCTAAAAACTAAAAATAATTTAATAATTTAATAAATAAAAATAAAAATTCTAAAAGTAAAGCTAAAAATCACGCATAGAAATGAGAAATCCCTAACCTTTAAAATTCAAAATCCCTAATTTGAAATCTCCCAAAATCTCTACTGCTAATGCCAGTTACCTCCGTGAACCATCCGACATCCACCAATCACAACGTCCGATGTCCACCAGGTCACCATCATCATTCGACATTCATTCACCATCAGTCATTACAGTGATGCACCTTTGATTTGGACTTGACTTACACCGTCAACATTCATTTTGGATTTTTCAGGTGTGATTTGTTAAAGATCTTTTCTTTGGGGCATTGTTACTATGACTCAAGTGGTGAAAAATCCATTGTTGTTCAGTACCAGCCACCCACATCTTTAACTAAGAAGTGGGTAATATATGTTTCAATACTAATGGTAAAGGGTGCATGCTAATGTAAGAAAAAAACCCAATAATATTATGAGAGATGAAATTTTAGAGTTGAGATTTGATTTTTCCACCCACTCGTACTCTTAATATTTTTTTTTGTGAGGGGGACCAAACCCTACATAAGTAGTGAAGGGAATCAATCCCATATGTTACCATATCTTTGAAATGTATATTACATTATTTAACTTGGACACTAAAGATGAGCAAATTTCTTTTCTTTGGGATATGCTTATTTCTGGCTATTAATGGGGGTTACAAAGCTAGCTTCTTTCTATAAAGAGAAGAGGAACAGAATGAGAAGAGATAATTTTAGATTCTTTATGTATTGTATACATAATGTAATGTTTGACAGAAATTATAATCCAACCACCTTATCCCATATCAATTTGGGAATTAATAATCAAGCATCTAAGTTAATATAATGATATAAGAATTTTGAAAACTTTTTTCAGTTGTGCCATTTGGCTTGCTACTAGTTTAAATTATTAAAATTTTAAAAGCAAATTTTAAATAGAAAAGAATAAAAATTATAAAAAGTAAACATTTAGTTTACTGAAGATGTATAAGTTTGGAATATGTAAAAGTAAATTAATTATGTGCATTTAATGTAGGTATTATGGTAGGATTGTTTGTAGAATTATGTGCATTTAATGTAGGTGTTACGGTAGGATTGTTTGTTTAATTCGGTTAATTAGATTAATTTGGTTAATTCAGTTAATTTTTTTTATATGTTTTATACTTGTTTTAACCAAAAATAAAAATAAAACATATAAATTTTGGTTAATTCAGTTAACTGACCGATTTAACTGAAAAATTTTAGTTCGTTTAATTCTTTTTAAAAAAGTTTGATTTGGTTAATGGTTAAGGTTTTAAATGGGTCGGTTAATTCGGTTAATGCTAGTTCGGGTTAGTTAACTGGTCGGTTAATCTATTGAACACCCCTACAAAGCTCTGCGTTCATGAAAAGCAGACCCGAGTTAGTTTTGTAACACCCCAAACCCGGCCCATTTAATCCGACCGAATTTGGAATGTCACCGCGGAATACTTTCGAAAAATATTCTTACTTAAGAGATAAACCGTTTAAAATTTGTTTCCTTTAATAAAACATTTCCGTGACTTGTAATATTCTAAGTAAAAATCGAAGTTTATTATAAAAATATCGGATTCGAGCTTTGCTCGAGGAAATAAACCATTTGCAATCAACCTTTCATATTAGGGCATAATAATAACGATACTTAATACATGGACTGAAATACTTTAGTGGGCCTTATTACAATACACACTTAATCAAAATACAGATAATGTAAATATTTAATTCATTAATCAAGAGATTCCTTTGCATAAAAATCCACTTTTGCATGGCCACCTTTGTATCCTCTCCGACCCGGTCCAAGCTTTACGCGCCACCTGAAATAAAATAATAAAGTGAGTCACCAATGACTCAGTGCATAGTTAATACACATGTCCTCACATAGGGGCTTGGCCCATATCCACACAATCAAAATATATATGTATATAACACACAATTATAAATATACCATTATTTCTTAAGGTCGTGGCTAAGCCACCGATCCCATAGAAATCTCATTTATCAATCGGTTCACAAATCCACAATCACGAATGTAGCACGAGGCTAGCATTAGAACACTCACATAGTGTACACTTTTCTCCAATAGTCACATCACAAGTCTCATGCGTACGGATATGTACCATAATAACATTTCGTACGAAACAAATATGTATATTTTATACCATAGTCACATATTACTCATGACCATATATATTACATGTCATCACTTTATTTTACACTCATCGATAATCATTTTTAATTACACATCACCCAAAAAGTTAATATTATAACCATTAACTTAATTTATCGATCACTTACCTCGGTATCCTTACTCTTAGCCTTTATTCTGACTAACATGCAAATCATATTCGTTTACATAAAACAACACATATCATGCATAACAAACAAGAGTACAGTGCGATAACTACGCACCTGATTAAAGCGATATTCGACTTATCGATTCTAACATCAACTAAAGTCCCGAAAGCTTCTGTTATTTCTATCGATTTGTTCCTAGCTTATTTCGATCCCGAAGTACTATTTGCCTTGCTGTTCAAAAATCCGAGAGCTCCCTTAAAGATTCCTTTCTTCAACTATACAAAAGAGCACACCAACATAGTTATTGAAGGTTCGGCCACAAGTAAACCAGATTAAGGTTTCGGCTATCACATCTTAACACTCTTCAAAACCTTCAAAACAAGGATTCGGCCAACACAAAAATATTAAAAACATGGCCCTTGGCCGAAACTACACATCTTACCCATCTTTTCCAAGTCCAAAAAGGTTTGTTTGCTCTTGTAGATACCAAGTCCCTTGAATGGCCGAAACCAATAAGCTCTTTTAAAAGCTCCTTTACACTGGCACAATAGAAATACATCAATATGGCCTTAAGCATTTTCTGCCATTCTTAAAAATCAAAATCTAGCCGTGGTTTCGGCATGCAAAAGAAAAAGAACCAATCAATTTCAAAAAGGGTGAATACACTTACTATTGCCCACTTTGCTTAGCACAAATGAACACTCCTTGAATCACTCTCGTAGGTTCGGCCACGACTAAGAAATAGAATGCTATCGTCAACTTTCGGCTTCAAAACCGAAAATATACTACCCTAGAAAGTCTTATATTCGGCCAAAACACCATAAGAGGAAGAGAGGGGAAACTTTGATATGGTGTAGTGACTAAATGATTCTGCCAACAGCACGTAAGGAAGCCATGCAAGCCATTTGCTTAGCCGAAATGTTCTCTAGCTCCCTCAATACCGAAACTTGACCTTGCTCTCACTCTCCTCTTTGGTCAAGAACAATTTGAAAGGAAACAAAACTAGGAAACATTCAGCCAACGTAAAAAAATGAAGAAAGAAAAGCAAAACCATGCAAGGTCATCCCCCTATCTAATTCGAAACAGATAATGAAGGCTCCTAGCAAGGCAATATTCGGCCATGTTCAAGTGGGAGGGGAAAGAGGGTCAAAGTTTCAAAAACAAGGCCGGCCATGCTCTCCCAAAGGCATGCTTCAAACGGCCATACTTTGCTTCTCCCCATGCTACGCATGCTTCCATCTCCAAGGCCAAGACCCATCCTCATTGAAAAGGCAAAGAATAATGCATTGTTTATTCTTTATTCCTTTACCACATGAAATAATTTAACAAATAAAACCCATGCCTCATCATTTTCATAAAATAAACTAATAAAACATAGTAAAAGTAATCCACCCATGCCGTACATGCTTCTATCCCCATGCCAAGACCATCCACTTGAAAACATTATTATTATTATTATATATATATATACCATCTCGTCATTCTAAGCAACTATAAAATAATACAAAAAGAATGGTTTACACCCATGCTCTTACAGCAAAAATAATAAAACAATAAAATAGGGATTGAAGCTCCACGCTTCCAAATTAAAAAAAAAATAAAGCAACAGCAACTCCTTATGCTGTGCATGCGTGCATGGGCCATGAACCCTTTCCCACGCAGGCCAAAAATGAAAACCATGATTTGCTGCTTCCAGGTCTCGAACCCGAGACCTGAAGAAGCATCTTCAAGCCTCCAGCCACTCGGCCCTTGCGCGTTTCATGCCAATACCGCTTCAAAAATTCTTTTAAACCATTCTTTGCTAGCTCTTTTCTAGTGTAGCGCTAAAACAAAAAAAAAAAAAACAAACACCTCATGTGCGACCCTCAGGACTCGAACACGAGTCTTCTCAGTCGCATTGCACACGCAAAGTCCTTAACCACTCTGCCAGTTTGAAATTCATGTGAACAAGCGCATTGAAATTTCTTTTAAACCTTATTTCGCTGGCTTCTCCATTTTAGCGCTAGGAACCGAAAAAATAAAAACATCCGTGCCCTTCATGGGACTCGAACATGAGTCCTCGTGGCGGCCTCCATGCTGCAACGTCTTAACCACTTGGCCACGGTGAAGTTCATGCAACTAATTGCATCGCATTTTCTTTTAAGCTATCCCTGCCTTGGCTCCCTTCACTTAAGCGCTGAAATAAAAATAAAGCGCCTTATGCGCGATTTCCAGGACTCGAACATGAGTCCCCTTAGACTCAGCTCTCAAGCCAAGTCCTTAACCATTTGGCCAGTGTTTAATTCGTGCTAATAACGCGCCAATAATTTGTTTTAAGCCCTCCTTCAAAGCAGTGCTATTTTTCAAAAATAAAAAATGCTTTTGCCGCACACGAGACTCGAACCAGTGACCTGTTTTGGCGCTGACCCATAAGTGACACGCGGAATCCACTTTGCTACTGGACTTTCATGTCCATAACTTCACAAATTTTATTTTTAAGGCCTCTTCAGCCAATTTTCCATTTTAAACCTTAAATTTTCAAAATTTTCAAAATTGTCCCATTTTATTCCGGGAGTTTTAGGAACTCCAAAAACACATCAAAATCATTATTCAAGCCTACCAAATCTTGAATTATTCTCAAAACGAAAAAAATTCTTATTTCGGGATATTACAATTCTACCCCCTCTAAAAAAATAATTTCGTCCTCGAAATTACTTATGAACAAACATCCGTACATATCAATTCACTACATCTCAATCATATACTCAATTATACACATGTGCAAACACATTTCAAACTTTTTCACATTTAGCATTTACACATATGGCCACTCCTTCACAAGCATATTCAAGCTCAAATTCCATTACGGATACCATACATATCAATGGTAAGATCAATTGCACATTTTAAAAGTCTTACCGAAACTTCAACTATATCGTATCTTACTTAACTCCAATGGAAACTCACTAACTTTCCTTATTCTTTGCAAGTACGAAAGACTTGCACTTATCCGAGCATTTAGCTTGTGGTACAAACATGTTCCATCTTGTATGTGATTCATGAATTTTCTATTATAGCATATCATCGGCATTAAGCCGGTTAGGCATCGAAGCCTGAAATACACACCGGCACAAAGCCTGCTAGGCATCAAAGCCTGAAATATACACCGGCACAAAGCCTGCTAGGCATCAAAGCCTGAAATATAATATTATCAGCATCTGAATCACATTACAAGCTGGCCAGAATTATAAACCATATAATCCACATCACTTGTATTTATTACCTCAATAATATTTCATGATGGAAAGTCAATCCACAGTTGGCTTTCACTAAATTTATAACCAGGATTCCATAATCCCACATGTGCACTAACCTTAGCAATATTCAATTGCTTATAGACTTATACTTTAAAACATTTTCAATTTCTGGTTCCAATACTCGCCGACACGATATTTTCCACACTGAGCACACAGACGGTCCCGATTTCTCATAGCTAGCTCAACCACATGAGCAAAACTTTCAACCTTCGGTCTTTTTTGAAGACCTTCAGATAATTTTAATAATTCAAAATTTCTTCTATCACGGTTCTTATCCTTATCTCGATTTTATCTCATCGAGTTCTTAATCTTTTCAACTATCTTAGCTTATTCGACTAACACAGCAAATTCCCGTTCCTGTTGAGGAACTATCAACAGTCTCAGGTCGTCTCCTAATTCGTCCTTAAACCGGACACATCATTCATGTTTTGTAATCACTATTCTTCGAGCATATCGGTTTAACCTTAGGAATTCAGTCTCGTATTTCACCACAGACTTGTTCTATTGAACTAGTCTCAACAACCCATTCCTCGGAGCATCAATGTAGTAAGTATCGACATATTTCTTTTGATATGCTGTCTTGACATATTCCCGAGTGGGGTCCTCAGCTGTGACACTATCTCGAACTGTGAGCCACCATTGATACGCCTTGTTGCGAAGTAGCATCACCATTCCTTTCACTTTTTCCTCGGGGCTCAAAACGAACTCATCTACAACTCACTTGGTTAATTCCAACCATTATTTAATCACACTGGGTGCCACGCCCGATATATTACAGAACAATTTCGCTATATTGGCTCGAAGTTGCTCGGGAACAAATTTTCGAGCCCTCATATTTCTCCCTCTCTAACCACCATCTATAACACTCGCAGCGCAAAACAGTATTATCCTTCGTCTGATCATGCTGCTCCTTATTCAAAAGTTGGTGGTGGAGGTGATACCTTATTATCAACCCTTAACCCGATCTAACGAGTTCCGGTATGGCCATTTTGCCTCGATCATGTCCTCTAGGACTCATCTCTTATCGCACAATCTGACTTAAGAAGTTTTATGCATTATAAATTTGTTCCACTTGATTGTCCGCGAACAATTTTATGAAATAAAGTATTCAGAAGTGGTTCTTTCGATCACACATAGGTTCGGTTCAAGTTCGCTACTTCTTATTCGGAGAGTCACATACACGTTCATAAGTAGAGACACATTCATTTACTACACCTCTAGGGTCATTTCGGTCCTCAAATTTTATGCATTGTTTTTGAGTAGACTAGTCTTAGGGTTCGACAGCCCAAAATTTTTTTAATCTACAAATCCAACTATGCCCATACAGTTTACATATTCAATATACCTCAATAGTCAGAGGTACTTACCAGGTGGACTTCGGGTCGGAGGTACAGGTGCCATGCCAAAACAAGCCCAAAATAGAAGTTCACATTTTGAAAAGCCGACTTTCGAAAACTATTTTCGGGCCCAAAACCTTAAAGCCGAGTTTTGAACCTGGCTCTGATACCAAAATGTAACACCCCAAACCCGGCCCATTTAATCCGACCGAATTTGGAATGTCACCGCGGAATACTTTCGAAAAATATTCTTACTTAAGAGATAAACCGTTTAAAATTTGTTTCCTTTAATAAAACATTTCCGTGACTTGTAATATTCTAAGTAAAAATCGAAGTTTATTATAAAAATATCGGATTCGAGCTTTGCTCGAGGAAATAAACCATTTGCAATCAACCTTTCATATTAGGGCATAATAATAACGATACTTAATACATGGACTGAAATACTTTAGTGGGCCTTATTACAATACACACTTAATCAAAATACAGATAATGTAAATATTTAATAAATTAATCAAGAGATTCCTTTGCATAAAAATCCACTTTTGCATGGCCACCTTTGTATCCTTTCCGACCCGGTCCAAGCTTTACGCGCCACCTGAAATAAAATAATAAAGTGAGTCACCAATGACTCAGTGCATAGTTAATACACATGTCCTCACATAGGGGCTTGGCCCATATCCACACAATCAAAATATATATGTATATAACACACAATTATAAATATACCATTATTTCTTAAGGTCGTGGCTAAGCCACCGATCCCATAGAAATCTCATATATCAATCGGTTCACAAATCCACAATCACGAATGTAGCACGAGGCTAGCATTAGAACACTCACATAGTGTACACTTTTCTCCAATAGTCACATCACAAGTCTCATGCGTATGGATATGTACCATAACAACATTTCGTACGAAACAAATATGTATATTTTATACCATAGTCACATATTACTCATGACCGTATACATTACATGTCATCACTTTATTTTACACTCATCGATAATCATTTTTAATTACACATCACCCAAAAAGTTAATATTATAACCATTAACTTAATTTATCGATCACTTACCTCGGTATCCTTACTCTTAGCCTTTATTCTGACTAACATGCAAATCATATTCGTTTACATAAAACAACACATATCATGCATAACAAACAAGAGTACAGTGCGATAACTACGCACCTGATTAAAGTGATATTCGACTTATCGATTCTAACATCAACTAAAGTCCCGAAAGCTTCTGTTATTTCTATCGATTTGTTCCTAGCTTATTTCGATCCCGAAGTACTATTTGCCTTGCTGTTCAAAAATCCGAGAGCTCCCTTAAAGATTCCTTTCTTCAACTATACAAAAGAGCACACCAACATAGTTATTGAAGGTTCGGCCACAAGTAAACCAGATTAAGGTTTCGGCTATCACATCTTAACACTCTTCAAAACCTTCAAAACAAGGATTCGGCCAACACAAAAATATTAAAAACATGGCCCTTGGCCGAAACTACACATCTTACCCATCTTTTCCAAGTCCAAAAAGGTTTGTTTGCTCTTGTAGATACCAAGTCCCTTGAATGGCCGAAACCAATAAGCTCTTTTAAAAGCTCCTTTACACTGGCACAATAGAAATACATCAATATGGCCTTAAGCATTTTCTGCCATTCTTAAAAATCAAAATCTAGCCGTGGTTTCGGCATGCAAAAGAAAAAGAACCAATCAATTTCAAAAAGGGTGAATACACTTACTATTGCCCACTTTGCTTAGCACAAATGAACACTCCTTGAATCACTCTCGTAGGTTCGGCCACGACTAAGAAATAGAATGCTATCGTCAACTTTCGGCTTCAAAACCGAAAATATACTACCCTAGAAAGTCTTATATTCGGCCAAAACACCATAAGAGGAAGAGAGGGGAAACTTTGATATGGTGTAGTGACTAAATGATTCTGCCAACAGCACGTAAGGAAGCCATGCAAGCCATTTGCTTAGCCGAAATGTTCTCTAGCTCCCTCAATACCGAAACTTGACCTTGCTCTCACTTTCCTCTTTGGTCAAGAACAATTTGAAAGGAAACAAAACGAGGAAACATTCAGCCAACGTAAAAAAATGAAGAAAGAAAAGCAAAACCATGCAAGGTCATCCCCCTTATCTAATTCGAAACAGATAATGAAGGCTCCTAGAAAGGCAATATTCGGCCATGTTCAAGTGGAAGGGGAAAGAGGGTCAAAGTTTCAAAAACAAGGCCGGCCATGCTCTCTCAAAGGCATGCTTCAAACGGCCATACTTTGCTTCTCCCCATGCTACGCATGCTTCCATCTCCAAGGCCAAGACCCATCCTCATTGAAAAGGCAAAGAATAATACATTGTTTATTCTTTATTCCTTTACCACATGAAATAATTTAACAAATAAAACCCATGCCTCATCATTTTCATAAAATAAACTAATAAAACATAGTAAAAATAATCCACCCATGCCGTACATGCTTCTATCCCCATGCCAAGACCATCCACTTGAAAACATTATTATTATTATTATATATATATATATACCATCTCGTCATTCTAAGCAACTATAAAATAATACAAAAAGAATGGTTTACACCCATGCTCTTACAGCAAAAATAATAAAACAATAAAATAGGGATTGAAGCTCCACGCTTCCAAATTAAAAAAAAATAAAGCAACAGCAGCTCCTTATGATGTGCATGCGTGCATAGGCCATGCACCCTTTCCCACGCAGGCCAAAAATGAAAACCATGATTTGCTGCTTCCAGGTCTCGAACCCGAGACCTGAAGAAGCATCTTCAAGCCTCCAGCCACTCGGCCCTTGCGCGTTTCATGTCAATACCGCTTCAAAAATTCTTTTAAACCATTCTTTGCTAGCTCTTTTCTGGTGTAGCGCTAAAACAAAAAAAAAAAACAAACACCTCATGTGCGACCCTCAGGACTCGAACACGAGTCTTCTAAAGTCCTTAACCACTCTGCCAGTTTGAAATTCATGTGAACAAGCGCATTGAAATTTCTTTTAAACCTTATTTCGCTGGCTTCTCCATTTTAGCGCTAGGAACCGAAAAAATAAAAACATCCGTGCCCTTCATGGGACTCGAACACGAGTCCTCGTGGCGGCCTCCATGCTGCAACGTCTTAACCACTTGGCCACGGTGAAGTTCATGCAACTAATTGCATCGCATTTTCTTTTAAGCTATCCCTGCCTTGGCTCCCTTCACTTAAGCGCTGAAATAAAAATAAAGCGCCTTATGCGCGATTTCCAGGACTCGAACATGAGTCCCCTTAGACTCAGCTCTCAAGCCAAGTCCTTAACCATTTGGCCAGTGTTTAATTCGTGCTAATAACGCGCCAATAATTTGTTTTAAGCCCTCCTTCAAAGCAGTGCTATTTTTCAAAAATAAAAAATGCTTTTGCCGCACACGAGACTCGAACCAGTGACCTGTTTTGGCGCTGACCCATAAGTGACACGCGGAATCCACTTTGCTACTGGACTTTCATGTCCATAACTTCACAAATTTTATTTTTAAGGCCTCTTCAGCCAATTTTCCATTTTAAACCTTAAATTTTCAAAATTTTCAAAATTGTCCCATTTTATTCCGGGAGTTTTAGGAACTCCAAAAACACATCAAAATCATTATTCAAGCCTACCAAATCTTGAATTATTCTCAAAACGAAAAAAATTCTTATTTCGGGATATTACAAGTTTTGAGTTTGGTAGTGTAGCACTCCAAACCTGGTCCTTAAGGAGGATCCAGGAATGGTGTGTCACTACCTTAAAATAATTATATTTAAAACCATATTTGGCATAAACCAATTTACGCCACAGTTTAAGTTAGTGTAAAATATAAACTATTTTTCGTTCAAGAATAAATAAGATAATATCCTTTGAAAACCATAAATACTTCATTGAAATTTCATTAGAACCATAGGTTCAAGATCAATCGTTTAGATACAAAATACGTTCTTCAAAACGTGAATTTCTTGACACCACCCCTATGTCATGCTTAATACAAAATATAAGAAGTCTTACGGTGACGATAGTCCTTTGGCATAGTCTTCAGAGATTCCTTTACTTCTTTAGTAAGCCTAAGAAGGAAAGATAACTAAGTAAGTTCAAAGAACTTAGTGAGTTCTAGAGGAAAAAATTGTAGTAGTCACATAATTCACGTAAACTTTTCCAACTCAACACAATCACACAATTCGCTAGTTGGCGGATACCAAACACAGATAGACTATACGCTGGACACTATTTCTTTGGCGTGTACACTACGCCCATGCAATCATACAAACCACCTTCTTTATGTTAGCCATAAACCCTAGTCCATATTCAGAGCCATATCATTCGTTCATTCCTGTTTCTAGTCATGATTTGCCAAGCTGGTTTGCAATAACACTTGCCCTACCAGAGGCTACACAACTATTTTCACGTATTGCGATCTGCCAGTTCAATGCTCATTTCATTGAAAGCATCACCATGAATTCATTTCCATGTTTCAAATTACATTGTTCATTTCAGAAGCAAGGGGTAGTGACATGAACACGAAGAAAGGTTCTTACATCTTTAACATAAACAGACAAAGCTAGACTTATAAAATAATCATCCACCACTCTTGCACAAATATTTCATCTTCACAGAATATATATACTTACCTTAAATCAAACATAAACAATTACACACACATGGAGTAAGAAGAAACTCACTAGAAAGTGCAGCAAGTTCAAATAGTAGGACTCTTGCCCTTATCACGAGAACCTTCAAGAGTATCTTGAGCTATACATAATATAAATAGTTAAACTTATTAGACTGTATACCAGAAAACTAAACAAACTTACAAGAAACATCATCATAAAACCCAGATTCAGAAAGTTTCCTTCATTGTTCTCAAAACTGATCCTAAAACTTGCAGCTCAAAGGTCACATAAATAACCATGAAATAACCTAGGGTTCATCAGTATTTACCAAGTGCTAAAACAATGAAGGAGTTGGTTGAATACATCAAAACCATATCTTCAAGAAGGCTTCTGGTCTAAGGTTTTTTGAGAGAGAAGTGCAGAGAAAGTTTGAGAAGAACATATAGGTGCAAGGGAAAACATAAAACTTGCTCAAGAAACCAATACCAACCTTATACAACTATAGACGAAAGTTGGGTTTAGTGGATAAGTCTGATTATCCTACTAAACTCCATCTATTCCTGTGACTAAACACTTTCTCTCTCATCATATATGTAGGTCTTATCGACTACAGTAACTTAGTTCTCTTCTAACTATTAAACCGAGTTTTATTTGATAAAAATGTTTTGATATAACAAATTGAAGTGTTTTTGAATAAAAGTTAAAATTGAATAAACTTGACAAAATAATTTGTTTAAAATGATTTGTTTAAAATTGAATAAAAAAATAGTTGATATTTATAAATGATTAATTTAAATTTGTTTTAAACTTTAAATATTAATTCGTTTTTAGAAGTTTATCTGTTTTTAACTTAAATTTTAATAATTTTATATGTTTTAATTAAAATTATAAATATAAATAATTTAATATATTTTTAATACTAAAATTATAAATATCTTTATGTGAAAAAAATTACTTAGCCTAAATATAATATAATATAATATAATATTTAAAATAAATTCATCTTAATCTTTGAATATTGAAAGCCTAGATCTAATTTATATTTTAAATGGATTTATTTTTTTAATTTTTTTCAAAATCTCACAAATATAATTATGTAAGAAAGAGAATCTAAGGTATAATATAAAATGATATACGAGCATGATATTTTTAATGAATAATAATGTAATGGTATGACCTTGCAAAAATAAATAAATAATGTAATGGTATGAAACATTTCAGAATCTTGAGTATTCTCCTTCTCAATTAGATGCTTCCAGTCTCGTCCTCCTCACCAGCTTAATAAGGGTCAATTTTTCCATGGGTTTTCTGCTGGATTTCGACATCACATACACACTAATTTTATGTATTTATTTTTAATTAATTAATTAAAGTAAAGTTACAATGTCAAATTTATATTTTTACTATTTAAATAAAAGTTAATTTAAAATTATAGTACTCTTTGTTTATTAATCGGTTGTAATAATTTTGATTAGAAATACGCATATTGATATTAGAAAAATAATAAGAGTATAGACTAAAAATATAAATGTAAAAAAATTAAGGATTGAATTTTTATTATTAAATTTTATAAGTTTTGAATTTATAATATAAGTACTAAATATAATTATTGTGGAGTATGCTTCACATTTCATGCCAAAACAGAGAGTGACGTCATAATATCGGATAACATGACGTCGCAACGAGCAAACGACGTCACGATAAGAAGAAAATCTTTGTCCCGACAATGCGATGAGATATGAAAATATGCAGCTGATTCCTTGGGCGACAATTTTGGAATTATTTCCTAATTAGACCCTAAGCATTTAATAGTATATTGCATTAATTATATTTAAGGTAAGTGGGCACTAACATGTAGCCTATATAAGTCACCTTAGAGCCACAGGTATTAATGTGTGAGTTAGACATAGATACAGAAGATAACATAGTTAAGAAATAATTTTGTGTTTCAGTTTGAAGGGTTTTTTCTTTTTTTAGGTTTCAGGTTTTTTCTTTATTTTGATTCTTTCCATCTTGTACTTTTCTCTTATTAGTGAAATCCCCTATTGCCCTTGGTTTTTTATCCTCTTTGATGAGTTTTCCACGTAAAATTTGTATGTTTGATCTTTTCAATTTCTTCATTATTTTACTTGTTTTTTGTTTACACGAGTTTATCTACAACAAACTGGTATTAGAGCTTGGTTCGAATTTCGCTTTCAACCCATTTAACAATGAAAATAATGAGGTTTGATACTGAGAGGTTCAACAACTTCATAAATTTCAGTTTATGGCAAGTTCAAATTACAACAATTCTAGTTTAGAATGGCCTGAAAAGGGTCATTACTGAGAAAAAGCCCGGAAACCTAGATCAATCAGAACAGGATGAGCTTGATGAGAAGACCTTATCTACAATTCAATTGTCCTCACGAATAATGTGTTGCAAGAGGTATTTCCAAAGAAAACAACAACAGCCTTATGGACAAAGTTAGAAACCTTATATGTGACAAAGTCTTTGGTTAATCGGTTGGTGTTGAAACAATGCCTATAAACGTTTCGTATGGCCGAAGGTTCGTCCATTAAGTCTCACATTAGTCATTTTGTTTCTCTCTTGAATGGTTTGAAGAATATCGAGGTTCAGATAAATAATGAAGATTAGGCTATGCTATTATTGTGCTCTTTTCCCTCTTCATATAAATTTTCATGTAAGTCTTTCAGGGAAACCTTGATTTATGGTAGAGATAAACTCTTGCTCGAGGATGTGAAGGGAAACTTATTAAGAAAAGACAGGCTTGAAAATTAGTTTGGTTTGAATGGCAAGTCATATGAGCAACCCTTGACATTTGTTGCGAGAAGCAAGTCTGAATCAAAGTCGAGGAATTAAGAAAAGGTATGTAACTACTGCAAGAAGTTAGGTCACATTAAGGTAACATGTTATAAACTGCAAAATAAGAACATGAGGACTACTGAGAGTAATGAGGATGAAGTAGCTCAAGCTAATATGGCTGAAGACAGGGGTGATGATTGGTTGTTGGTGTCTACAACCGAAAAGTCTAAGTTTACGTTCGAGTGGATCCTGGATTCGAGGTGTTCTTTCCACATGTTTTCCAAAGAGGACTAGTTCTCCACATATTGTTCAGTTGAAGGTGGAGTTGTGCATATGGGGAATGATTCACCCTGTAAGACAATTGGTATTGTACCGTTCAAATCAGGATGCACGATGGTATTATTAAAACACTGTCATGTGTTAGGCATGTGCCTGATATAAGGGAAAACCTCATATCTTTGTGTATGTTGGACTCAAAAAATTGCAAAATTATCATCGAGTCAATCAACATTAAAGTATCTCGTGGAGCTTTGGTTCTGATGAAAGGTTAAAAGACGAATAGCTTATATGTTCTTCAAGGTTCAACGATGAATGGTAAAATAACAAGTTCCTCATCTATTAAGAGTTGGAGTTGACTCGTTTGAAGCAAAGACAATTTAGTCATAGGAGCAAAAAAGGTATGATTGTTTTGAATAAGAGAAGTTCTCTTTCAGGTGCAAGAGGTGGAAAGACAGAACACTATGTTCATTGAAAGCATACCCGAGGTAGTTTTGATTTGGCAGTGCACCAAAGATTAGAGGTATTCTGATTTCAAAGTTCAAGCACGGCTTGGACTTCATGAATATCTTGAAAAGTTTGAGATAGGCCCGTGACAGGGCTTGACAAAGGAGTTAAGTCAAATACAAGTCAATGTGGAGATTTGTGGAGTATACCTCGCATTTCAGGCCAAAAAAGAGAGTGATGTTGCAACGTCGAAGAACATGACATCGCGACAAGTAGACGACGTCATGACGAGAAGAAAATCTTCATTTCGACAACGCGACGAGATATGGAAATATGCAGCTGATTCTTTGGACGATAATTTTGGAATTATTTCCTAATTAGACCCTAAGCATTTAATAGTATATTGTATTAATTAGTATCTAAAGTGTATCTAGGGAAAGTGGGCACCAAGTACCATGTAGCTTATATAAATCACTTTAGAGCCACTGGGATTAGTGTGTGAGTTAGACATATATACAAAAAATAACACAGTTAAGAGAAAATTTTGTGTTTTAATTTGAAGGTTTTTTCTTTTGGGATTTCAAGTTTTTTCTTTGTTTTGATTCTCTCCATTTTGTACTTTTTTCTTATTAGTGAAATCTCCTTTTGCCCATGGTTTTTTATCATCTTTGAGAAGTTTTTCTACGTAAATTTTGTGTGTTCGATTTTTTCAATTTTTCAATTTTTTCGTTATTTTACTTGTTCGTTGCTTACACGAGTTTATCCCCAACAATTATATTGTTTGATAAAAGTAAGGATTGATTTTACAATATTATTCATTTTTTTAATTTTAATCTTATTAATATAAGATTTTATATTATTTTGGATGGTTTTGGATAAAACATACATATATTAATTTTAATATCTCATTTAAAAAAATATTTTAATTTTTTAATAAATAAAATAAACTTAATATTTTCTGAATGAAGTAGCTACCTACCAACTTATCTTATTTAGCACCTTTTGTTAAAAATTTTATATTAAGTACAAAATTAAAATAAATATCAAACACATTTAAAATATTAAATAATTTTATTTTTAACGAAATGAAAGTTTTCAATAAATTTTCAAACATATAAAAATTGAAATTGAAATACTTAAAATTTAAAAATAAATTACGTATAAAATAGTTTTGATAAAAATTAAATTTAAAATAGAAAAGAATTTTAATTTGTTGAGGGGATGACTCATCACTCTTAACATAGATAATGACAAATTTCCTCGACTCCACAATGTCACTAGAAACCTGGTTAAACTTCCAATAGGGTCTCCAATTTTGGTCACAAAGAATTTTCCTCATAATTATTTTGCTTACTCCATATAGTGCAACTAGCAACTCCCAAGTCTTTAAGCATTAGAAGCAATACATGAATAACATTAATGCAAATAAGAGTAGGATTCAAATTTCTATAGAGTCTTTCAACATTTGCCATCCTTCATTCATGCTGGTACAACGAAAACATAGTATTGGTATACCTCTTCCCTAACAATGACATGTGGAAAAATGAGCAATGGCTTGGTAAGAGCCCATACAAGTTCCCGCGAATGGCTCCTTATCTAATGCCCTTTAATGTGCCCCTCCCTCAATCAAAGCAAGCATGAGTAGTCACCCGTGGAACTCACCTAAGCCAACTAGTAGGCCGCCCACTTTTGGTCTTCTAAGTGACCACTGAGTGACCACCAAGGCGTAACAACCTTGTACTACATCAACAAGGAAAATGTCAGAGCAATATCACATAGTACTATACAGATGTTGGAATGCCGATACATCCCATGCTGCAACCGAAAAAAAATTCAGTGATCATCATCAACCATGGATCCAAGTACGAGGAACAAATTGGGTTGAAGATATACCTTTTTCTATCTGATCCCCTTGCACAATGTGATCCCAAGCCGCAACAAAACTGTCTTGGCCTCTAGGTAGTCCACCCAATCAAAAAAAAAACAACAAACTCTCCTTGAACCTCTCAGAGAGAATTGAAAGAATTGGCTGACTAGACCCTTTTCAATATTTTTTTCCTTGGTAACACATCGCAAAATTAAGGATTCAATTCCTTTTATTTAATATCACATAAAAAAATTAAATTATCCCTTTAAAGAAACATATAGAAAGTATTAAACTATCATATTCTTTCCAGGAGAATCTTAATTTCCATGTTTTAATCTTTGACCAAAATTATTATTATAATTATTTAGTTTAATAATTTCGGTAAGATATATTTAGTTAATATTTTTATATGAATCAAATTCATATATTTATTTTAACTATGTTCTCTATTTGTGTACAACAAGTAATGCGTTCAATATTTAACTGTTGAATTAAATTAATTCAATAATTAATTTAATTCATGTGACAACTAAATACAATACAAACTATGTTTGGATTCTGCTCGCTTTAACCATAAGATGTGACCTTATAGGCTATTGTAACGTTAGTAGTAATACTAAAACATTTCTAATGTTACAAGCAATGAGTGAAATCTAGTAATGTATCATTGCTACCCAAGTTATAAGAAGTTGTGATTCGACATAACCTTTCTGTGATAAAATTTTCATGTATTATATTTGTAACAGCCCGTTTTTAGTGAAATCGAAACAGTGGTTTCGGGACCACAAATCCAAGGTTGAAAATTTTATTTTAATATTATTTTGTGATTTACAACATGATAGTATTATTTTATAAAAAATGTTTTAAGAAATTTTACCATTTGTATGCTCAATTTGATCAAAAAGAAAGTGCTAAAGTTATGTTCTATTAGCTAAAGGTATTAAAAAGCTATAGAACTTTAAAATGGAGGTCCTTATATGGTAATTAGACCATTAAAGCTGATATCGGATGTGCATGGCTTGGAAAATTTTTTCATTTTTTAAAGTTAGGTAAGGGTAATTTGGTAAAAAGGCAATTAAAGATAAAATAATAAAAAATTAAAGCTATCATCTTTCATTCTCTTCTCCAACCGATTTTTACAGCAAAGAATAGCCATGGAAGCTTGAAAATTTTGTGTAAGCAAATCCCTTGCATATCAAGAAAAGCAACGTACGGATTTAGATCTGAGAAATAATAAAGTTTTGGATTAAATGATCGTTTTTCTCCGTATGAGTTTGAGGTAAGTTCGTGTAATTAAATTGCGTATTTATATGCTTTAACTGAAATATATGTATGTGGATTGTGTAATTACTATGAATAATTATCAAGCGCATAACCGACGACGTACGAATAGTACCGAGCCCCGTTTGAACCTTAGGAATTCGTAGGATACAAATGACATGTCATTAGGGCTACCAATTCCAACTCTTATGAGCTTACCGATACTCAGCTCATATGAGCTTATCGTTATTAAGCTCGGAGGAGCTTACCGCTTATAGCTCGTATGAGCATACATGTACAAGAATTGACGGATTACAGTTCAGTACACCTTGTGTGCACTACCCGCGTATCTAACGATATTCTAGTGGTTCAACGGGCACACTTCTGTTACGAGTTTATATGAGTTCGATACGAACTAGTACATGTATTTATGTGAATTATATTGAAATGGTTTATATATATAAGATATATGGATACATGGTATAAATATTACATGTATATGGAATTTAAATAGTTGTTGAACTCATACATAATTCTTGGTTTTTATATGAATTACATGGCTAACTTGGTTAATGATCATGTGTTAGGCTTTGGCCAAATTGAATTGTGTTATTTTTTGAGTTATTTACCTGAATTGTGGTTAAATGGTAAGTTAAATTTAGTGTTATACAAACTTACTGAGCTTAATTGCTTATTTTGTTTATTTTTTCGTGTTTTATAGTGTTTTGGAAGCTCATTCGGATTGGAAGTTGTCAGAGATTTCATCACACTATCAAACACTATTTTGGTACCTTTGACTATATATTTTGGTTAAATGGCATGTATAGGTCATTTTGGCTAATGATAGCCTATATGTTCTGTTGTGTTTTAGCCATTTGAATTTGCTTATATTGTAGATATATCTTTTGTCTTATAAATATGTAAATAACCTTATTATATGTGGTGTATGGTTGCCATGTGAATGCCTTGGTTGTAAATTGGTATTTTGAGTTGATAAGTGGTATACATGTTAATTTTTAGGCACAAAGATGCATATATGTGTTTGACCATTTAGGTAGATTTTGGACATAATTGGCATGTTTTTAAAGTGGCCAATTGAAGTGCCTATTAGTATCATGGTTGTGTGTGATGTTATAATATGTTATAAGCTTGATATTGGTGGGTTTTGAATGCCTATTTATGTTATTGTTATATGCAAATTGTTGTGTTTAGGTTGGTACCAATTTGGGTAAGAAATATGGCTTGGAAAATGGCCTATTTTTGTCCACACGGGCAGAGACACGACGTTTGTCTCAGCCGTGTGTGACACGCGACCAGGCAACACAACCGTGTATCCCCTGTAACTTCTATAGGAAACAAGTCAGTAGCTTCACACGGCCTAGCACACGGGCGTGTGGCTTGGCCGTATGGCACAAGTCAGTATACCCTCCATTTTTCACAAGGCCTGGTACACAGGCGTGTGGTCTGGCCGTCTGACCTAAGTCGGTGAGTTACATGGGTACGGACACGGGCTGGGACTTGGTCATGTGTCCCCATTTAAAATGCCCACATAGCCTGAGACACGGGCGTGTCTCTTGGCCTTATGAGACACACGGCCTGGCCACACGAGCGTTTGTCCCCTGCACTTTGAAAAATTTCAATGTTTTCCTAGAAATTCCTTGTGTACTCGGTTTAGTCACAAACCATTTTTAATATATACTTTGGGCCTCCAGGGCTCATATTAGGGACTATATGATTGAATATGAATGATGTTTGATTTGAATAAGAAATGAACATGAAATGTTTGATTGTTTGATCTATAAGTCTGGTAATGCTCCATAACCCTGTTCTGGTATCAGATACGAGTTAGGCGTGTTACTTTAATTGGTACCAGAGCCACGATTTAGTCGATTCTCGGACTAACATAGCGTATGTGAGTCTAGCTATACTTTTCATTTTATAACCTGTGATAGTGTGACATCTCCTGACAGTTTAGATCATGTTTTCTTATAGAAATGGATTCTAACCGAGTAGAGTCTGATGATGTAGAAAGTAACGTGTCGGCCTCTGTTCGCGGAGCAACGTCGTCTGAATTGAGACCCGTATCTTAGGGTCGTGGAAGAGAGACTGAGGAAGCCTTCTTCCAAATTATGAGCGAGTGGTTCATTGAGTTTTTCCTAGCTAATCCGACGGCTTAGCAACCTCCACCTCTACCTTTTCTCCATTCGGTTCCTGTAGCTCCTCAAGTTTTGGAACCTGTACGCATGAGTAGGTCGCCTGTAGATAAAGTTCGCAAATATGAGGCCAAAGAGTTTAGGGCTACTGTTGATGATGACCTTGAGAAGGCCGAGTTTTGGCTAAAGAATAAGATCAGAGTCTTTGATGAGTTGTCTTGTACGCCAATAGAATGTGTTAAATGTGTTGTGTCTCTTTTTGGAAGATGTCGCATACCAGTGGTGGAGTACATTAATTTCTGTAGTACAGAGAGAACGGATCACATGGGAATTCTTTCAGACAGAGTTCAGAAAGAAGTATATAAGTCAATGATTCCTTGATCAAAAGCTCAAAGAATTTTTAGAGCTAAAACAGGGTCGTATGACCATATCTGAATATGAAAGAGAGTTTGTCCGACTGAGCAAGTAAGCCCGAGAGTGCATTCCAACCGAAGTGGTTATGTGCAAATGTTTTGAAAACGGGTTGAATGAAGACATTAAACGTTTAGTCAAAATTCTAGAATTGAAAGAATTTGTTATTTTAGTTGATAGAGCACACAAAGCTGAAGAGCTTAGTAATGAAAAGAGAAAAGCCAAATTTGAAGCGAGAGATTCGAAAAAGAGATTTACGGGAAAGTCACATTAGTCAACATCAAAGAAATCTAAAGAACATCACTATCGATCTACTGTTTCTGTAGGGCATTCTAATAGAGATAGAGATGCGAGACACTCCAGTCCTAAACCCCAGGCTACATATGTAGCGAGTTTGGGTAGTGTTAGAAATGCTAGACCCGAGTGTAAACACTGTAACAGGCCACATTATGGCTAGTGTCAAGTGAAAAGCAGAGCATGTTTCAGATGTTCCTTCAACCATTATCTTAAAGATTTCCCTGAGAAGTCTGAGAAAGAGAAAGCTCAAACTACGAGGCCGAACAATACAGCTGCTAGAGGGAGACCACCCCGAAATACCAGAAATATGAGTGGTAGTCGAGGTGCAACGAGAGATTCTACAGTGATATCCGAGGCATGGGCGCCAGTCAGGGCTTACGCTATTCGTGCTCGCAAAGATGCATTGGCGCCAGATATTATCACCGGTACTTTTTCTGTATGTAACACTGATGTAACTACTTTGATTGATCCAGAATCAACCTATTTTTATGTATGTACGAATTTAGTGTTTAGTAAGAGTTTACCTATTGAGTCCACTAAATTCGTGGTTAAGGTATCAAACCCCTTAGGTCAGTATGTTTTAGTTGATAAAGTTTGCAAGAATTGTCCTTTGATGACCCAGGGTTACAGTTTTCTGGTCGATTTGATGCTTTTACCGTTTGATGAATTCGATGTGATTTTGGGTATGGATTGGCTGACTCTGCATGATGCGGTTGTAAACTGTAGACGAAATTTTATTGTATTAAAATGTTAGAATGGTGAGGCTCTTCTTATTGAATCTGATGATTTGAGTGGGTTGCCTATTGTGATATCGGCTATGTTATCACCGAAGTATATGAGAAAAGGCTGCGATGCTTACCTTGTATATGTACTGGATACAAAAGTGTCTGAATTAAAGATTGAATCAGTGCCAGTGGTTTGTGAATATCTAGATTTGTTTCCAGAAGAGTTACCCAGGTTGCCACCGATCAGAAAGGTTGAGTTTGCTATTGAGTTAGTACTCGGAACATCACCAATATCGATAGCTCCGTACAGAATGGCTCCTACAGAGTTGAAAGTGTTAAAAACTCAGTTGCAAGAGTTAATAGATATAGGTTTTGCACAGCCGAGTTTCTTGCCCTGGGGTGCACTAGTTTTGCTCATTAAGAAGAAATATGGATCAATAAGATTGTGTATCGATTATTGAAAGCTTAACAAGGTTACGATTAAGAACAAGTATCCATTGTTGCGAATCGATGTTTTGTTTGATCAGCTAAAAGGTGCAACGGTATTTTCAAAGATTGATTTATGTTCCGGTTATTATTAGTTGCGAGTTAAAGATTTGGATGTGCCAAAAACTATGTTTAAGACTAGGTATAGGCACTATTAATTTCTTGTTATGCCATTTGGGTTAACTAACACTCCTGCAGTATTCATGGATTTGATGAATCGAATCTTTAGACTGTATTTGGATAGATTTGTTGTTGTGTTCATTGATGGTATTTTGATATATTCCTGATACGAGTCTGAGCATGTCGAGCATTTGAAAATTGTGTTATAGATTTTGCGAGATAAACAACCATTTGCTAAATTTACTAAGTGCGGGTTTTGGCTCTGAGAAGTTGGGTTTTTAGGACACATTGTATCAGCGAAAGGAGTCAGAGTTGATTCAAGCAAGATTTCAGCAATTGTTGACTGGAAACCACCAAGAAACATATCCAAAGTCAGAAGTTTTCTGGGATTAGTTGGCTATTTTCGGTGATTTGTAAAAGGATTCTCGATGACAGCTACATCGATGACTCGGTTATTGCAGAAAGATGTAAAGTTTGAGTGGTCTGAGAAATGCCAACAGAGTTTTAATCAGTTGAAAGCACTGTTAACCGAAGTATTAGTTTTGGTTCAGCTTGAGTCGGGTGAGAGAATTTGTGATTTTCAGTGATGCGTCAATGAACGGTTTGGAATGTGTTTTAATGCAAGAAGGCAGAGTGATAGCTTATGCTTCCAGACAGTTAAAGCCACATGAAAAGAATTATCCGACACATGAATTAGAGTTGGTTGCTATTGTGTTTGCATTGAAAATTTGGCGACACCATTTGTTTAGAGAAAAATGCCACATATTTACCGATCAGAAGAGTTTGAAGTATCTGATGTCACAGAAAGATCTGAATCTGAGACAACGTAGATGGCTCGAACTGTTAAAAGATTATGAGTTAGTCATTGATTATCATCTGAGGGAAGCGAATGTAGTCGCGAATACTTTGTGTAAAAAATCTTTATTTGCCTTGAGAGCGATGAATACGCGATTGACTTTGTTTGATGGTGATTCAATATTAGCTGAGTTAAAAGCTAAACCGATGTTTCTTCAGCAAATTTGCAAAGCTCAGAAATGTGATCATGGCTTGAAAGCTAAACGAGTACAAAGTGAATTGACTTTTGATTCTAAATTTCAAGTCAGATCCGATGGTTGTTTATTGTTCCAAGGTAGAGTTTGTGTACCAAAGAATCCAAAGCTTATATAGAAAATTTTGCACGAAGCTCACATTGGTAGCTTGTCTGTTCATCCAGGGGGTAATAAGATGTACATTGATTTAAGACAGATGTACTGGTGGTCGGGTGATAAACCGAAATAGTAACATATTTTAAGCCCACATTTAGCATGCTTTTGGATGATTTAAGCATTGAATTGTGTAAATTGGTGCTCTTAATCCTTTGTTTTCATGTTTTATACATAGAAAAGCACCGGAGGATGAAAAGAACGAGAAACGGGCCCAAAACGGAGTAAATGGGCCATATCACGAAATCAACATGCCTGGGCCCAAGCCACACGGCCGTGCCTTATCAAACAGACTCGAATACGGCCTGGCCATGATTCACACTGACGTGTGCCATGGGCGTGTCCCTCACGTAAGAAAGAAGAGTTTCATTCGGATTAGGGTACTTAGAGGCAAAGAAAGCCATTCCAAAAGACTATATAAACACCCTAGAGGCCAACCTTCAGGGAGCGTCCAGCGAGGCCAAAGAGCCGAGCCAGAGGGATCAGAATTGTGGGATTCACTTGAAGAAAGCCAGTTGATTCATCTCAAGAAGCCAGAGTCATACTCAAGATGGAGGATCTCTCTTCAATTCCTTCAGGGGGTTTTAGAGTTTTTCTTATGTTTTGTTTTATCTTTTCTTTTGAGATGTATTCTTTTACGATTATGAACTAAACCCTCAGATACCTGAGGGGGATGAAACCTAAGATGAATCTTGTTATCGTTTGCTGAACTATATGATAAATACTTGATTTGTTCTTAATTATGTGTTCTTAATTCTTGTTTTGATATTTCTGGGATATTAATTCAAGTTTGATGTGCTTAGGTGGAGGAGCAAAAGTCCCTGCCTAAGAGTAGATCTAGCATAATTAAGCGGAGTTGATCGCACGCCTAGACATAGAGTGACGAGATTTTGTCGGATTAGGGTGAAACCTAATATGGGAGTCCATAGATCGAGTTAATGCAATTCTAGGGGTTTTAATTAGAAAGAGATTTCAATTAATCAACCTAGGGTTAGAAGTTAGTATCCTCGACGGAGGTATTAATATAACTTAGGGAATCCTACGGATCAAGTCAAGTGAATAAATCGTCTGGTTCAGAGTTAGGTAACAAGTGAAGTCTAGGTGGATTCATCCTCGGGTATTGTCTTAATCAATTGGTTTTTCCCAAAGTTATTTTCCCCAATTCATTCTCTTTGTCTCCGCATCTTTAGCTTAGTTGTTAGTTAATTTTAGATTAGATAAAAATTCCTTTAATTCTTAGGCTAAATAATAGAAAGAAAGTTAGTATTAGTACTTCAGGTTCCTTTGGGTTCGACAATCCGGTCTTGCCACTAAACTATTCTACTATTCGATAGGTGCGTTTGCCTCAATCATTGTCATAGTTAGTTTCTAGGTTCGATCATTCTTTTTATAAATTTTTAAGACTCTGACACACGATCAAGTTTTTGGCGCCGTTGCCGGGGAACTAGAATATTAAGAAAGCTCAAATTTTATTACTTTAGCCATTTTTTATCTTCTGCAATTTCTTACTTTGTTTTTTAATTTTTGCTAATTTTTGTTATTTTACTCCTTTCAGGTACCTCTAGTTTATGACTAGAAGGAACCCGACAGGACCCCTACTTTACGACAGTGATATTGAAGGTACTATTCGCAGAAATCGTAGAGAAATAAGGCGAAGCTTAAACTACATACAAGAAGAGCAAGAAGATGAAGTTAATACTACCGAAGAGATGGCTGAGAATAATCCGCCACCTCCAAAGATGGCCGAACATCATGCTCCTTGAACTATGTATGATTATGCTAAACCTAATTTAACAGGAACTAAGTCAAGTATTGTTAGACCTACTATTCCTGCAAATAATTTTGAACTGAAACCTAACACTATACAGATGATACAACAGTTTGTTCAGTTTGATGGTTTGCAGGATGAGGATCCTAACACACACTTAGTGAATTTTCTAGAATTCTGTGATACCTTCAAAATAAATGGCGTTTCTGATGATGCCATCCGTATTCGGTTGTTTCCCTTCTCTTTGAGGAATAAAACCAAACAGTGGTTGCATTCTCTTCCACGAGGGTCAATAACTACATGGGATCAAATGACCAAAAAAAATTATTAAAATATTTTTCGCCGGCCAAAACGGCCAAGTTAAGGAATGATATCTCTTCTTTTGTGTAGATGGATTTAGAGACACTTTACGATGCATGGGAGAGATACAAAGATTTGTTGAGGAGGTGCCCACACCATGGATTACCCTTGTGGCTACAGGTCCAAACTTTCTACAACAGTGTGAACCCCTCAACAAGGCAATTAATCGATTCAGCAGCCGACGGAACTCTGACTAACAAAACTCCTGAAGCAGCCTACGAGTTTATAGAGGAGATGTCATTGAATAACCATCAGTGGCAAGTTACAAGGACAAGGCCAGCAAAAGTAGCCGGAGTTTTAAACCTCGACACAGTAACCTTACTATCAAATCAGGTAGACATGCTAAATAAAAAGATTGATGGTTTGTGTTCCTCGCAGGTACATCCAGTTATACGATGTGAGAAGTGGAGGCGTGGCGAATCCTGAGTACCCACCCTACAGACAGGGCATGGAGAGCGAACAAATGAACTATATGGGTAACAATTTCCGATCTCAAAATAACCCTTATAGTAATACTTATAATCCAGGTTGGAAGAATCACCCTAATTTTTCATGGGGTGGTCAAGGAAATTAAAGACAATAACCACCCCAAAACTTCCAACAACAGCCCTACCCCGAGAAAAAGAAGTCGAACCTTGAGGAGATGCTGAAAAATTCATAACAGTCTCAGAAACACGTTTCCAGAATACCGAGACAACACTTAAAAATCAACAAGCATCGATTCAAGGGATCGAAAACCAGTTAGGGCAACTTGCTAAGCTGATCTCTGAAAGACCATAAGGAATCCTACCAAGCAACACCGAGACTAACCCAAAGGAGCAAATTCAAGCCATAACAGCTCAAGATAGTGAAGGGTTAGACGAGCCCAATTTCAGGTAAGAGAATTCGGTAGAAGAAGGTAAGGTTGAGGTAAGTAATAAAAAGCCAAAACCAATAATCAAAGAATACCAACCTCGCATACCATATCTGGAAGTAATAAAGAGAGACGACACAGAGGAACAGTTCAGTAAGTTTCTTAAACTTTTAAAGAAATTACATATTAACTTACTGTTACTTGAAGCTCATTCGCAGGTACAGATTCAAGGAAATTTTTAAAAGAGCTTCTAACAAACAAGCAGAAGTTAGACGAGGAACCGCGTGTAGAACTAAACGCAATGTGCTCGGCAGTCTTGCAAAATAGACTACCACAGAAATTAAAAGATCTAGGGAATTTTACAATTCCATGCTTAATTGGTAGTTTATATATTGAAAATGCGTTAGCTGATTTAGGGGTAACCATAAATGTCATGCCTTATAATATGTTTAAACAACTAGGTCTAGGGAAACCCAAACAAACTAGGATGAGCATTCAATTAGCTGATAAAACTGTTAGAATTCCTAGGGGTATAATCGAAGATGTACTCGTAAAAATTGATAAATTTGTATTCCCAGCAGACTTTGTCGTTTTAGACATGGATGAGGAGAACACAATCCCCTTAATTTTAGGAAGACCATTTTTAGCAACTGCCAGGACTAAAATTGATGTCGACGCAGGTGAACTCATACTCTGTGTAGGTGACGAGACAGTCACTCTTCAAGCTCTCGATTCGACTAGGACATCGAATAATCAAGGTGAGAACGTAAATTCTATTCATAACCATTCGGTTAAACTTTCTTTTCAGGAAGCACCACAAAAGAACACAACTGAACCCGATCCTAGACCCGGTGCCAACAAAGAAATAACTTAGAGGAACGAAGGTTTCAGATCGATGAACTAGACGAGTGGAAGATGCATTTCAAGGAAAAACTAGGGATACATAAAGCAGAACCAAAGCCACTCCACGAGACAGACAAGTTCAAAATCAGAGATCAGGTATTGTTAGATAAAGCAGAACCTTGAATATCTCCTCCTAACCCTAATACAAACAAAGAAATCCCTTTTATGGTAATCAATATCTTCCCATACGGAACAGTCGAGGTAAGTAATCCTATATTCAGCACTTTCAAAATAAATGCTACTCGACTTGAACTATATACTGTTAGTAAGACAGATAGCATGAGAGAGGATGTTCAACTCTTCAAACCACCATGAATATGCGAATGAGAGGTAAGTCTAGCTTAAGACTATAAACGAGTGCTTTTCGGGAGGCAACCCGAGTACTAACTCTAATAAATTTTACATTCCTTTATTTTTATTTTTATTTCTACTTCAGCATCTAATTATAAGCTAACCAAAAGGGCAGATTTTCATGCCACATGGCCTTGCACACGGTCGTGGCCGTGTGGACACCACGAATCTTTGTACTGACAGGGCAGAGATGGTACGAGTCAGAACGAATCATATCTTTGAGTCATGGACTCCAACGGCCGTGCGATACGGCCATGGCCGACACTGTTAGATCATACACAGGCGTGGCGACCTGCACACAAGTGTGGGAGAAACGAACACAGCATAACACAGCCGTGCGATACGGCCGTGTGACTCGACACGCCCACGGTACACGGGCGTGGGGATGTACCAGACCCTAAAACTCTATTTAAACACCCCACCCCTCCCTTTTCTCACCTACTTCCCATCTCTTTTCTTCCATACCATTTTCTTTCCCTTCTCTTTTTCAGATCTTTCCCCTTTTATATTATTCTTCTAACCCTTGATCTCCACAATACCTATGTCGAAGAAGCGGAAGGATTCAAGCATAGTCTCCCTGTGGGAGACCGATCTACATAAGTTCATGCCGACCGCTTCATCCACTCAACAAGCCAAGGGTCTTTGAGGCCATTTAACTTTTATTTTTATTTTCTCGTTTTCTTTATTTTCCTTATCTTTACTTCTCTTCTACTAAATTTAGTTTATCTTATTTTAGTTTCTCTTTTTAGGTTCTAAAGGCTGCTAGGGAATCACACCTCGACCACGACCACCATCCCACCACAGCCTTAGAAATCACACCCACCTCGCAAACTATCTAACAATAAGGACTCTTTGGTCCATTCATCTTTTCTTTTAATTTTATTTTCCTTTCACTTTATCTTTCTTGTCTTTAAATATATATTTAGTATATTTTGAATTATTATTATTATTATCTCCTGGCTATTTCTTCACGAGCTTCTCAATTTCTTCATCTAGCGTAGAGCTCAGTAGCAGCCACCACACCACGGGACTCCCAACTTAAGGAAACCATCCAAATTCAGGAAGTTTCACCTCTCCCTTTCTCTTAAATTTCATATATATCTTTGTACATTGAGGGCAATGTACATCTTAAGTGTGGGGGTGAGTATTTATTTCGAGAAAGTGCCTAACTTTCTGTATTATTCTCAAATCCCTGAATGATATCTTGTCTTTAAGTAATTTTCTCATATTACTAATTAGAATAAAATTTCCTTTGATTCATGATTTTTATTGATATGTTTTGGATTAAGTCATTGATAATTGTACGGTGATGATTTAAACCTTAGGAGACTAGAGAATCAAGCATGATAAGTCTATTTTAAAATACCCATAATTTCTGTGAGATTTTGAGCCTTTTAGAGCATACATTCTTTCATGCTCACTTTTTGATTATGAGTGTGTCAACATTGATTTGTTATTCTAGAACGTGCTTCGATTATACATGTCGAGACCACACCATTGATTTGATATACAGAGATGATAAAGGCACTTAGGATTTAACCCATTCACTCCACTAAAAAGCTTACCTTTTCAATTAACCCTTAGTGAACCCCTTTGATCCTAACAACCCTTTTTATTGACTCACCCACTAATATTAACCCAAAACCCTTTGTATTTGTTATTACCATTCCTTTTGACTACCTTTTTATTGAGATTTGATTTGATCAGTTGCCTAACTATGATCTTTATTTCAGTAGTAAATTCATCATTTATTATGTATTTGATTTGTTCTAAAAAAATAAAAAAAATCGAAGTATATTCATTATTAGTTATGTGATTAAATGAGCTTATACGTTTAAATTCCAATTGCTGAAAAAGAAGCTCGTACTATTAGTATTAGTATCACAAGTTTTCAATTGATGTAATTATTTATTAGTAGTTCATTATTTATGGTTAGGTAATTTGTCAATTCAATCTCGATTCTAACCCTCTAATTCTGCCTTTATCCGCACCTTTAACCCAAGCCCCATTACAACTCTGTTAAAGACCTTTTGATTTTTGTATCATCTCATTTTACAGTGGTGGAGATTTGATTTTCATGCAAGCCTATGGGATTAACTTTTCATGTTTGACTTATGAGTGCTTTTTCTTGAACCTTAAACACCTCGAGTGATTTGAGTGAATCTTTAGTGAGGATGTCAACCTTTGTCGGTTTTGAATCAGAGGTAATTATTCAAATAAGGGGAAACACCTATGTTTTATGCTATAAATGTATGACTTAGATTGTTTGAATCTTTAGGACCCTTTGAGTAAAATTATCAATTTATGAATTATCTTTGAATTATGATGAAACAATTATTGATGAATATTATGAATCGAGGAAGTTCGTTTTAATTGTGAGTTGAGAATTTTGCTTGAGGACAAGCAAAAGCTTAAGTGTGGGGGTATTTGATAAACCGTAATAGTAACATATTTTAAGCCCACATTAGCATGCTTTTGGATTATTTAAGCCTTGAATTGTGTAAATTGGTGCTCTTAATCCTTTTTTTTCATGTTTTATACTCAGAAAAGCACCGGACGATGAAAAGAACGAGAAACAGGCCCAAAACGGAGTAAATGGGCCATATCACGAAATCAACACGGCCTGGGCCCAAGCCACACGGCCGTGCCTTATCAAACAGACTCCAACACGGCCCGGCCACGATTCACACAGACGTGTGCCATGGGCGTGTCCCTGACGTGAGAAAGAAGAGTTTCATTCGGATTAGGGTACTTAGAGGCAAAGAAAGCCATTCCAAAAGCCTATATAAACACCCTAGAGGCCAACCTTCAGGGAGCGTCTAGCGAGGCCAAAGAGCCGAGCCAGAGGGATCAGAATTGTGGGATTCACTTGAAGAAAGCCAGTTGATTCATCTCAAGAAGCTGGAGTCATGCTCAAGACAGTGGATCTCTCTTCAATTCCTTCAGGGGGTTTTAGAGTTTTTCTTATGTTTTGTTTTATCTTTTCTTTTTAGATGTATTCTTTTACGATTATGAACTAAACCCTCAGATACATGAGGGGGATGAAACCTAAGATGAATCTTGTTATCGTTTGCTGAACTATATGATAAATACTTGATTTGTTCTTAATTATGTGTTCTTAATTCTTGTTTTGATATTTCCGGGATATTAATTCAAGGTTGATGTGCTTAGGTGGAGGAGCAAAAGTCCCTGCCTAAGAGTAGATCTAGCATAATTAAGCGGAGTTGATCGCACGCCTAGATATAGGGTCACGAGATTTTGCCGGATTAGGGTGAAACCTAATATGGGAGTCCATAGATCGAGTTAATGTAATTCTAGGGGTTTTAATTAGAAAGAGATTTTAATTAATCAACCTAGGGTTAGACGTTAGTAGCCTCGACAGAGGTATTAATATAACTTAGGGAATCGTACGAGTCAAGTCAAGTGAATAAATCGTCTGGTTCAGAGTTAGATAAAAAGTGAAGTCTAGGTGGATTCTTCCTCGAGTATTGTCTTAATCAATTGGTTTTTTCCAAAGTTATTTTCCCCAATTCATTCTCTTTGCCTTTGCATCTTTAGCTTAGTTGTTAGTTAATTTTAGATTAGATAAAAATTCCTTTAATTCTTAGGCTAAATAATAGAAAGAAAGTTAGTATTAGCACTTCAGGTTCCTTTGGGTTCGACAATCAGGTCTTGCCACTAAACTATACTACTGTTCGATAGGTGTGCTTGCCTCAATCGTTGTCATAGGTAGTTTCTAGGCTCGATCATTCTTTTTATAAATTTTTAAGACTCTGACACACGATCATCGGGTATGAAATGCGACATTTCTGACTTTGCCTCTAGATGTTGGATTTGTCAACAGGTCAAAGTCGAACATCAAGTGCCTTTAGGACTATTACAGCCAGTGATGATACCGGAATGGAAATGGGATAGAGTTACGATGGACTTCGTATCAGCGTTACCCCTATCTCCAAAAAAAAAGATGTTATCTGGGTTGTTGTTGATTGTTTGACGAAGTGTGCACATTTTATCCTGGTACGTACAGATTTTTCACTTGGCAGATTAGCTGAGTTGTATATTTTTGAGATTTTCAGATTACACGGAGTGCCGGTCTCCATTATTTCGAATAAAGATCCGCAGTTTACCTCACAATTTTGAAAGAAGTTACAAGAAGCTTTGGGTACACGGTTGCATTTTAGCACTGCATTTCACCCACAAACCGATGGTCAATCTGAGCGAGTAATTTAGATTCTCGAAGATATGCTTCATTGCTATGTTTTAGAGGTCAAAGGCAATTGGGAAAAATACTTACCATTGGTTGAGTTAGCATATAATATTAACTTTCTATCTAGTATAAAGATGGTACCATATGAAGCTTTATATGGTCGTAATTGCCAAACTCCATTATACTGGATCGAGCTTAGTGAGAAAAAGATACACGGGTTTATTTGATCAGAGAGACTGAAGAGAAAGTGAAAGTGATCCGTGACAGTTTGAAAGCAGCTTTAGATCGACAGAAATCATATGCGGATTTGAAACGTAAAGATATTGAATTTTAGATCGGCGATAGAGTGTTTTTGAAAGTATCGCCTTGTAAAAGGATTCTTCATTTTGGTCGTAAAGGAAAGTTGTGTCTGAGATTTATCGGACCGTACGAGAATATCGAGAGAATATGGCCAGTGGCATATCGACTTGAATTATCGTCAGAGTTGGAAAAGATCAATAATGTGTTTCATGTATCTATGTTAAGACAGTACCGATCAGAATTATGGCACGAGAGATTAAAGAGTTAAGAAACAAAAGCATAGCTTTAGTGAAGGTTCTTTGGCAATGTCACGGGATTGATGAGGCTACTTGGGAACCCGAGGAAGCTACGAGAAAACAATACCCTAACCTATTTTTTGGTAAGATTTTCGGGGACGAAAATTCCTTAAGGGACAGAGTTGTAACAGCCCGTTTTCAGTGAAATAGGAACAGTGGTTTCGGGACAACAAATCCAAGGTCAAAAAACTTATTTCATATTATTTTATGATTTACATCATGAAAGTATTATTGTATAAAAATTTCATTAAGAAATTTTACCGTTTGTATGCTTAATTTGTTGAAAATAACTAAATTGCGTAAAGTGCGAAAGATATTTTCTATTAGCTAAAGGTATTAAAAAGCTATAGAACTTTAAAGTGGAGGTACTTATATGGGAATTAGACCATTAAAGGTGATAGTGGATGTGCATGGCTTGGCAATTTTTGTTATTTTTAAACTTATGTAAGGGTAATTTGGTAAAAAGGCAATTAAAGATAAAATAATCAAAAATTAAAGCTATCATCTTTCATTCTCTTCTCCAACTGATTTTTACAGCAAAGAATAGCCATGGAAGCTTGAAAATTTTTTCTAAGAAAATCCCTTGCCTATCAAGAAAAGCAACATATGGATTTAGATCGGGGAAATGACTAAGATTTGGATTAAACGATCGTTTTTCTCTGTACCTGTTTGAGGTAAGTTGATGTAATTAAATTGTGTATTTATATGCTTTAATTGAAATATATGTATGTGGATTTTGTAATTACTATGAATAATTATCAAGTGCATAACCGACGACGTACGAATAGTACCAAGCCCCGTTTGAACTTAGGAATTCGTAGGATACAAGTGACATGTCATTAAGGTTACAGATTCCAGCTCTTATGAGCTTACTGATACTAAACTCGTATGAGCTTACAGTTATTCAGCTCGGAGGAGTTTACCTTTTGTAGCTTGTATGAGCATACATGTACAAGAATTGACGGATTACAGTTCAGTACACCTCGTGTGCACTACTCATGTATCTAACGATATTCTAAGTGGTTCGACGGGTACAATTTTGTTACGAGTTTATATGAGTTCAATACAAACTAGTACAGGTATTTACGTGAATTACATGGAAATGGTTTATATATATAAGATATATACACATGGTATAAATGTTACATGTATATGGAATTTAAATAGTTGTTGAACTCATACATAATTCTCAGTTTTTATATAAATTACATGGCTAACTTGGTTAATGATCATATGTTAGGCTTTGGCCAAATTGAATTGTGTTATGTTTTGAGTTATTTACATGAATTATGGTTAAATGGTAAGTTAAATTATATGTTATACGAACTTACTAAGCTTAATTGCTTACTCTGTTTATTTTTCAGTGTTTTATAGTGTTTCAGTAGCTTGTTCGGAATGGAAGTTGTCGGAGATTTCATCACACTAGAAAACGCTATTTTGGTACATATATTTTGGTTAAATTACATGTAGAGTCATTTTGGCTAATGATAGCCTATATGTTTTGTTGTGTTTTAGCCATTTGAATTTGCTTGTATTGTAGATATATCTTTTGTCTTTTAAATATGTAAATTGCCTTATTATATGTGGTGTATGGTTGCCATGTGAATGCCGTGGTTGTAAATTGGTATTTTGAGTACCAGGTAGTTGAAATTGATAAGTGGTATACATGTTAAGTTTTAGGCACAAAGATGCATATATGTGTTTGACCATTTAGGTAGATTTTGTAGACATAATTGACATGTTTTTAAAGTGTCCAATTGAGGTGCCTATTAGTATCATGGTTGTGTGTGATGTTATAATATGTTATAAGCTTGATATTGATTGGTTTTGAATGCCTATTTATGTCATGGTTACATGCAAACTGTTGTGTTTAGGTTGGTACCAATTTGGGTGAGAAATATGGCTTGGAAAATGGCCTATTTTGTCCACGCGGGCAGAGACACGAGTGTTTGTCTCAGCTGTGTGTGACACATGGCCAGGTGACACGGTCATGTATCCCCTATAACTTCTATAGGAAACAAGTCAGTAGCTTCACACGGCCTAGCACACGGGCATGTAGCTTGGCCGTGTAGCACAATTCAATATACCCTCCAGTTTTCACATGGCCTGGCACACGGACGTGTGAGGCAATTTCGAAGGGTACATGGCTTGGCACACGGGCGTGTAGTCTGGTTGTGTGACCTAAGCCAGTGAGTTACACGTGTACGAACATGCGCTTAGACACGGCTGTGTGTCCCTATTTCGAATGCCCACATGGCCTGAGACACGGGCGTCTCTCTTGGCCATGTGAGATACACGGCCTGGCCACACAGGCGTGTGTCCCCTGCACTTTGAAAAATTTCAATGTTTTCCTAAAAATTCCTGGAGTACTCGATTTAGTACCAAACCATTTTTAATGTTTATTTTGGGCCTCAAGAGCTCGTAGTATGATTATATGATTGAATATGAATAGTGTTTGATTTGTACGAGGAATGAACATGAAATGTTTGTTTGTTTGATCTGTAAGTTCGATAATGCTCCATAACCCTGTTCCGAAGTCGGATACGAGTTAGGGGTGTTATAATATCCTCTTATCCTTTATATGTAAATTGGAAAGAAGTCATGGAATAGTCATACTTGTATGGTTCAATCTCATATTTCTTGATATGTCGAGTAGACTACATTAAACAAATAAGTGTGACATCTCATATCAACTTATTTAAGCATGGTCATGCATTTCTAGTCTCACTCTATCAAGTGGCCTGATCGCCGAATTCAGAGTTTTAAATTTATATTGAGAATGATCGAACCTAGAAACTAACTCTGACAATGATTTTGAGGCAAGAGCGCCTATCGAACAGTAGTATAGTTAAGGCAAGACAATAATGTCAAACCCAAAGGAACTAAAAGTACTAATACTAACTTTCTTTTTATTATCTAGCCTAAAATAATTGAAGTTGTTGTTTAATCTAAATTTAACTATTTACTAAGCTAAAGACGCAAAGACAAAAAAAATGAATTGGGGAAATACTGTTGGAAAAACTCAGTTGATTAAGATGATACCCTTAGGAAGAATCCACCTAGACTTCACTTGTTATCTAACACTGAACCAGACGATGTATTCACTTGACTTGATCCGTAAGATTCCCTAAGTTATATTAAAACCCTCTCTCAAGGCGAATAACGTCTAACCCTAGGTTGATTAATTGGAATCTCTTTCTAATTAAAACCCCTAGAATCGCATTAACTAGATCTATGGACTCCCATATTAGGATTCACCCTAATCCGGCAAAATCTTGTCACCCTATCTCTAGGCGTGCGATCAACCCCGCTTAATTATGCTAGATCTACTCTTAGGCAGGGACTTTTGCTCCACCACCTAAGCACATTCAACTTGAATCAATATCCCGGAAATATTAACGCAAGAATTAAGCACACATAATTAAGAACAAATCAAGTATTTATCATATAGTTCAGAAAATGATAACAAGATCGGTCTTAGGTTTCATCGTATCTGAAGGGTTCAGTTTGTAACAATAAAAGAAAACATCTCAAAAGAAAAGATAAAACAAAACATAAGAAATCCCTAAAACCACCTGAAGGAATTGAAGGAGAGATCCACCGTCTTGAGTAGAATTCCAGCTTCTTGAGATGGATCAACTGGCTATCTTCGAGTGTTTCCCACAAATTTGACCTTTCTGGCTCGGCTCCTTGGCCTAGCTAACCGCCCTCCTTTAGGTTATACTTAGGGGGTTTATATAGGCTTTCGAAATAGGTTTCTTTGCCCCTAAGTATCCTTTTCCGAATTAAACTCTTCTTTCCAGCGACAGGGACACGGCCATGGCACACGCCCGTGTGAATCGTCTTGAGGCCGTGTGAATCGGGATCAGGCTGTGTTCTAGTTTATCAAGGAGGCACGGCCGTGTAGGCTTAAGTCCAGGCCGTGTCGATTTCTACTTTGGCCCAATTTGGGCTGTTTTAGGCCCGTTTCTTGTTCTTTCCATCCTCCGGTGCTTTCCTGAGTATAAGACATGAAAATAAAGGATTAAGAGCACCTTTTTACACAAATTAAGGGATAAATCATCCAAAAGTATGCTAAATATGGGATTAAAATATGGTACTTTTACGGTTTATCATGGCCTAAGATGTTCCCCCCATTATGTAGGAAGGACAAATTCTATTTTGATCAATCATATCCCACTACATAGATTGTGATATACCCAACATCAGTTTTTATAGATTGTGATATACCCAACATCAGTTTTTATAGTACAACCTATTACGGTAGATGTTTCACTGTATCAAAATGTACAACTCACGATATTAGGACAATGATGATATCAAGTCTGAGGATTCTATACATAGTTATCACTATGAGTAATATTGTGACTATTACATAATAATCCAAAAAACATACTCATAGAAGGTCAGTCCAATATGTTGTTCTCTAACACATATTCATGTATTGATTTTGACATACTTATATTAATGACAACACTTTGTCATTAATCAACTACACATTAGTTTCAATGCGTTATTGGGTGTAGTCTACATATACAATAAAAGTACGAAGTGGGCTTTTTAATGCGCCCCAATAGAACATGTGCTAGTTCACTATCCGAGTTATATGGCCAAGCTTGAAAGGCAAATAGCACAGAAGAATCAACCCTATGGCTGGTGGAGAATGCTATGTTTAACCATTGGGACTTAGGTTCTTTAAATAATGCTGGAAAACATCCCTAACTGAAACCAACTCCACAAAATCAAGAACATTACCACCTTTTAGCCTATGGTACTATCTTTTAGCCTCACAAGTGTCTTTTGATTAAAATGTGTCGTAGAAACTTTCTCAAGAAAAGGACCATTTGGTCGAGAAACCAAAACCAAAACTGGGTTTGCTTACGATCCTTGTGAACTTGTCCTTTCTCAGATGAAAATTGGAAACCTTATTGTTGATGAGAAGTGTTAAGTCTAGCCATACGGTGAAGTAAGCACTGCCAATTGAGGATCCAGACTTTTGTATTATCATATGATAAAACCTTTGGAAGACTTCCAAAAGTGGACACTTATTAAAAATGCAACAATCAACGAAGAATACCACCAAGGTCCACCAAAACATGACAGATAACTTGCCTGGTGCGATTCCATAGCTGTTAAGTACGGTACAGAAGAAGGGATTGAGAGGTAAATGGAATCCAGCCTCAAATATGATGTGAGGCAAAATGAAACCCAAAGAACTGTTGTTAAGACTACATTGATCGAGAAACTAGAAATCATAAGCAAAGTTTGGGGTAGGCTCATAAGAATCGAATCATCTCTTCTTTCATGGTTTATAGTCACAAATGTCAACCTCCACAAACGGTGAGAATTCACAAGCAGCGACTCTAGTAGTCTGGTCACAGTCCCCTTTTCTGATAGTGGATTTCCTCATGGTAGGGATGTAGAGTTAAAAATTTAAAATAAGAAAGATGAAGGAATTACCTTTAAGAAAAATTGGGAATGAAAGATGAAGATTGTAGATGATTACAACAAAGGAAAGTTAAGGTTTCAAATGAACTTACAAAAGAGTTTCAGAACCGGTTTTATAAAAACAACTTGCCCAATAAGTTTATTCCAAGAAAGGGAGGAAACTGTTCAAATTCTTTGATATGTGTTTGACATCTGCCTTAGGGAGGTAAGTGAAGTGTTTAGGAACTTTGTAATGACGATTAAAAGAATTTAAAAGCGTCTAACTTATGGTATACGCTTGGCGGGAGAATCAGTAGTTTGGTGTATGAGTGTAATCTTCAAGTTAGAAATTTCGGGGACGAAATTTAATAAGTGGGAAAGAGTTGTGACATCCCGCCCGGCAAAGCCTTAGTGCTCAAGTGTTGTTGTAGGGGTATGAATTTCAGAATAGGTTTCAAGTAAGTAAGGTGTTGGATTTAATTAAGAGGTTGAAGTCTACGGGTACGCCCTTGGACGAAGTCTTGCTTAGGTGAATAAGTTAGAGGGAAGCAGAGGCGTGGTTTTAACCGTCCAAATGATACTTTGGTGAATAGATTAGGCAAACTATTAACATTTGGATATTTAGGCAAAATGCCTTAGAGAGTGAGACATCTCTAAGATTGGAACTTCGTAAAATGTTAAGAAGTTTCAAGTAATGGGGATATCGTCGAAAGGCTTTGTATGCCAAGTTTGGCTAGTTAAGGTGTTGGTTATATTTTAATGAGATGTATAAGAGCGAGCGATGGATTTGATGTAATGCCTTATACTTGGCCTGGTCGCCAAGCCTGAATACGGGATGCCACACCACCGTCTCATGTCATATACAAAAGGTAAAAGTTCATTCTTGATGAAGAGTCTTTTATTTTAGTATTCATATAGGTTTCAAGTGAATTATACTTGTTAGTTAACAATGTTATGTTCAAGTCATACCATAAATAATCCTAAAAACGAGCGTTAACGTGCCTAAGGTCCATTTAGAAAAATTCTCAAAATGTGTCCGTAGGTATCAATACTGACACTAGGGTGTCAATATTTTCTCTGTGTGGTATCTATACCACCTGGAAAAATGATACTAAAGTTGCATTTTGTTTCTCGATTAAATCCTAGAGTCTCAAAAATTATCGGTACCTGTCATGAAATATCGATACTTTGACCTCGAGTATCGATACTCGAGTAAAGATATCGATACCAAATCTCTATTCTGACTCCCTGCATGTTTTAAAGCACAGAGGTATCAATTTTAAATCCCAAAGACCGATACCTCTGCCCTTGGACATAAAAATGTAGTACACGAATGCAATTAACTCATTCCAAAACAGATTATAAGCGTCATGCATCACTTGCTTCGATAAATAATCATCCAATGGCTAAATTTAATAGTTCAAATTGTCATAATGTGACCAAGCGATATATATCAAGCCATTATTAAAGTTCATGAACATAAGCAAACATATAAACTCACAAACTTCCAAAACTGAAATAAAACAAAGTTGGTAAACTATCCAAACATATCATGGCACTAAACAAGTCTACCACATTGCCTTATTTCCCAATACGAAAATAACTAAAAGAACACTTACGAGAATAAATGAGTCTTCCTTGGATCACTCCCTAGGACAACCACACTGCCCACACCGAACCGTTGCTAATCTGCAATTTTTGAAAAGAATGGGTGAGCTTAAACAAGCTCAGTGAATGAGTGAAATAACCATGACGCAAACATTTTGTCATACATCTACAATAACCACATACACATATACAATATTAGAGTCTTATGTTTAGTAACATGTAACACTTTAATATGCATCGTCTAACAGTTCCTTTGCATAAAATTTATAAGGATAGTTTGCATAGCAACCACATATTTGTTAAGGCATTCATCACACAACACACATATATAGATATAATACAAGATAAATTGGCACTTGAGTTGTGAAACTTATAGTGAGATCTATCATCACCCATAGGATGCACAGATCTCCAACACACCAAACATAGATTCATAGAGTCAAACATGTCCCAGAAGTGAAGTGTATAGCAAACACTCTCCTTATTTCCCCTCATATGTCCTGTTGAATGGAGCTTAGCTCACATTTCCTTATTCCTCCAAACATGTCCCAGGGCCTCAATGCCCAAAATCACTATACATATAGGTACTCACAATCCTATGGCATGCCAACTATATCCAACATTTCAAGAATCACAAGGCCAAACTATCCAATTTAACACACATATTACTCACTGATTATCTGAGCATTATCACTACATGTTAGCATCTTTTGCAAAACACTATTACTTTCATATAACATATATAAATCATGTATACATTTTCACTTCTCACGACAATTATCATATCCACATACCACACATTTGAGTTTCTCATCACTATGCACAAGTTCATAATCATGCAGGCACATAAACCACACACAATATAGATACAAGAAAACTTTCACTTGGAATTTAGAGTAGGGGTTTAGGCAACAACTAAATTCCCAAAACGTATGACTCGTGTCTATGAGTAGCAGTTCCAAACACTCACCACTAATGCTTTCGTCGAGAAACCGAAAGTTCAATTTAGCTCTTTCTTTAACTGGTCTAAGGCCCTAATAAATCCAAGGCTTCACACACAACAATCATACAATAAACACAATCAAATATCGGCCAAGGATTCACTCAAACCAACCAAAACACAAGCCTAAGTTGAGTTTCCAAGTAGCTTAAAATGATTAACATAACAAACTTAAAATGCTCATAACTCGGTCTATGCTTAACCTTTTTGCCTAAAACAAATTTTTTTCATCTCATTAATCATCTACGCCTAGTTCCCAACCTTTAAATTGCACTAAATTGCCCAATTCATGGTATCGACATTTTTCAACATCTTTCAGGCAATTTTCGCAGAATTCATTAAAACATGAGAAATCATTAACAAGACTTCAATGTAAGTTTAAAACCTCTTAATCATATTGAAACTAATAGAATAACACTTTAAAATCACATTTTTTCCCAAAATCTAGGAATCCACCATTAATGACTCCATTTTCGACTTTTATTAAAAAATTGCAATTCAATGGCTAATACTTCAATTTTAAGGACTAGATATTATGAAAAAATCATAAGAATTTGAAATATTACCTTTTATGGAAGATTAGATGAGTTTTAACACAAATCTAAAAAATCCACTTTTGAAGAAGATGATGAAATCTATGGATATTTTGAGTGTTTTTCTTGGGGACTTATGAAAGTAATTGGCTTGGGAATGTTAGGAAATCAAAGTGCTATGGTTTGGGAAGCAAAAACCAATAGAAGGGGCAAGGGAATAGCAAAGGACGATAAAGCTTGTGTTGGGGAAAAACCTATCATGAAGTCACATTGGTGGCGGAAGAAATAGGTTAAATTTTAAAATGTGGGCAAATTGCATCTTAAAAACTCGCATTTTTTTACTCTATTTCAATTCAGTCCTTTTCCTAAAATTAAAGATTTCTAGAGCACTTTTTCAAAATTTGATTTAACAGCTAAGATGTCATAGTCGAATATCATCTCGATTTACCATGCTACAAAATTTCGGGAACTCTAGAGTTAAAATTCCTAAAATACCCCTAAAACTCCTAAGCCCTATTTTGGGGTGTTACATTTGACCCGAAAATATTTATTTATACATGTAACTATGGATTGTTGTACACATTTCCTTACAACTGTAAACCACCCATATGGTGGATAAAGTAAGATTGTGACGCGTTTCAAGTTTTCATAGAGACAATAGTTGTATATTTAAATAGTTAGAAATAGAAAAAGGTAAGTGTTTCTACCACCTTCTTTTGAAAGAATTTTCCTTGTCTAGATCTGAAACAATATGAAGTACTTCATTCATGAAAGCTGAGGGTTGATCTGGATTTCCACCTATGAGTGTTTCATGTCAAGGTATGGTTTATAATCTTCCATGCTATATTGGAAAAGAGTAAGTTTGTTTCTACTGAGTAAGGCTAAGGACCTAAAGCTTTATTTGGGGGATTTTAGCATTTGAAATGATGAAAAATGAGGATATATTAGTGGGTTTTAATGAGTTCCCATATTTTGGAGTAGTAATTGGTGCTGAACATTCGATGGAAGTTTGGAGCTGAAAAATAGGTAAAAGTCAGGTAAGTCTCTAAACTGACTCTTACATGCATTGCATGCCTTCTAGAATCTTTTATACTAAGTGACCAAAGCATGACTAAAATTAGTAAAGTGTGATGTGACAAATCTGACAAGGAAAGTAAGACTTATGAATCTGAATGATTATAGTGTGCATATGAGTTTGAAAACATGAATATGTCTATCATGAGTAAGTCATTGTATGATCAGTCGAAGCATAACGAATCTGGATCTATCTTTGAAGTCATCAAAGGGGTCCGGGTCGGGACTAAAAAATTGAATCTCTAAAAGGACAAGTCAATGGCCATGGTGCTGAAGACTATATCGTGTAAGATCGTAACTGGTGGATTATAGCATCATATGAGAAATTTTAAGGAATGTTATTACTTAATGTGGTTCTATGTATGTCCTAGAATGATGAGGGGCAAACCTTACTAAATGTGAGTTTAGACAAATCCCTATAATTTAAAACACCAGTTAAGAAATGCTTTTGTGGCAAACTCTAGACTGGAAAGACTTTGTGGCGAGTACTGAATGTTAAGGAATGCCTTTGTAGCAAAACTCAAGAAATGTAAGCTTATATGGCGAACCTCTGCAAAGAAATGCCTCTGTGGTAAATCTCTGGACACGGAAGCCTTTGTGGCTATCTCTGAAAAGGAACATCTTAGTGGCACGGTCTAAAGAATGACCCTTGTGGCAACCATTTAAAATAAACGTCTCTTTGGCGAACTCTGATAAAACGTCATATGAAGTCTTCTAAAGGAACAATAAGTATGGCAAATTCTGAAAGAAAAGTTCTGTATGAAGTGTTAAGGCAAACCCTCTATAGTATCAAGCCTGAGTGTGCCAGTGTAAGTGGCAAGCCAAGAGTATTCTGTCTGTAAGGTCCTCTGAAGTGGGAATGGTTAAGGGAATCATAAGAGGTAAGTTATGATCTTGGCGCGTAGTGTGACAATTATGGCATGATGAATGGAACCTTAGAGATGTATCAATTGGAGACAAATCGAAAAAAGGATACAATGAGATAGAAGAAAATGGAGCTTTCGAATATGATTCAGGTAAAAGAAGATTTGCTCACTAAGTTCGCATGAACTTACTTATGTGCTTTTATGTCATAGGTAAGTTGAGATAGGACTACGACAGGAGGGACAATGTCAGGGCTATGCCAAGGGTATGGTGAGTTGGGCTATTATGCATACAGAATGAGCCTGGATTGGCGTGATCAAGTTTGATAGGAATAATGTAAACAATTGAGAGAATTGTTTATAAGGTTTAGGATTGTATACAGACCATGTCAGTAATATAGTCGAGCTAGTAATAGCACCTAGAAATAAATGATTAGAACTATGTAATTAAGTTATACTATCATCATGTAAAGCCCATCATGGTCAATATAATTATATACTACGCCTCATATGCAAATTCAGTTAGAAGATCTTTTAATTGAGTTGTAAAATTTTTTAAGTGAGCAAAAAGTTTGTAATGGAAAATTAACACTCGAGATTCAGATCCGGCGAATTAGATCAGGTTTATAGCATTACACTAGTGTTCAATGTGAGTGTGTCGAAGCCTATTTGTGTGGATCAAGGGGATCCCGATCGAGGAAAATCACAATGGGGACAAGTAAAAGTGGTGGCCTCTAACGATCGCGTTGTACAAGAGAGAAATATAGTTCAAGTTAGGCAATGATGAAGACATAAGTTGAGGTAAATGTTTCGAGGGCCGGAACTACATGATAGAGAGACTTGTTGAGAACTAATCGAGGCATTGAGACAGTTTCGAGATGAGTCAAATTAGTGTCATTCCAAAGATACAACGAGCGTTTCAAATATCACAAGCCGCGAATCAAAACCTGTGACCGTTGCACACAAAACGTCCCATGGAGGTCAACTAATTAAATTAGATTCATTTAACCCACTTGAGCTAGCCCCATTGGTGGAACCGATAGAGAAGTCCATCTACTTGAAGCCTTGGTGGCCTAATGAAACACTCGAGTAAAACTAGAGTTACTAGGGTAATTAATGTAAATCTTAAGGGATAAATATGTATAGAGTTTAAAACTCTTAGGACTCTTATCTTGTAGATAGGCATTAATCTCAACCGTTAATGTAATTTGATCTGTACAATTGGATCTGGGGAACTCAACTATAAATATAATTATTCCTCTCATTTGTGATCACCCAGTTGTAAACCTTCAAAGTAATAAAATAATTTTGAGAGAACTCACTCAAACACTTAGTGTGTATATTTTTCTGTGGCTTCTTTTTTCATTTATGGTTTTTTTTTTCTCTTTCGGGTTTGCTTCCACTTTGCTTCGGTGCCTTAGAGAATTTCTGCAAGAATTCTCATTTTTCAAAAGTAAGGTTGACTTAGGTGGATTTGAACCCAAAAAATTGTTTAAGGCCACTCGATTTGCCAAACTAATTTGTGCTCGAGAAAATAAAAAAACATGCTTAGTGGTTGAAATGCCATTCTTATCAATGACTAGCCATGTTACACTTGCAAAATCAATTATTTTAGTGATTCTGAACTATTTTATTCAAATAGCAATTATCCCCATTGGTATTTGGTAGAAGATTAACTATTTGGGCAGGGGTTAGAATAAAAGGAAACTGGCTTTGATTAGGTGAGATTCTTGTTCCAAGCCTTTGATGAATGGTGGATTAGGCATCTGAAAGTTAGTTGATCCGAATAAGTCTTTACGTCTCAAGCTGGGATACAATATTCTCACCAGGAATGATAACTTGTGGAGTAGGGTGTTGCACTCCTAAGTAGAAAGTTAATAAAGACCATCCGTTGAAGATTGATTGATTTGCTTGCTCTTATAATTGGAGATAGTTGGCAAAGATTTGAGATTTATTTTTAGAATATTTGTTGGGGGTTGGAAATTGTTAGAGTAGTAAATAGTTGTTAAGTTAGTAATCAGTTTCTAAGTCAGTAATTAGTTTCTAAGTCAGTAGAAAAGCTGTTATTCAGATAGCAATTTGTTAAGAAGCAGTTAGCTAAATTTCTCTATAAATGTAATATCAAATGAACAAGAAGGGAAGCATTCATCAATTGAAAATAGAGGTTATTCTATTGAAATAGTTTTCTCTTTACCAAACCATTTCATACCTCAGTTCTTAACATGGTATCTTTCGCCAGTTGATCTCGGGATTCATGGCCAACACCAACTCCGCTGACTCTGCCTCTGTCGAACCTGGATCGGCTACCTTCAATGGTGACCGTGTTGTGAATTCCTTCCCTCAGCATGAGATCGTTAAGCTTGATGATGGCACGTATGTTTAATGGCGCAATTAGGTGAAGTTGATTGTGGATGGATACGATCTGACCGGTTTTTTAGATGGAACCGTACCCCTCCACCATCACGATTTATTCAAACTCTTGAAGGAAATCTTGTTCCTAACCCCTCGATTTCGGCGTTTACGCAACAGGACCAACTTCTGACGTCGTGGCTTCTCTCCATTGTTAGCTCGTCGACTTTGCCTTCTTTTTCTGATGCTCACACGGCGTGTGCTATCTGGAACAAGGTGACAAGTCTATTTGTGGCTGATACAGGAGCAAAACAGTCAAGAATACGTCATGAGCTTCATTCTTTAAAAAAAGGTACACTTACGATTAAAACTTACGTTGCTCGTATTACAAATCTGTCTGCTCTTCTAGAGTCATCTGGATCGCGCATCTCAGAAGAGGAAAAGGTTCAAATCTTGCTAGTCGGTCTTCCACTGGAGTATGAGGTGATTGTTTCCTTCGCATCACTGTCGGCCGGCGTTCTCTCGTTTCAACGACTGGTAGATGCTTTGCTGGAGTGCGAGAATAGACTTGCCCATTTGGTTTCTGAAGTTGTTCTTCATGCAAATCTGGCGGAAGGAGAGTCGATGAGTGCGCCACCGCCAAGAGTAGAGGTTTCTGAGCGTGGTGGTCGCGCATTCGGCCGTGGACTAGGGCGTGTTTTTCGATCTAGACTTCAGTGTCAGATCTGCTCTAGGTTCGGTCACGACACTCAGCGGTGCTACTACCGCTACCACCGAAGCATGGAGGCGCCGCCGTCGGGTTCTACACTGTCTTCCTATTGTAATCTCTTCAACTCTAGTCTGTCGCAAAGTGAATGGGGGACTCCTCAAAAGTTTGCTAGGGTGTCTTATGGTGAAAACACTTATGATGATAGTCAATATTTTTTAATGGCTGGGTATTATGATGGTTATAGAGCCGGCTATAATGATGTTCATGGCACCATGCCACATAGGCCACCTTTGTCATCTATGCCCAATATACGTGGGCCAAATAGGAACTATCAACATGGGCCGAATGGGAATTATCAACATGGGCAGCACATGTTTCATTCTAGGCCGAATGCACAAGGCCAAATTTTCATGGGCAAAATTTTGGGTTGCCAAATGAAGCTGGGCCATATTCAAATGGGCCGCCTCATGCTAGGCCATATGCTAGTGGACCTTCTAATGTCAGGCCAACGGCGCCTATGGTTCCTCATACACCCACTTCCAATAATGTTCAGGTCGACTCATCTCCTGCGATTCGGTAAAATTTTGAATCGGTTCCGTGGCCCACAAAACCTCGAGCTCGGGTTTATACAGGGTCTGACCCGTGCATTAGGCTTCCTCGAGTAGACGATCTACATGCCTCAGGTTACTCCAATTTTTCTGGGTCTCAGGCAAACACTACTTAGTTTGAGTCTGCCAGCAGTAACAATGACTCGTATATTCCTATGCCTGTTGGTACCACGTCCTGGTATCCTGATTCTGGTGCCAGTCATCATGTCTGCTGGGATTCGTCTGTCTTGCGCAACCCCACTCTGTACTCAGGTAACTCTTCTCTTTTAATGGGGGATAAGACTCCTGCTATGATTTTGTTGGTTGGTAATAGTACCTTACCTACTCATTCAAAATTGTTGCATTTATCTAACGTCTTATGTGTGCCTAGTATATGCAAGAATCTACTATTAGTGTCACAGTTTGCTAATGATAATGCTGTATTCTTCGAATTTCATCCGACGCATTGTGTTATTAAGGATATCGTGACCCAGGAAGTTTTGCTGATGGGCCACATTCATGAAGGACTGTATCATTTTCCCATACCTGTGGTGCCTACTCCGTCTACTGAGACTCCCTTTGTTGCTCATACGAAGGTTCAAAATAAAAATGCTGAGTGTCCGATTTTTAGTCTGTGGCATAAACATCTTGGACACCCATCAATATATGTAGTTAAGAATGTTTTAGATAAATGTCAAATTGTATCTACTAAATACAGTCTTGATGGTTTGTGTACTGCTTGTCAACAAGGTCGGTCACATAAATTATCGTTTCCTATGTCTAATATGGAAATCAACCTTTTGATTTGATTGTCGCTGATCTTTAGGGTCCTGGATCTGTTGCTAATGCTGCTAATCGGTATTATGTGACATTTATTAATATGAGCACTAGGTTTACCTGGATTTATCTTCTCCATCAAAAGTCTCAAACAGTAGAGTGCTTCACTAGACTTCAACAGCTAATAAAAACGCAGTTTGGTAAGACTATTAAACAATTTCAAAGTGATTGTGGTGGCAAGTATCGAGCATTCACATCAGTCCTAGCATCTCAAGGGATTGTTCATCGATTGACTTGCCCGTATACTTCTGAACAAAATGGCGTGGCTGAACGCAAACACCGGCACATTGTTGAAATGGGCTTGTAACTATTGGCTCAAGCTGGTCTATCAATGGATTACTGGGGGTATGCTTTTTGCTGTGCAGTTCATCTCATTAATCATCTTCCTACTGCGGTTCTCAAAGGTCAATCCCTGTTTAAGGCTCTTTATGGATGTGACCCAACTTATGATCATCTTCAGGTTTTTGGTTGCTGCTGTTATCCATATTTATGACCATTTGGGAATCATAAATTGGAATTTCGATCTCAACCGTCTACTTTTCTGGGCTATAGTACTCAACATAAAGGATATCAATGTCATTTACCGAATGGCGAAATAGTCGTTTCTTGACATGTTGTGTTTGATGAAAATAGGTTTTTATTATCTGAGCATGGTTCACAAGGACTGATAACAAATTCAGATGCCTCTATTTCAACAGTAGTGCCTTTGGTTTGGACTGTTCCAACTCGACCAGTAGAGTCTGTTTCAACATCCCCACCAATGATTAATTCGTCACTTCAATCTATAGTGCCTATGGTGCCTGTTCCAGTATCACCGGCTATGACCAATTCTGTACCAGGCAATAGTGTGTCTACTACTGCTCCTGCTTCTCATCAACCAATGTTTTGGGAAAATAATGAGGAATTACCCTTAAACAACATCAATTCGTCCTCATACACCAGTGAAGAGAACTCTCCCATACCAGTGACCAACACTCATCATATGGTTACACGGGCGAAAGCAAGTATATTCAAACTGAAAGCTCTTTCTGTTGAAGCCGTTGAACCATCTTCGATAGAAGAAGCCCTATCTATAGCTGAGTGGCGTGCAACCGCTCAGGCTGAGTATGATGCTCTTGTTAATAACTTCACCTGGGAACTGGTCGATTTACCACCAAATCGCAAGGTCACTGGATGCAAATGACTGTTCAAAATTAAAAGGAACTCTGATGGCACAATTGCCCGCAAAAAGGCTCGACTGGTTGCAAAAGGCTGTTCTCAAACTCCGGGATGTGACTTCAAGGAAACATTTAGTCCCGTGGTGAAACCTACCACCATTAAAGTTATTCTATCCATTGTTGTATCCAAGAAGTGGCAACTACGATAGGTAAATGTCAATAATGCTTTCTTAAATGGTGACTTGGATACTGAGGTGTTTATGCACAACCTCCGGGTTATGTTCAGTATAATTTGACAGGAAAACCTCTTGTGTACCGTCTAAAGAAAGCTCTATATGGTCTCCGGCAAGCCCCTCGGGCTTGGTTTGAAAAGCTGAAGAAGTTCCTTGTTTCTATTGGTTTCAGTGCCTCGAAGTCTGATGCTTCTCTGTTTATTCAAGTTTAGAGTGACTCCACACTTTATGTTCTGGTCTATGTTGATGACATTATCATTACCGGGAGTGTTTCTACTACTATCGAATGGTTTGTTCGATTGCTAAATGATAAGTTTTCACTCAAGGACATGAGTGACCTACACTATTTTCTCGTATAGACGTGACCCGCTCTTCTTCTGGGTGTCTTCATCTTTGTCAGACCAAGTACATACGAGATATTCTTGCTCGCGCTTCACTGTCAAATGCTAAGAGTGTTCACACTCCAATGATTAGATCGTCCACTCTCTCCAAAGAGGATGGTGATCGTTTAGACGATCTGACTAAATATTGGAGCCTTGCTGGTGCGCTTCAGTACATCGTAATTACTAGACCTGATATTGCATATGCAATAAACCAGATATGCCAGTTTATGCATAATCCTACCACGATTCACATGGTTGCTCTAAAACGCATCTTAAGATATTTAAGTGCGACTCTTGAACTTAGAATTGTCTTTAGATCATCTAGTCGACTCTCTCTAGTTGCATATGCTTATGCCAACTGGGGGCTAGATTTTGACGATCGTCGGTCAACTTCAGGGTATTGTGTTTATTTTGGATCCTCTCTTGTGTCATAGTGCTCCAAAAAGCAGCAAGTGGTTTCTCGCTCTACAACTGAAGCAGAGTATAGAAGCCTCACCTCAGCTACTAATGAGGTTACATGATTACTTTAGTTACTTCAGGAACTACAAATTAAGTCTGATGATACTCCCAATATTTGGTGTGATAGTTCTAGTGCTGTTGCAGTTGCAGCCAATCCTATCTTATATTTGAAGTTCAAACATGTTGAGCTTGACCTATTTTTTGTTCGTGAGCGAGTTGCAGACGGGTCTGTTTTGGTTGGTGAGGTTCCTGCTTGTAATCAAGTGGCAGATATTTTGACTAAACCGCTATCAGCAACTGTTTTTCATCGGTTTAGAAATTCTCTTCGGGCCTTGCCCATCAAGAAGATGGGTGAATGTTAGAGTAGTAAATAGTTGTTAAGTTAGTAATCAGTTTCTAAGTCAGTAATTAGTTACTAAGTTAGTAGAAAAGCTGTTATTCAGATAGCAATTTGTTAAGAAGCAGTTAGCTAAATTTCTCTATAAATGTAATATCAAATGAACAAGAAGGGAAGCATTCATCAATTGAAAACAGAGGTTATTCTGTTGAAATAGTTTTCTCTCTACTAAACCATTTCATACCTCAGTTCTTAACAAAAATGGAAGGCGTATTAGATTATGGATTGATACTTGTATTGTCGAGCTTAAACTGTTAAAGAATTAATGTATTGAGCCTCAATCTATTGATGAAAATCTAAAACTTACTAATTTGGTTCATGGTCAAGAAGAATGGAATGGGCTCAACAATATGATTAACTATATTGCAATTCTGTATGTTGCTGGACCAGATGGATCCGATCGATAGCGACGTAGCATGGACACATGGAATACGTCGTGCATCTGCTTCAACTCCGGTGGCAACTCCAATTGATATGCCACTGGTCCAACTCGCTTCAATATAAACCTTGGGCTTAGCTTCCCTTTTCGACCGAATCTCATCACCTTCTTCCAAGGCGATACCTTAAGGAATACTTGATCTCCCACGTCAAATTCGATTTCTTTCCGTTTAAGATCTGCGTATGACTTCTGTCTATCAGATGCTTCCTTCAACCGTGCACGAATTATCTCAACCTTCTCTTCAGATTCTGCCACTAACTCTGGACCCAAAACTCGACGTTCCCCCAATTCAGTCCAACATGTCAGAGTTCGACACCTCCGTCCATACAACGCTTCATACGGTGCCATTCGAATACTGGCCTGATAGCTGTTGTTGTAGGCGAATTCCGCTAGAGGTAAATATTCCTCTCAACTTCCTCTGAAATCCATCACACAGCCCTTCAAATATCCTCTAAAACTTGGATTACCCGTTCAGACTGCCCGTCAGACTGTGGATAAAAAGCCGTAGAAAAATCCAACTTAGTGCCTAAAGCCTGATGTAACACTTTCCAGAACCGAGAAGTAAACCTTGGGTCCCTATCTGAGATAATCGACACCGGCACTCCATGCAACCTCACAATTTCCGCCACATATAACTTTGCCAACTTCTGCAAAGAATAGTCGACTCTCACTGGAATAAAGTGCGCGGACTTAGTCAACCTGTCCACTATAACCCATACCGAGTCCTTCTTAGTAGGTGTAAGGGGAAGCCCACTAACGAAGTCCATGGTAATTCTTTCCTACTTCCACTACGGAATCATTATCGGTTGAAGCAATCCTGATGGAACTTGGTGTTCAGCCTTAACTTGCTGACACGTCAAACACTTACCAACAAATTCTGTAAGTTCCTTCTTCAGATCAGGCCACCAAAACCGTTCCCTTAGATTTCTGTACAGCTTACTTCCTCCAGGATGCATAGCATAAGGGCTACTATGCGATTCCTGAAGAATCCTCCGCCTTAACTCCTGATCCTTAGGCATACAGACCTTACCCTTGAAGCACAACACTCCTTCGCCATTGATGCCATAGTCTTCCAACTCTCCATTCTGTACTTGCTGTAGCTTAACACTTAGATCCTCATCAACCAACTGTCCCTCTTTCACTTTATTCAACCACGTCGGCTTAATTTGCAACTCTGCCAGCAGACTTCCATCATCATACAAACTCAGATGTGCAAACATCGCCCTTAGATCCGACACAACCTTCCGACTTAGGGCGTCTGCCACTACATTCGCCTTGCCCGGATGATACTCTAACGAGCAATCGTAGTCCTTCAGTAATTCCACCCACCTTCGCTGTCTCAAGTTCAACTCCTTTTGAGTCAACAAGTACTTAAGACTTTTGTGGTCGGTGTAGATTACCGACTTTTCTCCATAGAGATAGTGCCTCTATACCTTAAGAGCAAAGACCACTGCTGCTAGCTCCAGATCATGAGTTGGGTAGTTAACCTCATGTGGCCTCAATTGTCGAGACGCATACGCAACTACCTTTCCTTCTTGCATCAATACGCATCCCAATCCTGTATGGAAAGCGTCACAATACACCAAAAAATCCTTTCCTGCCTCCGGCTGAATCAAGACCGGAGCTTCAGTTAACACTTTCTTAAGCTTCTCAAAGCTCTCCTGCTGCTTATCCGTCCATACAAAGGGTACTTCCTTCCTTAACAACTTTGTCAAAGGTGCGGCAATCGACGAGAACCCTTCTACAAACCTTCTGTAGTAGCCTGCCAATCCCAAGAAACTACGAATCTCTGCCACCGACCTAGGTGGTTTCCAATCTAACACCGCTTTAATCTTCCTATGATCCACCCTTATTCCTCCTGCAGACACCACATGTCCTAAAAACGCAACCTCCTTAAGCCAAAATTCACACTTGCTGAATTTGGCATAGAGCTTCTTCTCCTTTAACACTTGTAGCACAACTCGGAGATGCTCATCATGCTCTTCTTCGAACTTAGAGTACACCAGGATGTCGTCGATGAACACAACGCGAACCTATCCAAATATGGTTGAAAAACCCGGTTCATCATATCCATGAACGTAGCTGGGGCGTTCGTCAATCCAAACGGCATTGCAACGAACTCAAAATGCCCATACCTTGTCCGAAAGGCTGTCTTATGGATATCCACTTCCTTCACCTTCAGCTGATGATATTCCGACCTTAGATCTATCTTCGAAAACACCGCTGCCCCCTTAAGCTGATCAAACAAGTCGTCAATCCTCGGCAAAGGATACTTGTTCTTGATGGTCAGCTTGTTCAACTGACGATAGTCTATGTACATTCGCATAGTTCCATCCTTCTTCTTCACGAACAAGACCGGTGCTCCCCATGGAGACACACTGGGTCGAATAAACCCACGATCCAGCAATTCTTGGATTTGAGCCTTGAGCTCCACCAACTCCTTTAGTGCCATTCTGTACGGGGCAATTGACACAAGAGCTGTTCCCGGCAATAAGTCAATTCCAAACTCCACCTCCCTGTCTGGGGGAATTCCAGGTAATTCCTCCGGAAAGACATCCGCAAAATCCCTTACTGTTCTAACTCCACTAGCACCTTCTTCCTTTCCATCTAACGCACTTACGAAGGCTAAGAACGCCTTGCACCCTTTACGAACCATCTTTTCAGCCTTTAGCGCCGAAACTACATTAGACAAGTAGTTTCTTCTTTCTCCTATCATAATGACCACCTCATCCTCCAGGGTCCTTAATTCCATTCGCTTAGCTGCACAGTCCAACACAGCCCGATGTTCCACTAGCCAGTCCATACCAAGTATGAGGTCGAATTCTCCGAAGGGAAGTTCCATCGAATCGGCAGAAAATACTATGCCTTGTATTTCTAGAGGCACTTTCCAAAACATCCTATTTGCCACTACAGTTTGACCTAGTGGGCTTACTACAGTCATCTCCCTATCAGAAAATTCAGAAACTATGTCTAGAGTCTCAACTACTCTACATGCAACATACGAATGGGTCGAGCCCACATCAATCAAAGCAAAATAGGGCTTGCCAAAAATAAGGAACGTACCGGTTATGACGTCCGGCGCGTCTCCATCTTCCCTACGGCGAACTGCATATACCAAGCCTGGCTGCCTTGCCTCTGTATTATTAGCACCTCTGCCAGGTGTTCCACGTCCTCTACCAGCGCCATTACCTCGGCCATTCGGACCACGGCCCCACTGAGGCTGCTGACCACCTCTACCAGCCTGATTGACATTCTGAGCTACCGGTTTATTCCCTTCCGGCCTCATAGGGCAATCCTTAATCATATGGTCCTTGGACCCACACCTAAAGCATCCTCCAGTCTTCTTCCAACATTCCCCTAAGTGTTTCTTCCCACACTGATCACAAGTACGATATTGCCCTCCAGTACCAGCTTGCTGACCTCGCGGCCCATCAACTCTAGGCCTTTTCTGAGCATTCCCCGATGATCCAAATCCTCTTTTCTACTTGTTCCGATCAGTATTCTGCCTCCCAGAGTCCTTGATCCCTTCAGCTATCTTAGCTTTCTCCACTAATGCAAAAAATTCCCGTTCCTGATGTGGGGTGACTAACAACCTCAGGTCATCCCTTAGTCCGTCCTCAAACCGGACACATCTTTCATGTTCAGTAGCCACTACTCCTCGAGCATACCGGCTCAATATCAGAAATTCAGCCTCATATTCTGCCACGGACTTGTTCCCTTGAACCAGCCCCAGAAAAGCCTTCCTTTGCTCATCAGTGTAACGAGTACCCACATACATCTTCTGATATGCCGTCTTAACATATTCCCAAGTCAAATCCTCAGCTGTGGCACCATCCCGAACTGTAAGCCACCACTGATACGCTTCATCGCGTAGCAGCGCCACCATTCCTTTCAACTTCTCCTTAGGGGTCAGATCTAACTCATCCATAATCCGTTCCGTTGCTTCCAACCAATATTCAGCAGTACTGGGTGCCACACCAGATACTCCACGAAACATCTCAGCCTCATTGGCTCGGAGTCGCTCGGGTACAGATTTCCGAGCTCCCATATTTCCACCTGCTCCAGCCACCATTTCCAAAACTCGCAGCACAGCCTGCGACACAGCATCATCCCCCGTCTGAGCTTGCTGCTCAACACCAACAGCTGGGGGTGGTGGTGGCGGTGGTATCTCATTGTCCGATCCTTGACCCGATCTAACGGGCTCCGACACGGTCATTCTGCCTCTACCACGTCCACGACGACCACGTCCTCTAGAACTCGTTTCTAACGACTGCGCTTTAATCTGATTAAGAAATTTTATGAATTAGCCTTTATTCCACTGATTACCCGCGAAGAAGTTTTATGAAAAGAATTTTAGGAGTGGTTCTTTCGTATTCATACATGCACACAGTCTTTACATTCATACATTCATCAATCAATTATGAACTTTCGTTCATTCAGAGAAATGTTGTAGTTTTCATTGTTGTTGTTTTTTCCACTACCCAGGGGTATTTTCGTAATTTGTCCTACAGGGGTATTTCGATAATTAACCAGTGTAAATTTGTAAATCTTAATAAATCAAGGGTATTTCAAATTTTGCAAAACTTGAGGGGTTTTTTTTTTGAGAATTTGTTTTCCAAATCGGTGATGTTGCAAAAATTTTGAAAATCAGGGTCATTTTGGTAATTTTGCCAATCGGGGGTATTTTCGTAAATTTTCAAGTCGGGGTAGTTTGGACTTTCACAAATAGAGGTTTGGGGATACTTTTACAAAGTAAGGAAATTTCATTGAAATCGAGGGTGATATGGAAATTTTAATACCAAGGGCAATTTAGTAATTTTGCAAATAGGGGTATTTTAGTAATTTTCATAAATCAGGAATATTTCAGAAAAATTTTATGGAATAGCTTTTATAAACCAAAAGGGTAATTTAGTAATTTTTAAAACTAAGGTTTCCATAAAAATACGGCTAGTCCCGTTCGGGTTTTAGTTAGGGGTTTAGCCTATGAATAAGTCCTCTTGGTTAGGGTGAACCGAAGCTACGCACCAGGTAGGATTCGAGTGGAGAGGAGGTGAGTCACGTGGACTGCTTAAGTACCAAGCTCCCACCGAATACCAATCCTAGACATGCGCACAATGGTTGCCACACCCTAACTCGGCGACTTAGACACAGGTTTGTTTAATTAGGCAATTAAGTCTTATGTAATTGTTGGGGTAACTAGTCCTAGGGTTCCAAATACTTATCACACTATTCTACGTTCCATTCCATTTCTACCCTTCTACACATCATAATATAATTCACACAAAGGATAGGGGTACTTACCTGGTGGACTTCGGGTCGGAGACTTAGGTGCCATGCCAGAAAAACCTGCTTATTTCACAAAATTTTTCATAAAATTCTTTTGGGCTTAACTTTGAAAACATTTTGGGCCTTAAACCCAAGGCCGAGAGTTTAAAACCTGGCTCTGATACCAAACTGAAACACCCCAGACCCGGCCCACGAGCCTCCCTAAGGTCTGGTATGTTCCTCGAGAAAAACCAGTTCAAATTCTTTTGTTACTTTGGAAAAAAAACTGTGTGTTTTGAAAGAACGATTGTTTTTGGGTTGGGCTCAAGTTAAAAACAAGTTTATCTTATATTGGAAACCCTTTATTTAGGTGACAAAACACTTAGAATTTTAACTTAAAATAAAATTTACTTAGTCTTTGATTCATAAAATTTTCGCAACATAATAATTTAAAAGTAAATAAAATTGTTCACGATGGCCTTATTACAACAAAATAAACCCAAATAATTGAAAATACTTAATTAAAAATAAAAGTCCAAATCGTAAAATTCCTTGCTGTGCATGGCCACCTTTAAGCTCCCGCCGACCCGGTCCATTACTGATCGTCACCTGAAAAAGGTTCCTACAACGGGGTGAGTCAAACAGACTCAATGTGTACACAAACACTAAGTCTTAACAAATTTAGACATTTCAAATCATACGTGTACATATAGCATTTAAACAATATGATGCAACCCGTACCCAAACCTATATGCCATCCGCTACACATCACCCGTACCATCCTGCACACCGTGGGGACTACTAAGTCAACCCTCCATCCGCTACACATCATCGAAGGCAGTCGCTGCAGTCGACGTGCTCATCGCCCTTATAAAATTCGTGGCATAGCCACCAGATAAAATAATTGTGATAGGAGTCACCATATTCAGATATCGTGGTCTTAGGTCACCACATTCAGATATCGTGGTCTTAGGTCACCACATTCACTTCCCCTTTCATAATATCCCATATGCCCATGTCATACAAAATTATGCAACATAGTGCCTCAGGCCCGATTTCACATTCTTATCATATTCATATTCATGGTATAGCAATTCGTATCATACTCATAGTGGGAGTAGGAAAACGTACCTTAGTACTGTGTACCATAACATGGTACTTAGCCATATTTTCACATTCGTATAACATACATACATATTTAAATATTGCCTTAAACTTATTAAGAAATAGTGTGGGGTACACACCTGATACACTTAGCAGTTCACTTAAATCCCGAAAAGCTTGATCTAATGCCTTAGATCTCAAGTTCCTACATTCGGCCAAACTTAATATGTTAGCATAAAGCCTATTCGGCTATAAAACCAAATCCCAGTAGGATTTGTACACTTAAACCTACCTTGCTGCCGATTGACGTCTAATCAAATGTCGGAAACTTTGTATCCTTCTTTCTTGAAATCAGCAATCACTAGATTACTTGAATAGATTAGTTTCGGCTTTTGAATAATTAATGAAACACATCTATTTACTCAACATGGCCTTGGCCGAATGCTATAGATACTTACCTTGTGGATTTTAAATCCCGAAACTCACCGAATAACTAGGGAACACGCGGCCTATGGTGTACCTTCGGGAAAAGAACTCCTCCTTCCCTGTAGTCGACACTTAGTAAATCCCGAAAGGCCCTTCAAAGTGTCGGCCAAAGATATGGATGGCATTAGAATCTAAATTTCGGCTTAAAGAAAAGAACCAAAACGATGTCAATAACATCCTTACCTTTAGTATTGAAATCGACAACACTTGATATCCTGAAATTCCTCCCCTAATGTTGTAGTCGACAACACCTTGGCTTGAATCCTCAGCAATATTCAGCTTTTAGGAGATTGAGAGAACAAGAATAAGAGAATAAGGTGTAGAAGGATTCGGCCAAAGAGAATGAGTGAAGAACAGAAGTCGGCTCTTGGAGAATCAAAAAGAAAAAGAGGATGATGAGCAGAGAGAATTCGGCAGAGGGAAGAAGGAAAAGAATGGAGAAATTTGCTAGAGAATTTTGGCAGAGACTTAGTGGGGAAGAAAAGTATGAAGAATGGCCTTGTTTTCTCCTATTTGCCGAAACTATTACCCCAAGAGTCCCCCATTCGGCCATCTCTTCCATTCCTAACTTTTCTCTTTATCTCTTCATAAAAAAAAAAAATAATCCAATTATCTCTTCTTTTATCCTTAAAATAATCTTATATTAAATCACCATTAATCTACTATTTATCCGAAAATTTAAAAAGAATAAAACTCCTCTTTCAAGTGCCTTAATGTCGTCCACTTCTCCCTCTTAATGCCGAAAAATAAAACTTTATTTTGCTTCCCACGCGACTCGATCCTTGGCCCTTCCTCACATGCTGGTGGCGTCATTTCCAGGGCCCTATGTGGCACCTCCAAGCCACTTTTCCAAGCCCAATTGTGTGTCAAGTTTCCTCTACTAATTTTCTTAAGGCCACCTTGTTTTAGTTTCCTCTTTTAAACTTAACATTTCTAAATCATTTCCTTACATTTCCAAGTTTCCAAAAATGTTCACTTTCCTCTTTTGAAACTTAACATTCCTAAAGCATTTCCTTACATTTCCAAGTTTTCAAAAATATTCATAATACATTCATAACACATACAACATGCCATTTCGTATAATTAAACATAAATGCATAAGCCCATTTCCAGGATATTACACACCAAGCGGATGGGTTAGTACTTTTTGGCAAAACCACCCACATAAAGCCTGTAAATGATACCTCGCTGGTGATCGCACTACCAATACTCATAATTATATTTTTAATAAAAAAGATTTCATCTTTATTTTCTTCATATCATGTTTTAATAACTCCATGATCTTCTCTTTCAATCTCACTATCATTAGTATTATCAAGTAATATTTTAGTCAAGACGAAGTCACAAGTTTACCTTGGAGTTAAAATTAAATTCTAAATTTTTAATGAAATTAAATTACAAATTTTCTTTGTCCATTATTATTCGTTTAGAATTTTAAAGAGATTAAATTTAAAAAAGAAATTCATCTTTAGGAGAGCAAAGTATAATTTTATTATTAAATTAATTTATAATTTTAAAAAATTCAATGAGCTAAATTGATAATTTACCATTGGGGTGGAGAGAGGCCAGGTCCTGCCTGACCCCTTAGCTCCGTCCCTAATTTTACCTAATGATTAAGCTTGATTTCTATGATGCTAACCCAAGGTAGTCAGTATTATACTTGTGGATATGTAGTTTTTATCTTGGTACTTATATGTACCCGTACCGATATATTTCGATTTATCGTTTTGAATTTATCATGTTTTTAAATATTTTTCAAATATATATTTATAATCTCATTTAAGTTCATTGATACATTATATATATTTAAATATTTTTTATATATATATTTCCAATTTGATTTTTTTTAATTTCTTAATAAACTATATATTAGTTTGATAGAAAAATACCATATATTATATATAAATGCAAATATATCCTAATTACATCCGTATAAATATATTTATATATAATAAAAAATTTAAAATTATTAAATAAGTTCAATATTTTAATTTAATAGCTTTTAATTTTAAATATAATTATAGAACAATTAAAGTGTTTAAGATAAATAAAAAATAATTTAAAATATAAAATACCGATACAAGTTGATATTAATCGAAACGGACCGAAATATATTAAAATAGTTGAAATGCATCAGAATTTTGGAATACAACATAAACTATTGATACTAATTTAAAACCGAAATATATTACCGGAATTGATATTTTTATGGTACCGACTACCATGTGTTAAATCGACTGGTTTAAATTTTGAAATGGATTTCAGCTAAACGCCCGAAACTAGAAAACAAAAATCTTTGATTTTTGTGAAACAAGGCCCATAATATCTGCTTTGCAGCCCAAATTCAGGAATGGGTTTCCTGGACTAAGCAGCTTGTGTCTTCATGTTTGAAAATTTCCATTTCAGATTTTACCATTTTAGTTCGGCTAAAAGATTGAAAAAGAGAAGAAAAGCTGGCTTAATTGACTTAAAAGAACTGATAATTGGGTTCATTTATTTGCTGATGGAGCAGTTGCTAGGGATTCTGGAAATGCCTCAGCGGGTGGAGTGGTTCGAGACCGGAGTGGAAATTGGATTTTGGAATATACCCATTATTTGGGTAGATGCTCACCTTTGGAGGCTGAATTTTGAGGCATTTTTTATAGAATTCTTATTCTATTGAGTAAGGGTTATAAAAAAGTTCGAGTTCAGTCTGATAATCTTGAACTGGTTAAGGCATTGTCCACGAATATATCAGTGGATTCAAGCACTACAATTCTCAGGAGAATTAAACGACTTTTGTGCTCTGATGGCCAATGGGAATTTAAGTATGTCATTAAGGAGTGTAATTTAATCGTAGATCAATTGGCAAAGATCAGTCTCTCTTGAAAATCACCTCTTCAGCTTTTTGAACTGCCCCCGGATTTGGTGGTCAAGGCTATTCAGCAAGACAACTTTTAGAACCTCTTAAGAGGTTTTTAATTGTAATTCTATCTATTTTTCAACAAAAAAAAAACTGATAATTGAACTTATTTTAAAGAAAAACAGTAAGAAACAAATCGACTTAAGTCGGTCGATTATATTAATTATTATTATTTTTGAACGAAAGGTCGATTATATTAGTTAAGTCACTTAACTGAAATAGTTAGTAATATTAGTGAATTTCATTGCTTTTGTTGAATGTTAATGGATTTGGGCTTACAATTTTGATTGGGTTTTATTTATTTGGATTGAGAAAATATTATAATTAATATTGATATAAAGATGTTTGATTAAGTTTTTTTTTTTTAAATATAAAAATCAATAATTTTGAACGTAACATGTTTTGGTGGACTCCTCAAAAAGATCAAAACCGAAACCAAATTAACAAAATTTTTTGAATTCAATTGGTTAACTCGATTCTAATCAACTACTAAGAATATAACTCCAAGATGCGGATTTGATTTTAATAATTTCTATTAAAATATTTCATTTATATTTTTTATTAAATTAATGTAGTTGTTTAATTATGAATTTTTTGTCTTAAACTTATCAAATTATTCATATATAAGTGATAATTTTTTTATTAATGTATTCCAAATAATATGGTTGAAGATGTTTTATCAATTTTAAAGGGTTAATTGTATTAGATATCTCTAAATTATGATCCTCAATTTAAATTGGTCCTTAAACTTTAAAATATTTTAATTACATCCTTAAAGTATTGATGTTATATTAATAAGGTCCTTTTGTTACTAACATTGTTAATTTAATCGTTAAATGAGACTTCAAGTCTTATGCAATATAATTTAAAATAAAAATCATAGTTTTGAGGTTTTCAAAACTTTTACATAAACTACCATTCACTCACACACACACACTCTCTCTCTCTTTTACTTTATATTTAGTTTTAATTTTAAAAGTTATGGAGAATGTTTTACTTTTCTTTAAAATTTTTATTTTAAATTATGTCACATCAAATTTTATTTGTTATTTAATGGCTAAATTGACATTTTCAATAATGAAATGACTTAACTAATATAACATCAATAGTTTATAAAGATAATTGGAACATTTTAAAATTTAAAGACCAATTTAAAATTAGAGTCATAATTTGAGGATGGCTAACACAATTAACTTGATGTTAAATTTCATTAAAAAAATGTTTTCACATGTTGAGTCATTTTCAAATTTGTAAAAATAAACAATTCAACTTGTACCAACAATATCAGGGGCGGATTTAGGGGGGTTGGCAGGGACCCAGCCCCCCTAAAATGTAAATTTTAAATTTAGCCCCTCAAAATTTTTTAAATTTTTAAAATTTTTTAAATTAGTAAAGATAAAATTATACTTTTGGCCTCCCCTAAAATTATAAAAATTCGATTTAATCCTTTAAAAATTATAAAGATATAGACTATAAAAAATTAAAATTTCATTCGGCCCCCTCTAAAAATTTATTCTGGCTTCGCCCTTGAACAATATGATTTTTTTTTAATACTTAGTTTAAGCTAAAAAGACATTATATATATTTTGATGAATTATTTAACTTAACTATTTATAAAGCATAATATCATTACTCAATTATTTTTAAATTTTCAAAAACTAATTCAAGTGAAACAATTAATGTTTCCTCTGATTATGAAAATGAAATCTGAGGCTCCACGAGGAGCATTCACTTACCCAAGCTCGTTCATATGCTAGATAATTTCTTACCTTTAGTTCTCGAATTATACTTAAACAAAATATAATTATATCAATCATTCATGAACTAACTTAATTCTTACAGTCTGACACATGTATCCTACTTTTTATACTTTTCATGATTTCCGATTTGTATTTTGATCATGTTCACAGATATATTTTAATATAAACAGTATACATACAAGAGTCATAATGGAGACTCGCCTAGAAGACTCACTTACAGCAGCTTGAACGCTAGATCCAAACACCTGACTTGCACTCAACAGCAATCACTGCTCAAGGAACATAGAAACATCATCAAAACATTTTTACATACATTTTACCATCTTCTTCTCAAACATTGACAACCCTATACAAAGCCTTTTTTCTTTAATCTTATTGTTCACCAAAGTTAACAGACTTACTCTTCGAGACTCCTCATGCATAACTAAAATACTTACCCAGGTTGTGATGAAATCTTCTGCTTTAGATCCAATTTTTAGTTCCAAACCAAGGGCAGCAAACTATAGATGGCTTCCAAAGAAAGTCAAAGCAACATTTTCAAAAGAAAGAAGAAGATGAAACGCCTTTCTCTCTCCAACCCATTTAACTAATATATTTACAGATAAGACCCATGTTCCCTTAATAAAGCTCAACACGTGTCACACTCTTTTAGAAATATCTTCAATAGTGGTTTACAGCTATAAATGCAAATATAATTAAGAATCCAATATGGACAATATCTGGTTACCCTAACCAGAGGGCTCTAATTTCTATACTTACAACGCAACTAGAATCGTTACTCTAATAACATGGCATATTATGCCTTTGGCGAGTAATCCTTTCATAGTCATCTCTACACTTAGTTGTTATCCCATCCCCTCCAACATAATGATTTGTCCTTAAACGACCCTTAACTTAAACACTGTTAGGAACATGCCTATTTTATATGCCAAAGGAAACTATCAGGCGGATACCACTTCACCACATAGGCTATTTCAAAACCACGCGCCAACCTTGAACCCACTAGAATTGGGGTGTTACAACTAGCTTATCTTTCCACTACTATAAGCTTGAGAGCTTGATTATGCTGACAATGCGATAAGTGCTATAAAATCAATTAAGAAATTGTTGGTCAATTTCTTCCTAGTTATCAATAATTACAAGCTTAAGATTACTGAACTAATTAAAAGCACTTCCTTTTAATGATTGAACAAACTGTTTCACCATGAGATCTCTAGAAGTTTTGGTGCTATTACAGGTTTCCACAAAGTGAGTGACATGTTGACATAGATTTCTTTTGCCATCAAAATGCTAGAATTTTGGAGGGTGATAACTTTCAATCATCTTCAAATGATTGATCCACTAAATGTATGCTTTGAATATGTATATGACGGCGGAGCAACACTTTCAACTTGACATTTGATAGCTTCTATGATGAGCTCCATGACTTGAAATGAAAAAACACTTTGAAGTCCTTTAACAACTTTGATTTCACCAACTTCTTAAAGATTTTGATGTTGAGTTTCACTAGAAGTTTGGTTGCTACCACTTAGATGCTTGTAGTGAAACTGTACATCGTTTTTATTAGAGATGCCACTTATTCTTCCAAGGTTGTAGCACGATTTGTCATGGCATTCATCATTATGGAATTTAATATTATGGGAGATGTTGGAATGGAGTTGTTGTTTGGTTGACTACATTTCTCCTTGAATGATAATCGATGAGTAGAAACTTCTTTTAAGTTGTGAGCTGGTGAGGAAGCATCATAAAGTGGGTTGTCGCTGAGCATTGAAGAAGTTTAATCGAAAAAATCTAAAAGAGATTTTTTCTTTTGCTTAAAGTCAAAGGGAAGAGCATGGACTTTTGTAACACCCCAAACCCGGTCCATGCGTTTTGACCAGATCTGGTATGCTACGGGTTGTACATTGAAAACTTTTACTAAGTTGTTTTTATAAAATCATAAGTTAATAAGAAAAATTTGAGTAAATAGGTGACTTTTGAAAAAAAAAAACTTGTACTATTATTATTTTGTAAAATTAAACCCTTAACATAGTTTCATAAGTTGCAAATATTGAAAAAAAAAACTAAATAGTGAAATATAAACTATAGGGCCTTATTACATAAAAATTCCAAAAATTAAAACTTAAAGGAAAAACTGAAATAGTCTATATAAAAAAATATAAAGACTTGATGGCCCCTCGAGTCCGTCTCGGCTCCCATGTCCACGATCTACTGCTCATCTGAAAGAGTAGAGAAAAAGGAAAGCGTGAGTCACCAAGACTCAGTGTATAAATCCCGAAACACACAACGACCTGAGCCTACAAACACATTATGGGCCCTGGCCCATACATAAAGGCAACAATCATAATTACATGTTAAATAATAAGTGATGAATAGCCCAACCCATCGTAGGTTTCCATCCTCTACACACCAACCCGTACCAACCATCACACCTTGGGGATTTCTACAATCAACCCTCCATCCGCTACACACCATAACGACAGCTGAACTGCCTAATCCTGTTATTCAGGAATCATTAAACGTGGCAGAGCCATCGATCACTATGTGACCTAACATTTGAATTTGTGGTTTAACCATCGATCACCAAGTGACCTATCATGCATTTCCCCTTCAATATCATAATCCCACCCCATGCATACACACATAAAGAAAACATCATACAGGCTTTCATATATTTCGATACACATAGAGAATTTCTATGATTACATACCTGGCATCCTTGCCTAACCCTTTTAGGGTTTCATTCAACTGTCTACACAGCCTTTTTCTGGCTTTTTAGCCCATAACACATAAATTACAGTTAAAGAGTGTGTTAGAGATCTACACACCTGATTACCGTTAGAACGAGACTTTCTAAGCCAACGCTATCCGTAGCTAACACCACCGCTATCTGCCTAAGGTGTTGTTCAGAAGCCGATAACGAAACATTAGGCTAAGGCACAACTAACGAAAAGAAAATGGTTGATCATCTTAAGGAGAATTGAAATCCTTACCTTGAAATCTCGAAAAGTGATATGAGATTCAGGGACTAGTGTTTTCGGCTTTTAGATCTAAGAGATCTACTTCAATTCCCGAATGTCGCCCAACAAGAAAATACATAGAACCATTAAACCATTAGCTTTTTGGCTTTGTCTTCCAAAACCCGAAAGAGATTGTGAAGAGATAGGGAAATCGACACTCACCTTAACACAAAGAATTCGACTACCCTTTAAAGATTCCGGCTTTTTGAGAAGATCAAGAAGAGAAGATAATAAGAAGAAATCCAAGTAGTTTCGGGTTTTAGTTGAAGAAATCGGCAAGAAGAATAGGGAGTATTCGGCTATGGAGATGAGAAGAGAGTTCAGGGTTTCAGCTTTTGAAAGAAAAGATGTTGAGAAGATTAGGAGGTTTCGGCTTTTGAAGAAATCAAAAGAAAAGAAATTGCAGAGGAAGACTGAAAATTTCGGCACAAAGAATGAAGAAAATAGTAGGGTTCAAATGCCGGGATTGATGAGCTATCCCCCCTATTTATAGAGATTTCGGCACTTACCTGTCAAAAACCGAAAGTGCCCTTCCTGATAACTAAAAATTTAGCAAATAAAAAGGGAAAACTCGGCACCCCTTTGCCATGAAGAAACCGATTTCTTCACTCCTCTAGGTGATGGAATTTCGGCCAACACCTAGCCTTTCAGATAGCTCCTATCTTTTCTCCTTTTTATCTTCCATATTATCAACTATAAAATCTACATTATCCTATTCACATAAATCCCCCTATTTTTGAGCCTTGTTGCCGTCCACTCCACCTAACCCTAATGCTAAAAATTAGCTAACTTAAATTAAAAGATTTGGGCTCCATGAAACTTAAATTTGGGCCCCTTATTCCCTTATGTGGCGTCACCCCCTTGCTCCCTAAGTGGCGCCACTGACCCCTGGGCCACAAGCCCACTTTGGTATTTTAAACACAAATACTACCTTTTAAACCTTATGGTGCCCAAACAGATAATTTAACCAAGGCCTCTGCCTAAGCCTGAGCCCAATTTAGACCCCTAACACTTAAATTAACACATTAAACATATCACCACACTAAACGCATAGGCCCAATAATTTAAGATGTTACAGTTCTACCCCCTTTAAAGAAATTTCGTCCTCGAAATTACCTGGTCAGAAAAGATGAGGGTATTGCTGCTGCATCGCTTCCTCTGGTTCCCAAGTAGCCTCTTCAGAACCATGATTCCGCCACAGCACCTTAACCAATGGAACCGTTTTCCTTCGCAACACCTTGACATCCCGATCCAGAATTTCCACCGGTTCCTCTTCGAAGGATAGATCAGGTCTTATCTCGATTTCCTCCACAGGCACGACATGAGATGGGTCTGAATAATATCGTCTCAACATAGAGACATGAAACACGTTGTGAATCTGGCTTAGCTCAGAGGATAGTTCAAGCTGATAGGCTACTGGTCCTACTCGTTTCACCACTTGACAAGGTCCAATAAATCTTGGACTTAATTTACCCTTCCGTCCAAACCTCAGTACTTTCTTCCATGGCGACACCTTCAAAATTACTTTGTCACCCACTGCAAACTCTGTCCTTACGCTTTAAATCAGCATAGGACTTCTGTCTGTCCGACGCTTCCTTTAGTCGAGCCCGAATTAACTCAACCTTCTCTTCTGTCTCGGTCACCAGCTCCAGACGCAAAACCTGACGTTCCCCTAATTCCGTCCAACAGGTAGGAGTACGACACTTCCACCCGTACAAAGCTTCATAGGGTGCCATCTGAATACTAGACTGGTAGCTGTTGTTGTAAGCAAACTCTGCTAACGGTAGGAACTCTTCCCAACTACCTCTGAAATCAATGACACATCCTCTCAACATGTCCTCCAAGATCTGGATCATCCGCTCAGACTGTCCATCGGTCTGAGGATGAAACGCTATACTGAAATCCATCTTTGTGCCTAACGCTTGATGCAACGCCTTCCAAAATCGTGAGGTGAACCTAGGGTCCCTATCTAATATGATCGAAACCGATACTCCATGCAACCTCACCACCTCCGCTATGTATAACTTAGCTAACTTCTGTAGAGAGTAATCGTCACGTACGGGTATGAAGTGAGCAGACTTCGTTAGGCGATCTACAATTACCCAGACTGAATCTTTCTTAGTAGGCGTGAGGGGTAACCCACTAACAAAGTCCATGGTGATTCTTTCCCACTTCCATTGTGGAATCTTCACCGGCTGCAATAACCCTGATGGTAACTGATGCTCCGCATTTACCTGCTGACAGGTCAAGCACTTACCCACCAATTCAGTTACCTCTTGCTTCAAACCCGACCACCAGAACTGATCTCGCAAATCCCGAAACATCTTACTTCCTCCAATGTGCATAGCGTATGCTCCACCGTGCGCTTCATGCAAAATCCTACGCCTCAACTCCGGATCCTTTGGCATGCAAACTCTCCCTCGAAAACATAACAGTCCTTCATCATCCATACTGAATTCTGTTGACCCATCCTTTGGGATTAGCTGCAACTTCCTCTTTAGCAACTCATCGGTCTGTTGCCTCTCCTTAACCTGACTGATCCAAGAGGGTTTCACTTGAAGTTCAGCTAATAAGCTCCCATCCTCGTATAGACTAAGGTGAGCAAACATTGCTCTTAAGTCAGAGACTACTTTACGGCTTAGAGCATCCGCCACTACATTAGCCTTACCCGGGTGATATTCGATCGAGCAATCATAATCCTTTAACAACTCGATCCACCTCCTCTGCCTTAGATTCAACTCCTTCTGAGCCAACAGGTACTTTAAGCTCTTATGATCTGTGTAAATGACAGATTTCTCCCCGTACAAATAATGCCTCCAAATTTTTAAGGCAAACACCACTGCCGCCAACTCCAAGTCATAGGTGGGATAATTCGATTCATGTGGTCTTAACTGTCGAGATGCATATGCAACTACCTTTCCATCTTGCATCAACACACATCCTAATCCTGTGTGTGATGCATCACAATAAATTACGAACTCCTTCCCCGCCTCCGACTGAATCAACACCGGAGCCTCCGTCAGAATCCTCTTTAACTTCTCGAAACTTTCCTACTGCTTATCAGACCAATCAAACGAGACTCCTTTCCATAGCAACTTAGTCAAAGGTGCCGCAACCGAAGAAAATCCTTCAACAAACCTTTGGTAGTACCCAGCCAAACCAAGAAAACTCCTAATCTCAGCCACAGACCTAGGTGGCTTTCAATCCAACACTGCTTCAATCTTTCGAGGGTCAACCCTAATCCCTTCTGCCGACACAACGTGCCCTAGAAACGTAACTTCCCTTAGCCAAAATTCACACTTACTGAATTTGGCATACAGCTGCTTCTCCCTCAGAATCTACAAAACTATTCGCAGATGAGCATCATGCTCCTCCTCTGACTTTGAATAAACCAAGATATCATCTATAAACACCACGACACACCGATCTAGGTACGGTTGAAACACTCGATTCATCATGTCCATGGACGCTGCTGGCGTGTTGGTCAACCCAAATAGCATCACCATAAATTCATAGTGCCCGTAGCGAGTCCTAAAAGCCGTCTTATGAATATCCGCCTCCTTGACCCTAAGTTGATGGTACCCTGACCTCAGATCTATCTTTGAAAAGACTGAGGCCCCCTTCAACTGATCGAACAAGTCATCGATCCTTGGCAACGGATACTTGTTCTTGATTGTTAGCTTATTCAATTGGCGATAATCAATGCACATACCCATTGATCCATCATTCTTCCTAACGAATAACACCGGCGCTCCCCAAGGCGACACACTTGGTCGAATAAACCCTCTATCCAGCAACTCCTGAATCTGTGCTTTCAATTCCACCAACTCCTTCGGCGCCATCCTATATGGAGCAATAGATACCGGCGCTGTTCCCGGAAGAAGATCGATACCAAACTCCACTTCACGATCTGGGGGTAATCCCGGAAGCTCTTCAGGGAAAACATTAGGAAATTCTTTTACCGTCCTAACGTCCCTAACAGTTAATTTCTTAGCTTCCAGAGCTCGAACAAACATTAATACTGCCTCGCATCCGTTCCTCACCATCCTTTCCGCTCTTAGGGCAGTCACCACATTCGACAAGCAGTTCCCCCTTTCTCCTATCACCAATACTTCATCACCCTCGAGGGTTTTTAACACCATACGCTTGGCTGCACAATCTAGATTAGCTTGATACTTTACAAGCCAGTCCATGCCTAAAATTAAATTAAACTCCCCGAACGGTAATTCCATTAAATCCGTTTGGAAGACTATCCCCCTGAACTTCTAGAGGTACTTCCCGATAGAGTTTATCCACTACTATAGATTGTCCTAACAGGCTAACTATAGTCATTGCCCTAGGGGTAACCTCAGATTCTAACCTTAAAGTTCCAGATACGCTACTAGCTACATACGAATGCGTCGACCCAATGTCAATCAATACAGTGTAAGGCAAACCAAAAATTAAAAACGTACCGGTTATGACATCCTGTGCGTTAGCCTCCTCTCGATGTCTGGCAGCATAGACCAACCCCGACTGTCTCACCTCAGTATTTCCTACCCCTTGGCCTGGTGCTCCACGACCCCGACCAGACCCATTACCACCCCTGGCTGCACCACGACCTCTTTGTGGCTGCTGACCTTCTCTGCCAGGCTGAGCATTCCCTCGACCCGTGGGCCCTTCACTGTCCCGTTGCTGCGGACAGTTTTTAACTTGGTGGTCCGTAGATCTACACCTAAAGCACTTCCTAGTGCCTGCCCAACACTCACCGGCATGAAATTTGCCACATCGAGCACACTTCTGTGTCTGACTAGCAGCAGCAGGTCTCTCATTCCGTTTTGGCCCATCTGACCTAGGTCTCTTCTGGTTATGCCCAGCTGACCCTGACGGTCCAGCATTCCTCTTATTCCCACTCCTATCTCTATCTCGATTCAATTTCTCGGTCCGCTTTACCTCCTCGGCTATCTTAGCCTTTTCCACTAGGACTGCAAACTCCCTCTCCCACTGTGGGGCTATCAAAATGCGCAAGTCGTCCTTCAGACCATCTTCGAACTGAACACAACGTTCATGCTCCGTGGCTACCATCCCTCGAGCATAACGGCTAAGGCGTAAGAATTCAGCTTCATACTCGGCCACTGACCTACTCCCTTGAACCAGATTCAGAAATGCTCTGCGCTGCGTATCCACATAACTTGATCCAATGTACTTATTCTGAAACGCCATTTTAAAGAGATCCCAGGTGATACGGTCAGCCACTGTACCATCCTTAACCATAAGCCACCATTGATATGCCTCATCCCGCAGGAGAGATACAACCCCTTTCAACTTCTCCCCCTCTATGAAAGCGTTTGAAAGAAAACACCGCAAAAAGTTGAGCAATAGCGGCGTTTTTGGCCCAAACGCCGCTATAGATCTAAGCATTAGCGGCACTTTCATAAAAACGCCGCTATAGATTTGAGCATTAGTGGCGCTTTTGTAAAGACGCCGCTATAGATCTGAGCATTAGCGACGCTTCCTTAAAATCGCCGCTATATATCTGAGCATTAGCGGCGCTGTCATAAAAACACCGCTATAGATCTGAGCATTAGCGGCGTTTTTATAAAAACACCACAAAATTTTGAGCAAAACAACGTCATTTATTTTTTGAGCTTTAGTGGCGTTTTTAGGAAAACGCCGCAAAAGGTAACCTTTAGTGGCGTTAAAAAACGCCACAAAAAATATTTTATTTTAGGGTTTAGGGTTTATAATTTAAGGTTTAATGTCTATGGTTTAGAGTTTTAGGGTTTATGATATAATGTTTATTATTTTAGATTAAGGGTTTATGTTTTATAGTTTAGGGTTTAGGGTTTAGGGTTTTATAGTTTGGGTTTAGGGTTTAAGGTTTGGGGTTTAAGGTTTAAGGATACTATTTGAAAACTGAAAAACATTTGGAATTTACTGAGGTTCATGCCATTTTGTGCTACACCCATATTATTTAATATAAGAATATAAAATATATGTTTTGTACTACACTAACATTGGCCACATGAATTCCCAAAAATTTTCTATCGATGGATGTATCCCATAGAAAGGTGTTAATTTATTTGTAAATTATTCCTTCATTCACCTCAATGCCTTTAGTTGCAACTTTTGATAATGTTGTATATTGTGTTTAGGTTCCTATCCAAATTGAAGTCTTACAGCAGCAATAAGCATTATCTAGAAGGATCAATTGCTGAAGGCTACTTGGCAGAGGAATGTATGACTTTCTATTCAAGGTATTTGGAAGATGTTGAAACAAGAATGAATAGACCAAGTAGAAATGCTGGGCTCACAGATCATAACTTGCCCGAAACTTATTTATTTCAAAGTTTCAGAGAACCAATCGGCAAAGTTGGAATTGTAGAATTAGATGATAGATCGTGGGCCCAAGCACATCGATATATTTTTTTTCATCACGATTCAATGGAACCATTACGCGAGTAAGTTCTAGAATTTGATAAATATTCATCAATTATAATTTGTTTGTCTTCTAACAAAGTAAACCTTTTTTTAACATAGTGAGTACAAACAAATATTGAGAGCTCGTTCACGGTCCCGAAGATTACAACAACGAGAAATTAATAAGTTGTTCACAGAATCATTTCATGAATGGTTAAGCTAAACGGTATGCAATTAAAGCTTTCATTGACAAGTAATAATGTTTTCTCATAACATTTATAATTACTCAATTTACTTTCGATTCAATAGGTTTGGAGTCGGAATGAAGTAAATGACGAAGTTAAATGGCTTTCCCAATGTCCAAATAGACTAGTGAAAAGATATAGTACCTTCCTCATCAATGGATTCAGATTTCATACAAAAAATCGTGAGAGATTAAGGAGAACTCAAAATTGTGGAATTGTTGTTAATTCTTCAATTACAAGTTATGCTAGTGCTAGGGACAGTAATCCAGTTGAGGGAAATGTGTAGTATTACGGACTTCTTACTGACATAATTGAGTTGGATTATTATGGCAAATGGAAAATTGTCTTATTTCGAGGTGATTGGGCTGATGTTAATACGGCTCGCGGAATTAAACAAGATCAATTTGGTTTTACAATGGTGAAGTTCTCTCGATTGATTCACATTGGACAACAATTGATAGATGAGCCGTATGTATTTTTTTTCTCAAGTGAAGCAAGTTTTTTACTCGAAAGATCCAACTGATGAGGGTTGGTACGTTATACTCTGAAACAACCCTAGAGACTTATTTGACATGGGCAATGGAAGTAGAGATGACATCATCGAAAGATCAGAAAATTTGCCTTTTCCAGAACAAAACTTAAATGAAAATATCCCTAGTACTAGTACACAATTTCAATAGGTTCGTCAGGACGTGGACGAAGATATTTACAAATTATGATGTAGTAAGATTTTACGATTTTTTAAATATATGTAATATTATAATTTTAATATTGGTCATTGTTATATAATTTAACTATTTTATATGTACTATTATTGTTGTTATTTATTACTAAAATTTCAACTATTTTATGTGTATTGCAGGAAAAATGCGTAGAAGAAAATTACGAAATTTAAGTATTGTCTAGAATACTCCAAATTCAGAAGAAGGAAATAGTGAACAGCAGACAACTATTGGATCTTCGAATGTGCCGGAGACAGTTGGCGAGAATGTTAAGTCTATTTTACATGCGTATAGACTTTTATTATTTCTCCTATTTCTCAATTTTAATATAATAATATATTATTTTCCAGCTGAAAGTGGTGGGACGCGCAGAGGTCGAGGACGCACGCTACTTAAAGATTTATACGACTTAAATCCTGTCGAGCGTGTCAAAGTAAGTAGAAACAGTCATGGTTAGCCTGTTGGATCAAAAGCTTGACTGTTAGCAGGCTATTTGGGCATTATAGCACGAAATGCCAATATGTTGCCCATCAACTACGAATCATGGCATCACATACCTAATAGCAACAAGAATCAAGCTCTCGATAATATTAAGGTAACAAAACGTGAATGTAATTTATAAAACTTTGGTTTAAGTTTCAATTATATTTACTTTCTAAACTTGTGTTTCTTTTAAGAGAGATTTGCTTTACAGGTCTCGGATGCCTATATCAAGAAGGCATTGGGTAAAAAATGGAGAGATGATAAACTGTAATATATACATATTTTAGTCCCACATTTAGCATACTTTTGGATTATTTATCCCCCGAATTGTGGAATTTGGTGCTCCTAATCCTTTAATTTCATGTTTTATACTTAGGAGAGCACCGGAGGATGAAAAAAACGAGAAACAGGCCAAAAACGGAGAAAGTGGGCCAAAGTACGAAATTTACACGGCCAGAGACCAAGCCACACGGCTGCGCTTCCTTAGTAGACCCAAAACACGGCCAGGACTTGACTTACACGAGCGTGCCACACGAGCGTGCCACACGGGGGTGTCCCCGACGTGACATGTTTGAATTCCACTCAGATTAGGATACTTAGATGCAAAGAAAGACATTTTGAAAGCCTATATAAACACCCTAAGTATGACCTAAAAGGGGCGGCTCAGGTAGGCCGAGGAGCCAAGCCAGACAGGCCGAATTGTGGGATATACTCGAAGAAAGCCAGTTGATTCATCTCAAGATGCCAGAATCATACTCAAGGCGGAAGATCTTCCCTTGAATTTCCTTCAGGGGGTTTTAGGGTTTTTCTTATGTTTTGTTTTATCCTTTCTTCTGAGATGTTTTCTTATATAAACATGAACTAAACCCCTCAAATACCTGAAGGGGATGAAACCTAAGACGGATCTTGTTATTGTTTTCTGAACTGTATGATAAATACTTTATTTGTTCTTAATTATGTATTCTTAATTCTTTCTTTGGTATTTCAGGATATTGATTCAAGTATTGATATGCTTAAGAAGTGGAGGAATATTCCCTATTTAAGAGTAGATCTAGCATAGTTAAGCGGAGTTGATCGCAACCCTAGAGATAGGATGACGAAAATCTGCTGGATTAGGGTCAAACCTAATATGGGAGTCCACAGATCGAGTTAATGCAATTCTAGGGGTTTTAATTAGAAAGAGATTTCAATTAATCAACCTAGGGTTAGATGTTAGTAGCCTCGAGAGAGGTATTAATATAAATTAAGGAATCCTACGAATCAAGTCAAGTGAATAAATCGTCTGGTTCAGAGTTAAATAACAAGTGAAGTCTAGGTGGATTCTTCCTCGGGGTATTGTCTTTATCAATTGGTTTTTCCCAAAAATACTTTCCCCAATTCCTTCTCTGTGTCTTAGCATCTTCAGCTTAGTAGTTAGTTCATTTTAGGTTAAACAACAATTCCCTTAATTCTTAGGCTAAATGATAAAAAGAAAGTCAGTATTAGTACTTTTGGTTCCTTTGGGTTCGACATCCCAGTCTTGCCACTAAATTATACTACTGTTCGATAGGTGCGCTTGCCTCAATCGTTGTCGTAAGTTAGTTTCTAGGCTCAATCATTCATTATATAAATATTAAGACTTTTAGACACGATCAAGTTTTTGGCGTCGTTGCCGGCGAACTGAAATATTAAGAACGCTCAATTTTTATTACTTTAGCCATATTTTATTTTTGCAATTAAATTGTATTTTTACTTTTCTAAATTTTCTTCTTTGCTTCTGGCAGGTATTCTAGTTTATGACTAGAAGAAACCTATCAGGACCTCTACTTTATGACAGTGAAATTGAAAGTACAGTTCACAGAAACCGAAGAGAAATAAGGAGAAGCCTACAATACATACAAGAAGAGCAAGAAGACGAAATTAATACTACCGAAGAGATGGCTGAGAATAATCTGCTACCTCCGGAGGTGGCCGAAAATCATGCTCCTCGAACTATGTATGATTATGTTAAACCTAATTTAACAGGAACTAAGTCAAGTATTGTTAGACTTGCTATTGCTGCAAATAAGTTTGAACTGAAACCTAACACAATTCAGATGATACAACAATTTGTTCAGTTTGATGGTTTGCAGGATGAAGATCCAAATAATCACTTGGCGAATTTCCTAGAATTTTGCAATACTTTCAAAATAAATGGCATTTCTGATGATGCCATTCGTCTTCGGTTGTTTCCCTTTTCGTTGAGGAACAAAGCTAAATGGTGGTTGAACTCATTACCACGAGGATCAATCACTACATGAGAAAAAATGACCGAAAATTTTTTATTGAAATAGTTTCCGCCAGCTAAAACGGCTAAGTTAAGGAATGATATCTCTTCTTTTGTGCAGATGGATTTAGAGACACTTTACGATACATGGGAGAGATACAAAGATCTATTGAGAAGGTGCCCACACCATGGATTACCCTTGTGGCTACAGGTCTAAACCTTTTACAACAGTGTGAACCCCTCAACCAGACAGTTGATTGATTCAACCGCCGACGGAACCCTGAATAACAAAACACCTGAGGCTGCCTATGAATTCATGGAAGAGATGTCACTGAATAACTATTAGTGGCAAGTCAAGAGGACAAGGCTAACGAAAGCCGCCAGTGTTTTCAACCTCGACGCAGTGACCATGCTATCAAATCAGGTAGAGATGTTAAATAAAAAGATTGATGGTTTTTGTGGTTCTTCGTAGGTACATCCAGTTATGCAGTGTGATAGGAATGGAGAAGGGATGAGCAATACAGAATATCCACCTTACAACCTGAGCGTTGAAAATGTGCAAGTTCACTATATGGGTAATAATTCTAGACCTCAAAATAACCCTTATACTAATACTTATAATCTATGTTGGAGGAACCACCCCAATTTTTCATGGGGTGGTCAAGGAAATCAGAGACAACAACCCCCTCCAAACTTCCAACAACCCTACCCACAGGAAAAAAAGCTGAACCTTGAGGAGATGCTAAAAAAATTCATAACGGTGTCAGAAACACGTTTCCAAAACACCGAAACAACACTTAAAAATAAAAAAGCATCGATTCAAGGGATCGAGAACCAATTAGGGCAACTTGCTAAGCTGATCTCCGAACGACCATAAGGTAGCTTGCCAAGTAACACTGAAACTAACCCAAAGGAGCAACTTCAAGCCATAACAACTCATTATAGTGAAGGGTTAGATGAGCCCAAATTAGGGCAAGAGAATATGGTAGAGGAAGGTAAAGTTGAAGTAAGTCATGATAAGCCAAAACGGATAATTAAAGAATACCAACCTCGTGTGCCATACCCCAATGCGATGAAGAAAGACAACACAGATGAACAATTCGGTAAATTTCTTAAACTTATAAAGAAATTACATATTAACTTATTGTTTCTTGAAACTCTTTAGCAGATGCCGGATTCAAGGAAGTTTTTAAAAGAGCTTTTGACAAACAAACGGAAGTTAGACGAAGAGTCGCATGTGGAACTAAACGCAGTGTGCTCAGTAATGTTACAAAATAAACTACCACGAAAAGTAAAAGATCCAGGGAGTCTTACAATTCCATGCTTAATTGGTAGTTTATCTATTGATAATGCTTTAGCTGATTTAGGGGCAAGCATAAATGTTATGCCTTATAGAATGTTTAAACAACTAGGTCTAGGGAAACCCAAACAAACTAGGATGAGCATTCAATTAGCTGATAAGACTATTCGAATTCCTAGGGGTATAATTGAAAATGTACTCGTGAAAATTGATAAATTCATATTCCCAGTAGACTTTGTGTTTTAGACATGAATGAGGACAATAGTATCCCCTTAATTTTAGGAAGACCCTTTTTAGCAACTGCCAGGACTAAAATTGATGTTGGCACAGGCGAACTCATACTCCATGTAGGTGACAAATCAATCAGTCTTCAAGCTCTTGACTCGTCTAGGACATCAAGTAATCAAGGTGAGAAAATAAATTTTATTAATGACCATTCGGTTAAACCTTCTTTTCAGGAAGCACCACAGAACTACACAACTGAGCCAGATCCTATACCTCATAACAACAAAGAGATAACTCACGAGGAACGACGGCTTCAGATTGATGAACTAGACGAGTGGAAGACACATTTCAAGGAGAAATTAGGAATACACAAAGCAGAACCAACGAAGAAATCCCTTTTAAGACAGACCCTCGAATACACAAAATAGGAGATCAGGTATTGTTAAATAAGACAGACCCTCAAATATCTCATCCTGACTTTCATACAAACTAAGAAATCCCTTTTTAAGGTACTCAATGTTTTCCCATACGGAACAATCGAGGTAAGTAATCCTATATTCGGTACTTTTAAAGTAAACACTACTCGACTCGAACTATACACTGATAATAGAACTGATAGCATGAGAAGGATTTTCAACTCCTCAAACCACCATGAATGTGTGAATGAGAGGTAAGTCTAGCTTAAGACTATAAACGAGTGCTTCTCGGGAGGCAACCCGAGCACTAACCCCATTAATTTGCATATTTTTATTTTATTGTTTTATTTTCTTTCCATTTTTACTTTTAGCATCGAACTACAAACTAACCACACAGATTTCCATTCCACACGGCCGTGGCCGTGGCCGTATGGACACCACAAATTTTCGTACTGATGTGGCAGATATAGTACGAAACAGGACGAAAAATATCTTCAAGCCATGGGCTCCAACTAAACACCACGACCGTGCGATCCAGCCGTGGTCGACACTGTTTTATCAACATGGGCGTGACGACCTACATATGGGCGTGGGAGAAATGAACGTAGCACAACATGGCCGTGCGATACGGCCGTGTGACTCAACACGCCCAAGGTACACGGGCTTGGGGATGTACCAGATCTGAGATTTCTATTTAAAACACCCCTCTCTGCTTCTCACCTACTCTCCATTTTCCTTCTTCCATACCCTTTACACCCCCTCCCATTTCATTTTCACCCTTCTTCATTCTCCGAACTCTTGATCCACACCTTATCTATGTCGAAAAAGCGAAAGGAGCCTAGCAAAGTCTCACCATACAAGACCGATCTACATAAGTACATGCCGACCGCTTCATTAACTCGACAAGACACGAATTTTTGAGTCCATTTAATTTTTCTTTTTCTTTTCTCTTCTCCTTTATTTTCCTTCCCTTTATCTTTCTTGTCTTCAATTTTTATTCTTACATTTTGATTTCTTTGATTTAGGTTCTAAAAGCTACTTGGGAATCATCACACCACGCCCTTAGAAATCACACCCACCTCGCGAACCATTTAACAATAAGGACTTTTCAGTCCATTAATCTTTCTTTTAGTTTTATTTCACTTTTTACACTTTTTCTTTTTATTTTTCTTTTCTTTAAATATATAATTAGTATATTTTGAATTATTCTTATTATTTCCTGGCTAATTCTTCACGAGCTTCCCAATTTCTTCATCTAGAGTAGATATTGTTGGCGGCCACCATACCACCACCAAAGACGCCTCCTCCAACTTATCTTTCACCTCCGAATAAAATTTCTACACTCCCCACTCAAGGAATCCATCCAAAATTTAGGAAGTTTCACTTCTCCCTATCTCTTATGATTTCTTATATATCTTTGTACATTGAGGACAATATACATCTTAAGTGTGGGGGGTGAATTTTATTTTGAAAAAGTTCCTAACTTTTTGCATTATTCTCAAATCCCTGAATTATATCTTGTTCTTAAGTAACTTTCTCATATTACTATTAGAATGAAATTTCCTTTGGTTCATGATTTTTATTGATATGTTTTGGATTAAGTCATTGATAATTGTGTAGTGATGATTTAAACATTAGGAGACTAGAGAATCAAGCATGATGAGTCTTCAAGAAATTAAAATTTTGTTAGGTTGTCTACTTGAATCTAATTATTACCTTAAAGTTTGAAATTTACAAGGTTGATATCAAAAACCCATAATTTTTGTTAAGTTGTCTACTTGAATCTAATTATTACCTTGAAGTTTGAAATTTACAAGGTTGATATAAAAAACCTATAATTTTTGTGAGATTTTAAGCCTTTTATAGCATACATTCTTTTCTTGCTCACTTTATTGATTATGAGTGTGTCAACATTGATTTGTTATTCTAGAACTTGCTTCGGTTATACATGTCAAGACCACATCATTGAATTGATATACAGAGATGCACTTAGGATTTAACCCACTTACTCCACTAAAAGCCTACCCTCACAATTAACCCCTAGTAAACCCCTTTGATCTTAACAAACCATTTATTGACTCACCCACTAATAATAACCCAAAACCCATCCTATATTTGTTATCACCATTTCTTGACTCCCTTTTTTGTCGAGATTTGATTTTGAGCAGTTGCCTAACTATGTTCTATATTTCAGTTGTTAAAGTTCTTTCTTTTTATTGTGAATACTTATCTTTAAAAAAAACAAAAAACAAAAAAAGTTGGAAAGTTATTCATTGTTATTTCTATGTTTGAGCTTAAGCAATTAACTCCACAGTCTGAGAAGAAGCTCGTGTTATTAGTGTTTCAAGTTTTCAATTGATGTAATTATTCAGGATTAGTTCATTTTTCTAGTTAGGTAAATTGTCAATTCAATCTCAATTTTAACCCTCTAATTCAGCCTTTATCCACACCTTTAAACCCAAGCCCCATTACAACACGTAAAAGACCTTTTGATCTGTGTATCATTTCATTTTATAGTGGTGGAGATTTGATTTTCATGCAAGCCTATGGGATTAACTTTTCATGTTCGACTTTTGAGTGCTTAATTTTGAACCTTAAACACTTTGAGTGATTTGAGTGAATCTTTAGTGAGGATGTCAACTCTTGTCGATTTTGAATTAAAGGTAATCATTTAGATAAGGGGAAACACCTAATATTTTTGGGCTATAAATGTATGACTTAGATTGTTTGAATCTTTAGGACTCTTTGAGTTAAAATTATCCATGTAAATTATCTATGAATTATGATGAAACACTATTGATGAATATTATGAAGTGAGGAAGTTCATTTTAATTGTAAGTTGAGAATTTTGCTTGAGGACAAGCAAATGCTTAAGTGTGGGGGTATTTGATAAACTGTAATATATACATATTTTAATCCCATATTTAGCATACTTTTGGATGATTTATCCCCCAAATTGTGGAATTTGGTGCTCCTAATCCTTTAATGTCATGTTTTATACTTAGGAGAGCACCGGAGGATGAAAAGAACTAGAAACGGGCCAAAAATTGAGAAAGTTGGCCAAAGTACGAAATTCACATGGCCAGAGACCAAGCCACACGGCCGTGCCTCCTTAGTAGACCCAAAACATGGCCTAGACTCGACTTACATGAGCGTGCCACACGGACGTGTCCCTGACGTGACCTGTTTGAATTCCACTCAGATTAGGATACTTAGGGGCAAAGAAAGACATTCTGAAAGCCTATATAAACACACTAAGTATGACCTAAAAGGGGGCGGTTCAGGTAGGCTGAGGAGCCAAGCCAGAGAGGCCAAATTGTGGGATATACTCGAAGAAAGCCAGTTGGTTCATCTCAAGAAGCCGGAATCATACTCAAGACGGAAGATTTTCCCTTCAATTTCCTTCAGGGGGTTTTAGGGTTTTTCTTATGTTTTGTTTTATACTTTCTTCTGAGATGTTTTCTTTTATAAACATGAACTAAACCCCTCAAATACCTGAGGGGGATGAAACCTAAGACGGATCTTGTTATTGTTTTCTGAACTGTATGATAAATACTTGATTTGTTCTTAATTATGTGTTCTTAATTCTTTCTTTGATATTTCAGGATATTGATTCAAATATTGATGTGCTTAAGAAGTGGAGGAATATTCCCTGTTTAAGAGTAGATTTAGCATAGTTAAGCGTAGTTGATCGCAACCCTAGAGATAGGATGACGAAAATCTGCCGGAGTAGGGTCAAACCTAATATAGGAGTCCACAGATCGAGTTAATGCAATTCTAGGGGTTTTAATTAGAAAGAGATTTCAATTAATCAACCTAGGGTTAGACGTTAGTAGCCTCGAGAGAGGTATTAATATAAATTAGGGAATCCTACGAATCAAGTCAAGTGAATAAATCTTCTGGTTCAGAGTTAAATAACAAGTGAAGTCTAGGTGGATTCTTCCTCGGGTATTGTCTTTATCAATTAGTTTTTCCCAAAAGTACTTTCCCCAATTCCTTCTCTGTGTCTTAGCATCTTCAGCTTAGTAGTTAGTTAATTTTAGGTTTAACAACAATTCCTTAATTCTTAGGCTAAATAATAAAAAGAAAGTCAATATTAGTACTTTTGGTTCCCTTGGGTTCGACATCCCAGCCTTGCCACTAAACTATACTACTGTTCGATAGGTGCGCTTGCCTCAATCGTTGTCATAAGTTAGTTTCTAGGCTCGATCATTCATTATATAAATATTAAGACTTTCAGACACGATCAAGAGACCATAAAAGCACTTTGAAAAAAGATTATTTTAAGAAAGACATAAGCCTCGAAGAAAAATTGCGAAATGTCCCGCCGGGAATGCTGAGGTACCAATGGGAAGATGCAGTTAGATTTTGAAATTCAAAGAAATGAGAGGTATTACGTACTTCCAAACTCTTATATATTTTTCGATTTATAGTATTTACTATATACGTAATAATAATTTCATTATGTAGGACTGTGAGCGAGTTGGAACAAGCAGCAGGCAAAAATAAAAATTCACGCACACGGCAGGGTCGAGAAGTTTTCCTTGTGTAGCTGAGGCCCAGGTATTATGAATTTATTAATTCTGTCAAATATTAATGACTTTCTACTATTAATTGATTTATTTTTACTACTATATTGTAGGAAGCATCGTTTGGTCAAAAAGTTGGATGCCTTCAGCTTTTTGACATTACGCATAGGAAGAAAGATGGATCTCCAATGACATCCGAAGCTGTAGAAATTATGGTATATTTACTTAATAAAATTTGATTTATTATAAATATTTATAATGTTTAATTATAATGGTTTAATTCATCTTTAGTAGTTTTAAATAATGTTAAGTTATGTTGCATTCCTTTTTTATTATATATTTCGTTTTTAACTCTTTAATTGATTTATTAGGAGAAACTTAAAGATAAGAAGGCAGTATGAAGCGATTGCTTCAACTGATAGTTCTGTTAATTTTGAGGACATTGATAACAGAATTATTAATGAAGTTTTGGGTCCTGAAAGGTATAGTCGAGTTCGATTTCAAGGATCTGGTGTCAACCTGACCTAATATTTTGGATCCAGCTTGCAGCAATACATGCCTTCCAGGAGTCAAGCTCAAGCTGAAGTTCAGAGGTTAAGAGACCAGATAGCTCAGATGCAAGCGAGCACAGTTGAGCAAATTTCTCAACTTAAAGCGGAGGCAACATCGAGAGAAGCTGAAGTTCAAAGAAAATATGAAGAACTCCAGCTACACCATAAAGCAAAGGCAGCATCGAGAGAAGCTGAGGTTCAAAGAAAATATGAAGAACTTCAGCTACAACTTAAGGCAGATGCAGCAGCGAGGGAAGCAGCGCAGAGCAAAAAGTATGATAAACTTCAGCTACAGCTTCAAACTATGATGAAGATGTTTCAGCAGTCGCAAATGCCGCCATCGTAGACATTTATTTTCTTTTAACTTTTAAATATTATTGTAAGAAATTTTTGAATTATACTTCATTTATAATTTATGTCATATATCTTTCGTATAATTTTGTATCATTTAGATTTGTTGTTTTTAGTTGGATTTCATGCTATATTTGTTGTTTTGGTTGGATTTCATGCTATATTTGCTGTTTTGGTTGGATTTTATGCAGAAGGATGGGATATTGGTGAAAAATTTATGTTGCAAATCTGCCCAAATTAGCGGCGTTTTATAAAAAGTGCCGCTAAAGATCAGGACTTTTAATGGCGCTTTGCAAAAAACGCCGCTAAAGACCAAGACTTTTAGCAGGTTTTCAATAGAAGCGCCACTAAAGACAAGGACTTTTAGCGGCGTTTTCTATAAAAGTGCCGCTAAAAGTCCTGGTCTTTAGCGGCGTTTTTTTCAAATAAACACAGCAAAATTTGGTGGCATTGTCTATAGCGGCATTTTTTGCAAGCGCCGCTAAAGGCCAAAAAAAACGCCGCAAAAAGTTTGTTTTCTTGTAGTGATCCTTCCTTGAATGTTCAACGAAGCCTTTAGAATAGACTTTTCTACCTTTTTTCTTCTCCATGCTCGACCTTTCTCCAAAACTTGCTTCTACTATTAAATCGTGCCATATTGACTTCGATAAAGTGGCCAAATAATTGAAAACCATCATCAAAACGAACAATTGCTCGTTTAGCATCCCCAAATATTAAAATCTAACAAAACCAAATCTTTTACCATCATGACTCATCTTTTGAAGAATAAAAGCATCAATCACATTTCCATGGAATTCAAAGATCTTCCATAATCCATTCCGTTGCATTTTCAATGGAATATTAAGAACAAACACAAAAGCACACCTTTACCTTGGAGTTTTCATGTCCTAATGAGGTCAAACTGAAGCAACCTGAAAGAAACCTTCATATGAAGGTAACTGCCAATTTCTTTTGCATGTAGATAGCCAAAGTACATATATTGAGGAAGGATTTGGAACCATTCGAAAATGATCCCTGCAAAGTCTGGAATTTTTTTTTTACAAAAATGCATCCAAGAAAGGTTGATGGTTTTTTATGGTTAATTGAGGGAAATTGGGTAAATAATTTGGCATTTGAAGTAACACTTGCAAGTAGATTTTTAGGTGCTTTGTTGATGTAAGCTTCGTTTGAGAACACTGTAGTGACCAATTTTGGCCGGGTTCATTAACCCAAGGCCCAAAACCAAACTAAGGCCCATTCACAACCCAAAATTCAGCCAGAAATAAAACAAATAAATTTTAAAATATCCAATGTCCATTTACAAACCCAGACTCAAAGCCCACAATTTCAACCCAAAATAAACCAAATAAGACAAATAAATTCAGGCCCAAATCCAAAAGGCCCAAACGACCCATATGTTGAGGGTTTTCAAGAAACCCTAGCAGCTTGACTCCAGAGGCGCCGCGCGCGTGCCTCCACCGCGCCCCCTGGTGCACCGCAGCCCGCTCCCACTTATCTCGGTCTGCACCGCCACCCCCATTTCCACTTGCGCCCTTGCACCTGCGAAGATAAAGACAAAACAACAGCAACAATGGAAACAAAAAGGCAAAAATCTATTGTATTTTATTTCTTCATTATTCGGCTATAAAGCCATTCGAAAATAATGTACCGAGGACCTTTTTTTTCGCTAAGAAAAAATCAATAAAAGAAAAAAAAAAGAGATCCAAGCAATCACAGAGAGCACGAAACGAAGTTTGAAGGTTTATCTCTATTTTGTTTTTATTTTAATTTTTTTTCGAAATCATATAAACTCATTTCATAAAAAACAGTATATATATATATATATATAACATCAAAAGAAATAAAAAAAAAGAAAAATAGAAAAACTTATCTTTGGGCGATTTCCGGCCACCGCGTGCGTCGACGGCGGCGCCACGCCGGAATACCCCTCCCCCTTGAGTACCTGCAGAGAGAATGAGAGAAAGTGAGTGAGTTTTTTTTTAAAAAAACAAAGAAGAAATGAAATAAAAAAAAAGAGATTTTGTCCTTATATATAGACACCAAACGACGTCGTTTAAGCTAGGGGGATTAGCCCCGAAACGGCGCCGTTTCACGGCGATCCGCGTGCGCGACCCGACCCATCCAGGGGATCCACGCGTTTTCATCAATTGGGCTAATTACCCTTTTGGTCCTTCCGCATTTTCATTTTTTTAAAATTAGATTTTTTGTTATTTTTAATTTGGCCCAAAAAAGTTACTTTTATTTACAATTCGGTCCTTTCTGCTGCTGCGCGTTTTGGCGAGAGGGTTTTATTACCTCCTGGGTCCCCCCAATCCTTTCGTGCTTGTAAATAGGTCCCCCAAATCTTTCTTTTATTCTAAATCCGCCCCGAAATTTCATTTTTTCTTAATTTAGTCCCTTTTTTATTTATTTTCACTATCTTTTTTACCTACCTAAACTTTCTATTATTATTATTTGTAATATCCTGAAATAGGGGTTAATTTTTATTAAAATATTTTGCATAAGTGTGGTCGTGATGGTTTTAATTGAGGTATTTTAGAGGCTAGTTATAGGCCAAGGGAAGGCCCGAGCTATAGGAGAAATTTTGTTTTTAAGTGTAATTATGGGGAGCTAGGCTAAGGATGCCTTAAGAGAAGTTGTGGGGGATGTATGACACAAAGATGGCCTTGGTAAAGTGGCTGCAAGGCGCCACTTAAGGGCTTGGAGAATGACGCCTCAAGCAAGGAGGAAGGGCTCATGTTCGAGTCGTGTGGGCAGCAAAATGGGTGGCTATTATTTTGCATTTTTGACGTTAAGGGAGTGAGGTCTTAAAGGAATAAGTGGTGCAGTTTATGACACAAGCAACCTAGTAGTAAAGTGGCAAGGGACGCCACCTTGGGTGCTGTAAAGTGTGCGTCAGAAGGGAGCTTCAAGGGGGAGGTGCTTCGAGCTGCAGAAATTGCACTTTGGGCAATTGTTTTTGCGTCAAAAGGTGAGAAGAGTTGGACGGCATGTGGGCTTCCAAAAGAATGGGATAAGCTTTGGATTTTCTTTTAAAATTCGGCTGGAGTAAGGATAATTATTTTTTTTATTTATTTCGATTATTTTTTTTAAATGGGAAGATAAGGGATAATGTGATGGATGATTTTTAGTAGATATGAGATAAATGAGGTGATAAATTGTTGATTTATTTTTATTTACTTTGAATATGTGTTAAAGAGATAAAATAGGAGAAAGTGTGTAGTATAAATAGGGGTGCTCACCTTTTGGTAATTCTTTTTCCTATTTTAATCTCTTTGTGCCGAATTTCCTCACTTTCTTTACTTACTCTTTTCTTCTTTATTTTCTTTCAACCCCAATTCTACACCCTTTCTTGAATAGCCGAATATCCCTTATCATTAAGAGTCATAGCCGAATGTTCCATCACCCTTTTTAAGGGCTTAGCCGAATCTTCAGTGGCCATATTTTCTCTTCTCTGTCGCAAGTTTTGGAAGCCGAAACCTCTTCTATTTTGATCTTTTCAAGCAAACGATAGTGGTAAGTATTTCCTTTTAGTAATCGGTTTTCTTTTCTCTTCATGGTGGTGCCGAAATCAAGTGAGTAAACCTTGATCTAAGGTTGGCCGAATGGTCTTTAAAGCCATAATATGTGTGTCTGTTATGTGTAGCCAACGCTAGGGTGCAGTAAGGACTCTTTCGGGATTCGATTCTCTCAAGGTAAGCCAAGATAGTATTCGGCCATAGGCCACTTTTCATGAGTTTAAGGTTGTAGCCAATTCTAACTATTAATTAGCAGGGATATCGACAAGTTCAGGAATAAGTGACAGTTTCAGGATTTAGACGAGCAAGGAGTAGGCAGAGTTCCGGGATCGTGTTAAATTCAAGTAGCTAGGGATCTCGCTAATAGTAAGGTGTGTGATTAACCCACTGTTTTCCGGGTTTATGTTATATTGTATGTGTTGTGTAAATACTAATATGTGTAGTGGCGATTATGAATGGATATCCTTAAGGGGTATATCGAAAGTCAGGTCAGTGTTAATTATTAAGAATGTGAATGTGCCAATGAGAATGTGATTTTATGCCGAATAGCATGTGCATGCATTATTTTACTATGTTATGACATTATCATATGTTGCATGTGCATGGGATGGGATCTGAATGTGAAAGAAGGACAGGGTGTACATTTATGTATGTGGTCTGATGTTAGCCTTGTGCTACATTTGCGCTTGATGTTAGCTATGTGCTTCATCAAGGGAGGTGTTGGCTAGGTGCCACATCTCGGCGGATGATAGCTGTGTGCATCACCGTGGATAGAGGATGATCTTGAGTCACCTCGTGGATATGGACATGTGGGATCACTTAGGTGATCGGTGGCTTTGCCACGGCCTTGAGCAGCAGGTCTGCCAAGGTAAGATATGTGGGATCACTTAGTTGATCGGTGGATTAGCCACGGCCTTGGGCAGCAGGTCTGCCAAGGTAGGTGTAACGGATGGACCCTAGGCTGGGTTGGGTGCAGTTTGCATAAACTCATTATCTGACATGTGGATTAATGTGGAAATGGGCCAAGCCCAGTATGTTATATGGATTAATGTGGATATGGGCCAAGCCCAATAAGTGAAATCATGTGAATAAGTGCATTGATATCTGATATGTGGGTTCATATGTGGTTTGTTATGTGGGTGGAGTTCAGTGGACTAATTACACACTGAGTCTGTATGACTCACCCAAATTTTTACCAACATCGCAGGTAATGCATAAAGCTTGGACCGGGTTGGAGTGGATACAAAGGTGGCCATGCAGAAGTATTTTTATGCCATGCAGAAGATGATTTAATTACTTTACGTACTTTATATTATCAGTATTTTGGGAATTTATTTGATGTAATAAGAGCCACTTAAACTATTTGGAGACTTTATATATGGTTTTTGAAGTTTATATTATTATTGAATTAATAATGGGAAATATTTTTGAATCGATTTATATTATAATAACTTATATAAAAGTTTTAATCCGGGAATTTATAACAACTAAATTTTAATGGGCTTTTAAATACACAATGTTTTTCCAAAGATAATAAATTTATACGTTTTCACCTTTAAGTCAAATCTTTCAAACGTTTTCCGCAGTGACATACCAGATCCGGTCAAGGTTCGTGGGCCGGGTTTGGGGGTGTTACATTATTACTTTATTATTACTATATTCATTTAGTGTTTGCATTATTAATTATTACTCTTATTCTTATTATCATTACTGTTATCATCATATTTATATTATTATTATATTGTACATGTCTCGCATTATTAATTATTATTATCTTTATTATTATTTTATGTATTTATTATTATACTATCATTATTATTACTATACTACTATTTTATTATTATCATATTCACTATTATATTATACATATTATTATTATTATTATTATTATTATTATTATTATTATTATTATTATTATTATTACTATCTATTGTTATTGTTATTGTATTATTACTCGTATATATTAACTTTATTATATTATTATTACTATATGCATATTAGTATATTGTATATATTGCGTATCATTATTATTGTTATTACTATACTATCTACTATTATTATTATATTTTCTATGTATATAATTCATTATTTTGTTTAACTAATTTATTATTGTTATTATTATCATTATCATCATCATTATTATTATTATTATTATTATTATTATTATTATTATATTAGTATATTGTATATTTCATATCACCACCATTGTTATCTTATTTATATTATTATACTTATTATTATATATATATACCTCGTATCATTATTATTGTCTTAGTATTATTACTATACTATTTTATTACTATTAATTATTGTTATTATTATATTATTATTATGTTGTACATATTGTTATTATCATTATTATTATCATCATCATTATTATTATTTTTATTATTATTATATTCGTGCTATCATAGTGTATATACTTTTTATTATCTCTATCTTTACTAATACCTTCAACCCTTTTTTATTTCAAAGCCGTCTTCTACCTTTACACTTTTATACTATTGTATCTTTTATTACCAGTATTGTTGATTTCGTATTTTTTGCGTCATGTGGATCAACGGTTTTAAATCGCAATCCGACATTTTTTAATTCATACAAAAGAGGTAATATTTGTGCGTTTAGAAGGCCGAAAAATTACACCCTAACGTGTTGGGTGTCGATCTTTTCGTTCGACTAAATATTCAAATATCCTTTTCTCGTCGAAGATGATCTCGGTGTCGAAATATAAGGGTGTTATATCCTAACGTGTTGGGTATGATATTTTTATTCCTTTGAAGCGAGATAATCTTAAGATTTAATCCCGAATAGACGAATTTTATTCTTTTCAAATTTTTTACCCTAAATATTTTCAACTTTTCGACATTAGGACATTGATCAATCAATTTGGTACCGATTTCAGGCGTTGCGAGGGTGCTAATCCTCCCTCGCACGTAACCGACTCCCGAACCTATTTCTTTCGAACATTCGTAGACCAAAAGCATCGTTTTAGTAAATCAAAATGTTTTATTAAAACAAAGGTGATCCGATCACACCTAATAAAAGATTGGTGGCGACTCCCGCTTTCTTTATTTTCAAAACCAAAGTCGATTTCCGTTTTTGTCAAAAAATGGTTACGACAGCTTGGCGACTCCACTGGGGATCGAACGAGAGTCAGGCCATAAATTGATTGATTTTTGTCCTTGTGATTGAAAACTTGGAAAACTGTTTTTTTACAAAACAAAAAAATCATGTTTCTTCTTGATGCATCTGCTTATGCTGTGCCTGCGATACTGTTGAGTCTCATAATACTTGCATTTACATTGCATGACCGTTGTGGTCACACCCTCAAGTGGAGTAAGAAACTAAGCCTTCGTGAGGTTTTCACCTCCGCATGGGCTAGTGGATTGCTTCTGGGATACATCCGTACCTATGTGATTCGTGAGGTTTTCACCTCCGCATGGCCATAGGGAAATGTATCCCCCTAAACCGAACTCGGTCCGTATGAGCCTATAATGGGTGAGGATTGAGGAATCTGCTGGTTCAGGTACCCCTCTCTAGAACCAAACCCCATGTAGAAGCCTTAGGGCCTACCCTAGGTAGAACGTCGAAATAGTTACCCAGATAAGTGTGTGATGATATTTTGCTTGTTTTGATTATGCAATACTGACTCATGTTGATTTGTTTGACTTGCATGACATTCCATATAGTAGAGGTGTCAATTTCTATTCGATTGCTGATATAGGAAGTTTGCTATGGAAAACGACTTTCTTGATAAAGTAGAGGACAATGCGGCTGTGCGCGCGTGGTCAGAAAAGTTGCAGTTGGAAAAAGGAGATAGCTTAGTTGAAGGTCATACGTCAGAGCTGAGGGACTTCACTCGTGTCAGTGTAACGCAAAATGAGCTTCAAGAGTTGCGAGATATCTGGACCCATTGGGAAGATGAAGCTAAACAGATGTTCCGCTACCGTTACGGCGACATCTCTCACTTATTGGATGTTAAGATAGATAAACACCTGTTTCGGGCTATGTCCAGTTTTGGAATTCTGCATACAGTTGCTTCACTTTTGGGAAAGTGGATTTGGTGCCAACAATAGAAGAATATACCACTTTACTTTGTATTCCCGGAATACAAGTCGACAAGGTTTATATTAGGCCTGCCTATGTCCCTCCTTTGGCGAAGAAGTTGATGAAAATTACGGGAATGAGTGAACAGTGGATCTCGACCAAGATTCAACAAAAAGGTGAAGGGAGATGTATTCCTTGGGTAAATTTAAGGGATCTGATTCTAACGCATCCTGATGTGAGAAGGAAAGTTGATATCTTCGCCTTAAGCCTCTACGGGTTAGTCGTCTTCCCAAAAGCCCTGAGACACATAGATGAAGCAGTAGTGGATCTATTCGACCGATTGGATAAACAAGTCACACCTGTCCCGGCAATTCTTGCGGAGACTTTCAGATCATTAAATGCATGCAGAAGGGCGGGAGAAGGAAGGTTTATCGGATGCGCACAGCTATTGATAGTATGGTTTCATGGGCATTTTTGGAAGATGGGTAAAGTCTCTTGTCGCCCCTTTTATAAGGATTATTCACCGATAAAAGAGGAAGTAGCCTTGTCAAGACGAGAAGATATAACGGAAGAAGGATGGAGGACGATTCTTCAGAACCTTCAGGAAGGAGACATTAAGTGGAGAGCTCCATGGATGATGCCCGGAGAGATCCTTTACAGACGCGAAGACTTTAGTTAGGTCCCTCTACCCGGAATTTGGGGAGTCATCGGGTATGCCCCTTTGCTAGTAGCAAGACAATACCAGTCTAGACAGTTCGTGCCAGCAACACATGGGTTGGATCGAAGCAAATTCTCTTATACAGGAGAAGGTTATAAGAAGAAGATTAAGGAAATTGCAAATGCTTGGAAGCTAACCTACCGGATGAAGAGGTTGACTGTGGGCGAGATGGCGACTTCTGAGTATACAGTGTGGCTAAACAAAAGAATCAACGACAATATCTCGAGACCGAGTTCAGATAATGCTCAATCTACGGAGGAACGGTTGCAAATGATACCCACGGAGATAGAAATTATAAAGCAAGATTTTGTACGGCGGAGTTCAGAGCTCGAGAAGAAAATTGAACAGTTAGAAGAAGAGAAGATGCTTCTCAAGTTAGACGTAGATGGACAAAAATCGGAAGCTGAGAAACTAAGAAAGGAGAAAATGAGGATAGAGGAAGACCGAGATGACCTGAAGATGCAATATAAGAAGATACGTTTGATAATAAAAAACGTCGGGTTAGGAAAAACTCCTCCAAATCATCCATTATGCTTTCCACCGCCTCCAACCAATACTTAGCTGAACTCGGGGCTACACCAGAAATTCCCCTAAACACTTCTGCCCCATTAGCTCTAAGTCGCTCCGACACAGATTTCCGGGCTCCTGTGCCCATGCTTGCCCCAGCAACTCTCTCTAAAACCCTTAACATTGCCTGAGATACAGCATCATCTCCGGCAGTCTGATCCTGAAATTCCTCCTCTGCAGATGGCATCTCGTTACCAGATCCATGACCAGATCCCACTGGTTCCGACACCGTCATCCTACCCTTACCACGACCACGCGGCGGACGTCCTTGACCTCTTGTACTCATTCTACCGATTCGCGTTTGTCTGATTAGAAATTTTATGAATTATTAGTTTTCTTCCACTAATTAACCCCGAACAGTCTTATGAATAGTAGTTTTAAGAGTAGTTCTTTCGAATTCGCAGTTATATCTACAATTCAGTCTCCAGTTCGTATTCTCTAATTCTAGGAAGCACATACATTCAATCATCAAACATCAACATACAATTAGCATCCACGAGCTTACATTCATCATGTTGGGATATCTTCGTCATTTCACTACCCAGGGGTATTTTCGTAATTATCCAAAATAGGGTTCCTTGGTGATTTTGTGAAATAAAGGTATTTTGGTAATTTTTTTGCAATCTGAGGGTATTTCGGTAATTTTGGAATCCGAGGGTAATTCGGTAATTTTACAATTCGGGGTATTTTGGTAATTTTACCAATCAGGGATATTTTGGTCATTTTGCAAATCAAGGGTAATTTGGTAATTTTGCGAATCAAGGGTATTTTGATGTTGTTGTTTTTTTTTCTTTTGAAGCAGGGGTACTTTAGAAAATTTAATTTTTCAAACCAGTTTACTCTTGTAAATCTAGGGTTTTCGGGTAAATTTGCAAAACATAGGTATTTTATAAATTCACGGTTGGTTGGAAATTTTCACAACTCAAGTGTATTTCTTTGGAAATTTTTAAAACTTGGGGGGTTTTTTTGTGAAATAGGGTGGCTGGTCCCTTTCGAGTTTTAATTATAAAGTTTGGCCCATCAACAAGTCCTCGTAGCTAAGGTGAACATTCACTACCCACCAGGTAGGATTCTAGCGAAGAGGAGGTGAGTCACTAGGACTGCTTAAGTACCAAGCTCTTCCTGAATCCAATCCTAGACATGCGCATGCCTGTTGCCACACCCTAACCCATCGACTCGTTCACGGGTTTGTTTAGTTGGATTAAGTCTTATGGAATTGAAGAGTGGTTTATCTAAGCCTAAGGTCCATTAATACTATCATACTAGTCTACGTCTATAAAGCCCATCAACCCCACAAATATATCATATCAAGAGTTGGAATACTTACCTGCATGGATCGGGTGCCGGTAGACTCGAAGGCCATATCTTCATCCAAGACATTTTTCTCAAATTCACATCAACTTTACAAAACATTACTAGACCCATTTCACAGCTCGAGTTTTGAACTGGGCTCTAATACCAAAATGTAACACCCCAAACTCGGCTCATGCGTTTTGACCAGATCTGGTATGCTACGGGTTGTACATTGAAAACTTTTACTAAGTTGTTTTTAGAAAATCATAAGTTAATAAGAAAAATTTGAGTAAATAGGTGACTCTTGAAAAAAAAACTTGTACTATTATTATTTCGTAAAATTAAACCCTTAACATAGTTTCATAAGTTGCAAATATTGAAAAAAAACTAAATAGTGAAATATAAACTATGGGGCCTTATTACATAAAAATTCCAAAAATTAAAACTTAAAGGAAAAGCCGAAATAGTCTATATAAAAAAAATATAAAGAATTGATGGCCCCTCGAGTCCGTCTCGGCTCCCATGTCCACGATCTACTACTCATCTGAAAGAGTAGAGAAAAAGGAAAGCGCGAGTCACCAAGACTCAGTGTATAAATCCCGAAACACACAACGACCTGAGCCCACAAACACATTATGGGCCCTGGCCCATACATAAAGGCAACAATCATAATTACATGTTAAATAATAAGTGATGAATAGCCCAACCCATCGTAGGTTTCCATCCTCTACACACCAACCCGTACCAACCATCACACCTTGGGGATTTCTACAATCAACCCTCCATCCGCTACACACCATAACGACAGCCGTACTGCCTATTCCTGTTATTCAGGAATCATTAAACGTGGCAGAGCCATCGATTACTATGTGACCTAACATTTGAATTTGTGGTTTAACCACCGATCACCAAGTGACCTATCATGCACTTCCCTTTCAATATCATAATCCCACCCCATGCATCCACACATAAAGAAAACATCATACAAGCTTTCATATATTTCGATACACATAGAGAATTTCTATGATTACATACCTAGCATCCTTGCCTAACCCTTTTAGGGTTTCATTCGACTGTCTACACAGCCTCTTTCTAGCTTTTTAGCCCATAACACATAAATTGCAGTTAAAGAGTGTGTTAGAGATCTACACACCTGATTACCGTTAGAACGAGACTTTCTAAGCCAACGCTATCCGTAGCCAACACCACCGCTATCTGCCTAAGGTGTTGTTCAGAAGCTGATAACGAAACATTAGGTTAAGGCACAACTAACGAAAAGAAAACGGTTGATCATCTTAAGGAGAATTGAAATCCTTACCTTGAAATCCCGAAAAGTGATATGAGATTCAGGGACTAGTGTTTCTGGCTTTTAGATCTAAGAGATCTACTTCAATTCCCGAATGTCGCCCAACAAGAAAATACATAGAACCATTAAACCATTAACTTTTCGGCTTTGTCTTCCAAAAATCGAAAGAGATAGTGAAGAGATAGGGAAATCGGTACTCACCTTAACACAAAGAATTTGACTACCCCTTAAAGATTCTGGCTTTTTGAGAAGATCAAGAAGAGAAGATAATAAGAAGAAATCCAAGTAGTTTCGAGTTTTAGTTGAAGAAATCGGTAAGAAGAATAGGGAGTATTCGGCTATGGAGATGAGAAGAGAGTTCAGGGTTTCAGCTTTTGAAAGAAAAGATGTTGAGAAGATTGAGAGGTTTCGGATTTTGAAGAAATCAAAAGAAAAGAAATTGCAGAGGAAGACTGAGAATTTCGGCATAAAGAATGAAGAAAAGAGTAGGGTTCAAATGCCAGAATTGATGAGCTATCCCCCCTATTTATAGAGATTTCGGCACTTACCTGTCAAAAACTGAAAGTGCCCTTCCTGATAACTAAAAATTTAGCAAATAAAAAGGGAAAATTCGGCACCCCTTTGCCATGAAGAAACCGATTTCTTAACTCCTCTAGGTGATGGAATTTCGGCCAACACCTAGCCTTGCAGATAGCTCTTATCTTTTCTCCTTTTTATCTTCCATATTGTCAACTATAATATCTACATTATCCTATTCACATAAATCCCCCTATTTTTGAGCCTTGTTGCCGTCCACTCCAACTAACCCTAATGCCAAAAATTAGCTAACTTAAATTAAAAGATTTGGGCTCCATGAAACTTAAATTTGGGCCCCTTATTCCCTTGTGTGGCGTCACCCCCTTGCTCCCTAAGTGGCGCCACTGACCCCTGGGCCACAAGCCCACTTTGGTATTTTAAACACATATACTACCTTTTAAACCTTATGGTGCCCAAACAGATAATTTAACCAAGGCCTCTGCCTAAGCCTGAGCCCAATTTGGACCCCTAACACTTAAATTAACACATTAAACATATCACCACACTAAACGCATAGGCCCAATAATTTAGGATGTTACAATATTGGTGCTTAACGATGAAATCGAATAAGCTGTAAGGTTCTTGAACAAGCTTGAGAGTTGGTTTGCTGATGATGATGATCTTCTTTGATGGTTTGCTGAAGATAATCTTTTTTGAAGCCATTACACCTTTGAACTTTGACTTTTGGAGAGAAGAGATGAAAGGTAGAGATTGCCCCACCAAGTGTGCCAAAAATTTGTACAGACAAATTTTGAGTCAGAAAATTTACATGAAAATTTGGAGTCATATTTTATTTATAACTTTGAAAAGAGTATAATCATTGATTTTTTATTATTTTTTTACAAAACAAAACTCATTTGATTATTTTCTTTAGTTGAGCTTCAATCCAATGGGTCGTCTAGATTTGATCTTGAAAGGATGCAGTTTGCTTCAAGTGTTGCAATTACTTGCTCTTAAAATGGATTTGGAAATATTCTTACTCGAGAATTTGATTTCATTTGGGTTCAATGGTCATCTTGATCTTGAAAATGGGTTTGGAGAGATTTTGGATCCAAGGGTCTTTAAGACTTGATCTTAGATAGCTGAATCCTTTTCAATGGTCTTCTAGGTGTAATCTTAAAAAAATGGGTTTAGCCTTCTTTCTGTCAATTGAACAAGATCGAGGAGTAGCTTTCTTCTAAACTAATGTGGTGTTATTTAGAATTTCTTTGAGTTTTTCAAATTTTTTAGAGATTTTTTTAGGATTTTAGAGAAAGCTTCCAATCTTTAAAATTTTCTCTATAGGCTTTCATTTTTGAACCTTTGGACCTGTGATATCGTGAATATGTTGAATAGATTGTAAGTGGCCCCTTTTATAGTACTAGTCAGACAAGTAAAAGAGAACTATTGTAGAATTTAATTTCTTTATTTGAGTTTTCTACCAGAATTAAACACTTTTATTTATTATGTTTCTCATATTAGGTTAATTAATTAGAGAAAACATAGTCCTTAAAAAATATGATTTCTTTATAAAGAGTTCTAAAATGGTATAATTTCTTGATTTATCTCTTTATTAATTAAATTAAATTTAATTGAAGATAAAAATTAATGATAAATGATGAATTCTTATTGGTCCAAAATTTCTCCCTCTATGGTATAAAATATGTTTAGGATTAATATATTATTATTGAATTATAATGAGACCATACTTATGAGTATATTTTTTTTCAAAAATTTGACCAATTATAGAGCGTATATAATATGTTTAGGATTAATACATTAACTCATTTTAGTGCATATGTGTCAATTATAAAGCCTGCCATTGTTCAATATTATACGATGTCACCTTGGGTTGTTTCCTATTGTGCTTCAACTTCTTACTTCTTTTATCAAAGATCACAATCCCATTTCACATAAAAAAGATTACAACAAATAGGAAACAATGTCCCATACGAATAGATGCCATTGAGGCCACCAACCCCACTTTGCAAAGTAAAGGAAGTAGTCGAGGACCTAAGCCCTATACAAAACAAAGCCCTAAAAGGTGAGTAAACCTATCATTCTATGATGTACGGAAAAAACACTTTCATTTCTTGTTTCAGGCCTCATTGATGAGAAATGAAAGCAAATAGGAGATCTTAGCATGAACATCGACACTCATAGCATGAATGCGCCACACCCAATCATTAGGGTATAAACCATTGATGCAACGAGTCTATGTGTAGATCCTTACTTCTATGGTAGTGGACACATCTTTGACTTGAAACAAATCGGTGCAATGGAAACCTAGCCAAATCTAAGTTCATGTGGAACTTAAAGACAAAGTCACTAATGACTAGAGAAATCGACTTACCATAGAACTAAAGTGTCACCACTATAGTACATGACACAACAACACATCCCATCATGACCAAATAGAGGATATGGCCAAGAGCAATGAGAGTATGGTGATCGGCTTTTCAATGACCATATAGTCAATCACAATAGTACTAGTAGAAACCTTAATGTTGAAGCCTAACCTTGTCGCACTGTACCTCCAACCAAATATCTAAGTGGTCAATCACCTCAGCCTAGCAAAAAGGGCCAACAATCAACAATTGTTGAAATAATGAGTGTTTGTTGGATAGTGAGTGGAAGCAATCTAAATTTTAATGGTTTTTAGACAATCGGGATGGTGGGAGGGTGGTCATCATCAAGGAGAATCACATATCTCAGATACAAGGCAATCTAATGACAACGTCAATGGAGATCCAACAGAAGTTGTTTATAAATTGGGTTTTACTTTTAAGGAATTCCTATGATTTTCCCAGCAATCCAAATAGAGAAGAAAAACAAGGGAGAGGAAAGGAGTTGGTTGGTGGTGATATTTTATGGAGAAGACTATTGATAGCGTGGCTAGTGGCAACTATGACAAAAAGACCTAACATTCTTTTCTAGAGAGTTTAGTTGTTTTGTACTTTTTTTAGGAAGAAGGATAAAAAAATCTGACTTCCCAACATGGCCAACAATTAGTAGCTATCATGTTAACTTGTTCTTTCACTTCGATATATTACTTTAGAATACATGTATGATATATTGAAAATTGTAGCACCTATAATGTGGGTGAAAAAAAATTATATTATATATAAATATTATAATTTTTAAAAATAATGATAGTTAAATTAGAAGATGTATGAGTATAGAGGAGAAGTTATATGATAATGGATTGTTTTTAACAAGAGTGTTACTTTTTTGAAGATAAATAATTTTTTAAAAGTTATATATAAAATTTTAAATTATATAATTATTTTTATGTTTTCTCTAAAAAAACAATAAACATAATTATTTTTTAAAGTGGATGTCCATCATGATCAAGATAAAGTTTTAATGTACTTTAAATTCTAATAGTTATTAGAATTAGATCTCTACTTCTTTTATACTTCTTATGCTTATAAATAGAGACTCTGATGAAGCATTATAATCATTCATTTTGATCAATAAAGTACATTCTCTATTGATTTCATATTTTCTTTGTTCTTTATTCTCTCCATCTCTCTTTATATTATAACTCGTTATCAGCACGATGATTCTCTATTTTTTTCAGAATCTTTTGAAGTCATCCCACAAATCAAATTCTTTTTCACCTTAAACTTTCACCCTTACAACTTCATCTTCGGGATTTTAAAAGATTCAATCTTAGAATGAATTATGGTTCTTATTCCCGATCTTTAATTTATTGTACAAGCATGGGTATAGATTTGGTAATAACCTTTTATATTTCAACCATATTTTCTTTTTCAACTAAGGTATGACTACTATTAATTTTTATTTGACATAAATTTCACATTCTGATGGTATTTGATTTTTGTCTTTCTAGGTTAATTTTTTTATGTAAAAGACATAATTGTTGATTAGATATGTTTGGTATTAATATGGTATGTTTTCTCTATTATTTTTTTGGGGGGTAAATCATTCTCTTTGAAGTTTTTTTAATTAAGTTATATTATGCATAATATTTATATGTTTTGATTATTATATTATTATTATTATCAAATATTCTTGAAATTTTATTAAAATTATGGTGGAAAGTGTTATTAACCTACCATTATTGATTAAAGGGATATTTGATAGGATCTATTTATTCTTATTAACTTTCTAATGTTGAATGATTGTATGATATCTTTTAAATTGAACTTCTAAATATTTTATTAGAGCAAGATAAAATTTTATAATATATATGTGGTATTGAAATTTGGTACAATGTGTATCGGATAATTTTCAAGCATTGTACATGAAAATTTTGATTATTTATTACATGATTTTTACTATTAGATTATAAATGTTATTACGAAAACAAATATGTTTTACTATTTGTAATAGTGCTTGTGATAATAGTCAAGGTGATGATGATGATGTTAAAAATCCTTAGGTATATTTTACTATGTTTTATTTATTATATCATGTTTATTATAATTGAAGACTAATCATGACAACATAAATAGATAGATTTTAATTTGAAATCTCAAGCATGTTTGTGATGGTGATTATGAAATAAAGAATCTATTAGAATGTTTATAAGTCCGTCCTATTAGATTTGTTGCATTCCCTGAAGTGAATGTAAACATAAAGAAAATAAAATATATAATCATGGACTAGTAAAAGTGGGAATATAGTAATAAATAAAAGAACAATGAGAGTTCTCAAGATAATTCTTCAAAGGGTAAAGATAACTTATGTAACATCCTGAATTTTAGGGCCTGTTCATTTTGTGTAATGAATGCTTAAATATGTTAAATTGAGAATTGAGGTATTAATTGGGCTCAGGAATGGGCTGAGACCTCAGTTAAAATATTCTGTTTGGGCATTATAAGTTTTAAAGATAGTTATCAAAAAATGTTAAAAATATCAAGATTGGGCTTGTGGCCCAGTGGCAAAATGGCGCCACTAAGAGGGAAGGGAGTTGGCGTCACTGGCAAAGGAGGAGGCCCAAGTTTTGGCCACTTGGAGCCCATGATTTTGGGCCAAATTTGGCATTTAAAGAGGAGCTAGGGGGGATGGCAGAAGGCTATAATTTAGGAAAATTTTAATGTTTTTAATTTGTGGATAATAAGCTGATAAAAGAGGGAGGAGTTGGAGCTAATTAAGTCTCTTTTGGATGAGTTAGTAGATTAAGAAAAAGGAGAAAAGATAAGATTTATCTGCAAGGTTAGGTAAGTGCCGAAATTTCTATAAAGGGGATATCTCATGAATTCCGGCAATTGAACCCTACTCTTTTCTTCTTTCCTTGTGTCGAAATTTGCTGTATAGTTCTCTTCATCTTTTTTCTTTTCTCTGCCGAAACCTCCACTCCATTCTCCCTCTCAACTTTCTTTATTTTCTTTTTCCCTTATTGGTCGAACTCTCTGACAATCTCTTCCTCATCTCTTTCAAATACTTTAGCCGAAATCTCTAAATCTCTCCTTGCTTTCTTTCTTTCTAAGCCAAAGCCGAAACACTTTACTTAGATCTTCTAAAAGCCGAAAGCGCATCAGTTCATCTTTTCCGGGATTTCCATAAAAGCCAAAATCCTTAGATCTCATCTCCTGTGTTTGCCGAATTCTCTCTGAGGTATCTGCTTGTGCCGAATCTCGAAAGAAACTGAAGGTAAGTATTGATTTGTAAGATTTCAATCTTTTTCGGCTTTTTAGGGACTTTAGCCGAATGGCTATAAGGGAACTAATCTTAAGTTTTTCTCTTATTTGCGACATTCCGGGATTTGAAGGGGATTCATTTTCTTAGATCTCTAAGTCAGAGTTCAGTAACACTCGAATCGTGTTACTTTCGGGATTTCAAGGTAAGGAGATCTATTGATTTTTAACATGTAAATTTGGGTATTTATTAACCCTTGGCCGAATGTAGGGGAGCCCAAATCTTCGTATTCTTCCGGCTTTTGAGCAAGGTTTTAGACTAAGGGTTGTAGATCCAGATAGTAAGGATTTAACTAGGGAGTAAAACTACGCGATATCAGGTGTGTAACACTTCCACACCATTTAGATTGCCTGTTAAAATATGTTATAAATCTGTTATATTCTGATAAATGCCGAAATCCCGGCATCATGGTTAAAACCCGAGGAGGGTAAAAGCGAATCACCAGGTTAGTGATCCCTGTCATTCCTAAGTGAATGTTCCTGTTAAGGTGACATCTGTGATAAGTATGCTATTTCTGTGGTTGCATGGGGTTGGGTTTATTGAAAGGGGAAGTGTTCTGTTGTAGTGGCTTCTGTCGTGACCTGTTGTAGCGGCTTCTGCCGTGACCTGTTGTAGCGGCTTCTGTCGTGACCTGTTGTAGTGGCTTTTGCCATGACCTGTTGTAGTGGCTACGACCATGATCTGACGATGAGCAGCATGTCTACCATCAATGGTGTGTAGCGGTGTGGATTGATTGTAGAAATCCCCAAATGGTGTGACTGGCAGGTAAGGGTGGCGTCTAGCGAATGGAAACCTAAGATTTGGGTTGGGCTTTGCATATTTTCTGATATATTATATTTTGTTATATGTTCTGTAGGGTTAAGGCCTAAGTCTAATGGTGCATGAGGGTTGCACACTGAGCCTCGCGACTCACCCTATTATTTAACAATTTCAGGTAGCACCTAGTGCATCGGACCGGGCTGGAGAGGAGCGCGAGGTGGCCATGCGAGAGAGTACTTGATCCAGCAGAAGATTTTACTTAGAATATTGTTTTTAATATTTTTGATTAAGGGTTTTCAATTTTGTTGTAATAAGGCCATTATTACTGGGCCACTAGACTATTATTTATGTTTCAGTTTTATGTTGGGCTATTATTACTGGGCATTTAAATTTTATGTCTAAATTAAGTTAAGACATGTATAAAATTTCGGTTTTTATTTAAAAACTCACCAAGGTAATTTATAACTTTATACCTTATATGATTTAATAAATTATTAAGTTTTCGGTATAAATATTTAAACCTGATAAATGTTTTTCCAAAGTGCTACGACATGTTTTATAAAAATTTCTTTAGTGACATACCAGATCCGGTTGAAACGCATGGGCCGGGTTTGGGGGTGTTACAACTTATGTTATCAATGTGATATGAAAGATTATTGGCCACATATGGCATATGCCCAAATATTTTGTTTCTGTTAATATTCTTTGAGGAATGATATGAGAATGTAGTAATAAATTCTATCATTATAGATGGAAAGTATTTATCTTATTTGATACTAAAACAAACAAATATTGTTTCAATATTTGATAGTGCAAAATTAGTCGAAAGCTCTAGAAGAGCTAATAAATTAATATCTTGTAATGGTTAATCCTTTGGTTTTAAAAGATATTTATAATAGATCTTATATTGAGATTGTGAATGAGGAAAATACTATATTTTATATGAATCACTATTGCTATAAATATCCATTTTGAAAGGATGAAAAAGAGAGATTGGGTTATTAATTTATATTTATTTTATAATTTTTGTGATCTTCTTTTGTCATCATCCCCATTAAGGGGTTGGAAGCAAAATATTTGACTGTGAAAGATCTATTTATGAGCAATAAAATATGATAATTCTATCTAAAGCTCGTTATGGTTAGATGCACCTGAAGTTACAATTTTTTTTTAGATATTTGAAGATTTCAGCATATTCCCTGAAGCGAATATTACATATAATTGTTTGAAAATTATATTTACTTATTGACTTAGTGGCATTATAGACTTCACATTGGTTTAGATATTTCCAGTAGCAAATGTCACAATAGTATTTATATGTCCAAAAATTACTGTGGTCACCATTGAGTCCTCCGTCGCACCGATCCGTCTAAGTCTGGGGATTACCTATGCACATTAAACAAAAGGGGTGAGTTTACGTAAACTCAGTGTGTAATCCCGCAGAAACAAAAAAACAATCAATATTCACTGTGCACAGTTGAACAGTCTTGGGCATAAGCCCTTTTCAGTATCAGTGACAGTTTGGGCCTTAGCCCATCTCAGTACAGTGTCAAAAATGTAGTAGGGCCTTAGCCCATCACAGTATCAGTAGCAGTAACAGTTATGCAGTAGCAAAATCCTACCCAACCAGTCTCTACACACTATCTACGTCCAACCCTACACTCAATGTGGGGATATAATCAACCCACCCATCCGTACACTCCAAGTAGTATCGAATGCTGCACAATACAGTAGTTTGTAGCTGAGCTACCAGTAAATTAGGCTTAAAGCCTTTCGGTACACTTCCTCCAAATAACAACCCCCAACCCAATGCAATGCAACACACAATGGATAACATGCTATTATGCAATTTCAGTACATACATTCAGTTCAGATATTAACATGCCCAGTATAGATATCATTCAGTTAATTTCACACATTTAGGGGACTAAGTAGCGCTTACCGGCCCTACAATAGGTTCACAGTCGACATGGGCGACCCGTGCAACCTTAAAAACATTTCGATAAAATGGGCCCACATGCCCATGTGATCTGCCCGTGTGGCCCACTCGTCCCAAATTGGCCTTGGCCGTGTGATCCATTTTTAAAGTAACCCATGCTAGCTCAATACTAATATATGTTTTCACTATTTACTTATATGTTCATTCAAAGTTGTCTACTTGAGTCATTATCACTAAATTACTTATATCTTGAGCTAAAGAATTCCAAATTAAGAACCGCTTGATATTTTTGAAACTAGACTCAAATATCTTTCTACCGTAAAATTTTTAGAATTTATAGTTTATCAAATAAGAACAGTAAAATCTTTAAAGTTATCCCTATTCTGTTATTTGATAGCTTCATCCTTTCCTTACTAAAAATTATTTATCTCTTAGTAAGAAATTTAGATGATGTTTCCATTTGTTTCTCTTGAAACTAAACTCATTAAGGATTTAAAAATATAAATTTAAGCCCCTAATTATTTTTTTACAATTTTTGATGATTTTCCTAAGTCAGAATAGGGGAACCCAAAATCATTCTAACATTGTCTCACAAAATTTATTATATCTCATGATTTACAATTCCATTGCTTATACTGTTTCTTCCATGAAAAATTAGACTCAATAAAATTTAATTTCATATTTTATTCAACCTCTAACTCAATTCCCACTATTTTTGATGATTTTTCAAAGTTAGACTATTGCTGCTGTCCAAAACTATTTTAGTGCAAAATGTTGATTTCCAAGTTTATAACACCCTTATTTCCTTTCTCTACAATTTTTCACATCATTTTCTCTTATTTCTCTTATTTCTCGACAGCAAGCAATTTTGACTTTTCGTCAAATCCCGTTTTTTGTGTTTCGGGTGCACACCTGGTATCGATTCGCTATGCAAAGTAACCCCAGCCTTCAAAAACCTATATCTGACCAATATATCCCTTAATTAATCACTTGATTCGTCAATCAAACCAAATATCCCCAACATAAAACTCGAGAAACTAAACCAACAACGATTCAAAAACTTACTGCGAAAAATCCGATAACCAGTCGTCTCCACACACTGGAATATCCACTTAAAACCTTTGAACAACACCTAAACGAGAGTAAAACGAACCATTTGTTAATTGCCTACTCGAAATACAATAACTAAGGAGAAAAAAATTCCACTTACCGAAACAGATAAAGTCAAAAGTTGCACTTAAAAAGATGACTCGCAAAAAATACAGAAACGAAAAGAGAGGGGAAAGAGAAGAAACAAGATTCGGCCAAAGGGGAACAAAAACCAAAAGTGAACAAGAAGGGAGAAGAAACGACAGAGAAACAAAAGTCTGATGTCAGAAAATTTGTTGGGAAAAAAGAAAATCTTATTTTGATAACTTCTCCCCAATTATCTCCTAAAAACACTCCCTATTAACCCACTAAAACACAACTACTCAGCAGTCTAGTTTAATTTGAACTCCACGCCACACGCCTAAAACAAAAATTAGTTCCCCTGCTTGCGCAGGGACTCGAACACAGAACCTCCTACACACTAACACTTCGCTTAACCACCAGACCAACAGGCCCATTCTGATATATTTTTACCAACAATCAAATAAAAACCTACTGAACAAGAGTAAGGCCTAATTCATTCAAAATACCAAAATTTGCCCAAGCGAAGGCTTGAACTTGGGACCTCCCAAACACTCCCAAAACACATAACCACTAAAGCTGACAAATATTTGTGTCATATTTTCACAATAACGAAATTAGAAATTTTGGGGCATTACAATGTACCAATAAAAGTGGGAATATAGTAATAAATAAAATAAAAATGGGAGTTCTCAATATAACTCTTCAAAGGGTAAAGATAACTTATGTTATCAATGTGATATGAAATATTATTGGCCACATATGGCATATGCCCAAATATTTTGTTTCTGTTAATATTCTTTGAGGAATGATATGAGAATGTAGTAATAAATTCTATCATTATAGATGGAAAGTATTTATCTTATTTGGTACAAACAAATATTATTTCAATATTTGATATTACAAAATTAGTCGAAAGCTCTAGAAGAGCTAATATATTAATATCTTGTGATGGTTAATCCATTGGTTTTAAAAGATATTTATAATGGATCTTATATTGAGATTGTGAATTAGAAAAATATTATATTTCATATGAATTACTATTGCTATAAATATCTATTTTGAAAGGATGAAAAATAGAGGATTGGGTTATTGATTTATATTTATTTTATAATCTTTGTTATCTTCTTTTGTCATCGTCTCCATTAAGGGGTTGGAAGCAAATATTTGACTTTGAAAGATCTATTTATGAGCAATAAAATATGATAATTCTATCTAAAGCTCGTTATGGTTGGATGCACCTAAAGTTGCAATTTTTTTTTATATATTTGAAGATTTCAGCATATTCCCTGAAGCGAATATTACATATAATTGTTTGAAAATTATATTTACTTATTGACTTAGTGGCATTATAGACTTCACATTGATTTAAACATTTCCAGTAGTAAATGTTACAATAGTATTTATATGTGGATACAAAATAAAAAAGAATGACAATAAAATTATCAATTGTCAAAATTTTTATTTACATTATTAGTACAATTGAAAAACATGTTGAAGTAAACCAGAAGTTTACTAATACAAATACATTTACTATTTGGCGTGACCAGTTAGACCATCCTGGATCATATAAGATGTGAAAATTAATTGAGAATTTATATGGACATTCATTAAAGAACCAGAAAATTCTTTAATTTAAAAAAATTATCATTTATTGTTTCTTCTCAATGAAAATTGATTCTTAGAAACTCACTAGCTAAAGTTGAGATTTAATGTCTTTCATTTCTTAAATGAATATGGGCACATTCATCCACCATGTGGATGATTTTAATATTATATGATTTTGGTAGATGCATCTACAAAATAATCACATATGTGTTATCAATTTGCATCCTATCGTTTGCAAGATTGCTAGCTTAAATAATTAATTTCAGATCATGCAATTAGGACAATTTATCTTGCTAATACTGATGAGTTTATATCTCAGTCTTTTATTGATTGTGTTTGAAAAAATTTTGTAAAAGTTTGCGCATAATGGTTTAGAGAAATTATTGATAAACACCTTTGATTAATGTCTAAACCATTACTTATGAGAACTAAACTTCCTATTTCGACATGAGATTATGTTGATTTACGTGTTGTACACATCAAGCCAATAAGTTATAAATACTCCTACAATTGATTTTTGGTAAAGAGCTAAATATTTTTAATCTTTGAATTTTTGTATGTGCGTATATATTCTAGTTGATCCAACACAACTCACAAAGATGAGTGAATCCTCAAAGAAAGTTGGGAGTATATTACTGGATGTTTTGAATGTATTCAAGATTCAATTATGACATGATTTGTGATTACAATTTTGATTCGATAGTTTTCCCGACATTTGGGGGAGAGAAATAATAACTTGTAATGAGTTAGTGGGAGAGAAAAATATGAAATTTTTCAATAAGTCTTGGCATTGATTATGAAAAGATATAATATTCTTTTGTGGTGGATGCAATAACATTTAGATATATTATTGAATTGGTAGTTCATAAAAGATTTAACTTGCGTCTAATGGTTGTTGTTACAACCTTTTATGAATCACTATATAGTAAAGTTTATATTAAAATCCTTAAAAGATTTAGGATGCTAGAAGCATATTAAAATTCTCTGGAAATTGTTTATTTATATGAATTGAAATATGTGGTAAATTTGACTTAGTGAATAATAGTTGAAGGAGGATTACAAAATGATCAAAAATACTTATTTGTGTTTTTATAAAAAAATCATGATTAAAATTTGTTATAATTATTGTTAAATCTCCTGAAGAGATCAAAATATTTTCCCCCCAAATTTCTCTCACTCATGACTTTTAAAAGAATGGTAACATAAATGCTTAGCAAATACATTCAAATAGTCATTTGAAAAACTAGTATTCAAGATTGAATACGTAGAGTATGAGAAAATACGTGATATTTTTATGAGGGGAAATAAATACGCGTTGCACTCGTTTTTCCCTTAATTAAGGTTTTGCCCATTTGGTTTTCCTGGTAAGGTTTTTAATGAGACAGCATATTATGTGTATTATAGATTGTGTACTTCTAAGCACTAAATTTTGTCTGGCTCGATTTCGTGTTTAATTTTCAAAATTAAAAAAGTTGAAAAATATAAAAAATCAAAATTACATTTTGAACCCTCAACTTTTTCTAAAATTACATTTTGACCCCTTATCTTTTCCAAAATTACATTTTAACCCTTAAACTTTTCTAAAATTACATTTTGACCCCTCATCTTTCTCAAAATTACACTTCGACCCTGCCAATTTTACTGCATTTTCAGTTTGGTCCTTCTATCAGAAAATCCCCAACAATCTGACTGATTTCGTGTACCTACCCCCCCCAATTTTTCAGCCACCAACCTAGGGCATGGTCTCCCTCATCCCTAGCCACCTAATACCTGCAAATACAACACCATAAAAGAGGATTTTTCCCCAAAAATCAAACCCCCAAGAAGAAAAAAAAATGACCCACGAAAAAAAGCAAAAGGGAGAAGAAAGAAAAAAATAGAAATAAGAGAGAAAAGAGAAGAGAAGAAGGAGAAGGTGGCCACGACGGCATGAAGCGGCGACGATGACTACGACGGAGACGACGGCGACAACGGGCTAAGAGAAGAAGGAAAAAGAAGAAGAGGGAAGAAGAAGAAGAAAGAGAAGAAAAAAGAAAGAAAAGAAAAGAAAAATCAAAAAAATAAATAATATCAAAATCAGTCGGGTCGACCTAACCCATGACCCGCACCCAGACCCATCCCGCGGCCTAACCCAAGCAGGCCCAAGTAGCCCAGCAAGCCAAAAAAAATTAAAAAAAGCCCAAAACAGCAGGCCTATTTTCTTAAAAAAACAGCAGGCCCAGCAACCCAAGCCCAGCAGCAAGCAGGCCAGCAGCAGCCAGCCCACTGCAGCAGGATCAACAGGCCCAACCCACGGCCCAACAGTAAAAAAAGAAAAAGAGAAAAAAAGAAGAAAAGGAAAAAAGAGAAAAAGAAAAAAAGAGAGAAAAAAAACCGAGTCGCGTAACCCATTCGACCAGGCCCATATTTTGGGCTTTTCGATAATTTTTCTTTACCCACTTTTAAATTAATTCGTGTATTTTGATGATATATTGTTTTAATACTATTGGTATTTTTTGTTAGCATTTTTTTATTTTTTATTTTTTTAATTGTATTTTATTTTATTTTTATTTTTAATAAATAAGGCAACGATCGGTTTGACACTAAGTCATTGATTTCATCGTTATGTTGGGTGAATATCATCGGTTCGTGTTAAATATGATACGCCTTTTTAAAAATCGAAAAAATTTAAAAAAATCCTCGGGTTTTAAAATAAAATGATTATTTTTGTGGTTGTTTTTTTAAATTATCAAAATCTCGTTTTTAAAATGTATATAATACGATAATATGTAATTTATCAAAATTTTCGTGTTTTAAAAATTTACGTGTTTTCAAAATTTTCGTGTTTCAAAAATTTTCATGTTTTCAAAAATTCTCGAGTTTCAAAATTTTTATGTTTTCAAAAAAAAATTTTGTTTCAAAAAATTTTCGTGTTTTCAAAAATTCTCGTGTTTCAAAATTTTCATATTTCAAAAATTTTCGTGTTTTCAAAAATTCTCGTGTTTCAGAATTTTCATGTTTTCAAAAATATTTCGTGTTTCAAAAATTTGCGTGTTTTCAAAAACTCTCGGGTTTCAAAAAAATTCTCGAGTTTCAAAAATATTCGTGTTTCAAAAATTTCTCGTGTTTCAATCGGATCACGATTAAATATTAAATTGGACTCGTATTTTTAAAAATTAAGACAACGCGCATTTAATGATATACCTATTTTGGGCGTCACGAGGGTGTTAATACCTTCCTCATGCGTAACCGACTCCCAAACCCTATTTTTCTGAATTTTGGGGTCTGTTTGTTTGGCAGTAAAATGTTTTCCGGAAAATGATTTCTGGAAAATGATTTACTTTTCTGGAAAATGATTTACCAGAAAATATTTTCTGGTGTTTGGATGAATCTGTGTAAAATATTTTCTGTTGTTTGGCAGATTTCCTGAAAATGTTTTCCGGAAAAGTTGATTTTACATATATATTAATAAATTTTTTTACAACTTACCGATTGAAAAAAGTCAATTGGGTGTAGTTAATTTTGGTCCAAAATAGGTTTAATTTGATTTAAGAAATTATAAAGTTGGTACAGTCGATTTTTCAATGGAACCGAGATAAACTCGCCCTTTTTAAGTCCATCCCTTTTCTAGGTCTACTTGCATCAACAAGCCTGTTGAGTGGAGAACGTTGTCATAAATCAACAAACCAAAGAAAGCATGGTGTTTTTATACCATTTGGCTCTTACTCTTTAAATTGACAGCAAAAGGCTTTTCCATTTAAGAAAACACAAATCATTCCTCTCAAAATCCCCATGCAGCACCAAAACCTTACACTTTACATTATATACAATAACAAACAGTATAGGAATGACTTTTTATTTCTTTTGTATCCCTAATCATGTGATCAAGAGGACAAACACTTGGTGTTTGAGAAATACATAAGTTTGGTTTGCAGAGCATGATATTTAGGCGAAACTGCCGTCAATATGACAATGCCACAGAGGAGAACCAGCCCCAGACCTAGACTATTAACAATCATGGACTCCGGACAGTGTTTGGATGCAGTCCGCCTGCTTTGCAAGAACGTCAATTTCTCTAACAGCCCCGTTTCCGCTGTTGCCACTGCTAAGCCATAAGTGTAGAGACCAAGGAAGATATGCCATGGCAACATCTTTGCTCTTGTCGTCCGCACTTCACCTCGGTGCCAAAGCTTAGAAAACCCACCAACCACTGCATTCAAATACACAACCACAGCATATAAAAAACTGAAATCAAGATAAACTATCTTACAATAAATTATAAGATAAACATTACAATGAAAATATCTTACAATAAAATTATAAGATAAACTGAAATCAAGAGAAGATATAGAACCATCAATACCTGAACAGTCTTCCCAAGACCCATTTCATCTGCAAGAATTCCATTAAGATGATTATTGTATAGTGAAACCAGCCATCTAAGACCATTCATCTGGTACCTGCACATAAAAAGTACAATTGAAAGAAACCTCAAGCAAGAGAATGAACAAAGCACTCCCCATGCCAGCCCTTTCCAAATATATATACGTGTATATGTTGGCAAAGTGCATATTCTACTCACTCTCTTAATTTTCCACCCTTAAGAAAAGTTGGTTGGTCATTGATGTTTTCTTTTATGCTGCAAAAACAGTTTTAATTGTGAAACTTTCAGCAATTACAAATAATTCAATACTAATTAAGAAAGAATTAAGAAATAAGACAACCACAAGATGTTTGATTAAAAAAAATACAAGAAAAAATATGAAAAACTGATACCTATGAGCCATCAGGTAATACTTTTCATTGCTTTCCACATAATGCTGCAGACCAGATTGATGATAAAAAAAATTCAACATTTAAACAAAGGATGACTGAAAAACTTTTGGATAAGGAAAGACAGCAACTCCAGAAATGCACAAGTAAAAAACTTGCCTTAGCCTCGTCTTCATTCTCAACAGCAGTATCATTCTCAAAAACACTTGCAGTTCGCATCTCAGCCATATCATTCCCAAAGCGACTTCCCATAGCCTTGGCATCCTGTAACTTGGATCCAAGTTTCTGAAGATATTTCTCAGTTTCTTTCAATAATTGCTTAACACGATCTGATTTAGCATCCTGTAAAACATCAAGAACTATATTCAATACGAATATGAAAGAAAAAGTTTTGCACTACTTGAGGCTAGTAAGCCTGAGCTAACCTGAACCATTCGCAAATAACCTTCCACATCATTGATTTTGAGCAAGTTAATCTTCTCACACTGGATTTTGAGCAAGATGAGAAAGTAAGTTACCAAATATCTATTACTTCCGAAAATCAAAGAAAAAAAAAACAAATCTAAGGTAATAGAAGAGCAAGCATAAACTGAATGATGCAAAACCCAAAAACAAACAGATTTTAAATAAAGCATAAAAATGGAAGAAGAAGAAGATTCTTCAACAGACAGATGCAAAATCCAAACAGATTATTTAACAAAAAAAAAAGGAGAAGAAGATTTGAGTGAGAGAGACGACAAATTGAATGAAATACAGAGTAAAGCATAAAAAAGTTACCTTGAGCTTTGTTTCAGGAAGGGAATTGGTCCAATTGGATGAAGAAGGAGAAGGACGGAAGGAGGAGGAAAGATGGAAAATGTCTTCCGGAAATAAAATCGGTAAGACATTTTCCTTAAAATCCCTTCATATTTTCCCGTGTTTCTGAAAACGTTTTACCAATGTAAGTTATTTTCAAGCAAACAAACACTGGAAAAGGGGGAAAATGTTTTCCGGAAAACATTTTCCCCCTATCAAACAGACCCTTGATGTAGACCTAAACTAGGCCTTTTTTTTTAAGAAAATTCAAAAATAATTCTTTTAAAAAGAGGATTTATTAGGTGTCCGATCACACCTAGGAAGAAGGATCGGTGGCGACTCCTTTTTCTTTTTAAAATGAAATCGAAACTCTGTTTTCAAAATTTCAATAATCGCCTCAATTAGCGCCCGAGTAAATTTTATGTCGCTACAGCTGGCGACTCCACTGAAGACATTTTTTTGAGAGTCGAGTCTGGAATTAAACGTGTGTTGTCAAAATTTTTGAAACTCCTTGTTCAAATTAATATTTAGTCGTGATCCTTAAATTTTGTTTTTTCATGCATTTGCATCATGTTGTAAATATTTTTCTAATTTATTTTATCTTTTCATTTTTCAGCTCTAAGTTTTTATGGTTTTAGTTTTTTAGTTTTAAAATAAAAACAAAAAGGTTTGTGAGTTTCTCCCCACACACCGTGCACTTGCATTTTTGCATTACATGAGCTCTCTACCCGGGCTCCGTCCGCTTAAGTGGAAGTAAACGCTATGCCTTCGTGAGTTAACTCGTCCCTCTGCACAGGCTAGTGAATACTTCCGGGTTACATTTGACTTATGCTTTCATAATAGGCATAAGTAAATGTAATCCCTCCGCATAGGCATAAGTAAATGTAATCCCTCAGATTGAACTCGTGAGCCTGTGACGGGCAATGACCGAGGCTCCGTACTAATCTTAATAGATGACAGTACGAACAATTCGAGTACCTTTCTAGAACCGAAACCGCATATAGTGAACCGTATGAGCCACCTAACTAGTGTAACATCCTGAATTAATGGGCCTTTGCATTTGTTGTGTGTTACGTACAATGTGTTAATTAGAGTGTTTAAGGGGCTCAGTTTGGGCTCAAGGTTGGGCCGAGGCCTTAGTTAAAATTTTATGTTTGGACACTCTAGTGGAAAGCCTGATAAGATAAGGCTTAGAAGATGTTATCTGTGTTTTAAAATACAAAATGGGCTTGTGGCCAGTGGCAAAGTGTCGCCACTTAAAGAGCAGGGAAGTGGCGTCAACTGGGGAGGCCCAAACTCAAGTTGCATGAAGCCCAATTCTTTTTATTAAAATTTAGCTAATTGTCGGCTTTTAAGTGAGTAGAGTGGGACGACAATGGGCCTTGGAAATAGGGGGAATATATATGTTTGGATAGTGTAGATAATATGGCTGATAATGTGGCAGATAAAAGGAAGAAGATGTGGTGTTATCTGGGCCACTTGTGGATAAGAGATCCGGTAATGCTAAGGGAGAAAATTTAGGATTTATCTGCTGGTCACCGTGGTGGCCGAAATTCCAACACTGAGGGGGAGGAAGAATCGGTTTTTTTAAGTTCAAGGGGTGCCGAAATTTCCCTTGACTAGTAGCCTAGTTTTAGTTTTAAAAAGGGGCATTTTCGGTTTTTAGGGAATAGGTGCCGAAATTTAGGTTAAGTAAGGGGGATATCTTTTATTTTCGGCATTTAGGGTTTTATTCTTCCATTCTCTTCTTCAATTTCGGCATTTGGGTTTTTCTCTCCTTCCATTCTCCCATTCTCTGCAAAAGCCGAAAGTCCATTATTCTTTTTCTGTTTCTTCTACAAAGCCGAAACCACCCAATTTTTCTCAACATCTTTTCCCTTCAAAAGCCGAAACTCTGAACTTTCTTCTCATCTCCATAGCCGAATACCTTCTATTCTTTTTTGCCGATCTCTTCACTAAAAGTCGAATCTACATAGATTTCTTCCTATCATATTCTCTTTTTGATCTTCTCAAAAGTCGAAATCTTCTAGGAGTTGCCGAATTCTTTGTAAAGTTAGGTGACGATTTCTTCTGATCTGTTCTTTTTCTCTTTCGGTTTTTAGAAGACAAAGCCGAAAGGCTAATGGATTAATGGTTTGATGTTTTCTTGTTGGGCGACATTCGGGAATTGAAGTAGATCGCTTAGATCTAAAAGCCGAAATCGTTAGTCTCTGAATTTCATATCTCTCTTTTCGGGATTTCAAGGTAAGGGGTTCTCCTTAGATTCTCTTTAGATTCGCTATCGTAGTTGTGATCTTAACCATATGTTATGATAAGGTCTTTTAATGGAATCAAATATCGATTAGGCGAAGGAGGGGATTGGATCTGTAAAACCAATCCCTAAGTTTAAGAAACGAGCAGTGTTAGCAGTACGGGATTGGCCACCGGGTTGTGGGCCGGCTTCAGAACAACATCTTAGACAGATAACAGTCGTATTAGCTTTTGATAGTGTCGATATAGAAGGTCTCGTCTTGACTGTAATCAGGTGTGTAGATCTCTAACACACTATCTAATCTGTATTATATATGTTATGGGCTAAAAGCCGGAAAAAGGCTGCATAGACAGTCGGACTACCCAAAAAGGGTAGGCAAGGGATGCCAGGTACGTAACCATAGAAACTTCTCTATGTGTGTATCGATGTATGTATAAACCCGTGATCTTCTAGGTAGTTTATTGTTTTGATTCTGCATGGATGTATGCGTGGGATGGGGTTAATATGATGAAGGGAAAGAGCATGTTAATAGGTCACTTGATGATCGGTGGTTAAACCACGAACTGTAAAATTAGGTCACAATAGTGATCGGTGGCTAAGCCATGTTAAATTTATTCCTGATTGTAGGAATAGGCAGCATGACTGTCGATATGGTGTGTAGCGGTTGGCGGGTTGATTGTAGAAATCCCCAAGGTGTGTTGGCTGGTACTGGCTGGTGTGTAGAGGATGGACTTTTAGGTTGGGTTGGGCCATGTTGCATGTAAATATCTTGTTGCCATTATGTATGGGCCAAGGCCCATAATGTGTTTGTGGGCCTCAAGCCTTTTATCTGTTTTCGGGATTTGCATACTGAGTCTTGGTGACTCACCCCTTTATTTTCCCTGACTTTTCAGATGAGCAGTAGATCGTGGACATGGGAGCCGAGGCGGACTCGAGGGGCCATAAAGTCTTTTTATTTTCATAAACTATTTCCGGTTTTTCTTTAAGTTTAAATTTTGGGACTAATTATGTAATAAGGCCTCCATAGCTTAGGTTATCAAATTATAATTGTTAATGTCTTCATTTATTTTTAAATTTATGTTCAGCGAAAGAGCAAAGGTTTTCTTCCAATATCACTTACTTAACAAATACTTGAATAAAGAAACTGAATTTCCAAAGATCATCCAAGTGAAGTTTTTAACGTAAACCCCGTAGCATACCAGATCCGGTCGTAGCGTTTGGGCCGGGTTTGGGGTGTTACAACTAGAGCCATGTCGAACCTTCGTCCGTTTAATAGTCACCAAAATAAGTACATGGGAGAAACGCCTGTCGCCTTTTATTTCTTTTACATTTACACTTTTTATGCAAGGGAATCAGGTTCGTTTAATAAATTGGATTAGGTAGATTATCTGATGAGCATGTGGGGTAAGTTTATTTTGTAAAGTATGATGGGGTAAAAAAACGTAGGTCGGTTTCACCAAAATGCACGATTGAATAGCTTAATTTGTTAGATTTTCCATAGTTTTTCTCCGTTTATATTTGTTGTGATTACTAACCAAGGTTATTTGTCTTCATTTTTATTTTTCATCATGCATCATAGGCATCTTGTTAGGAAGGTGTTGATTAGAGATTGGTTGCCAAAAACGGATTTCTGATGGAGGAGTCAATTACGCAAGTAACCGAGAAAAATGTTGTGGTTCGAGACTGGTCTTTGAAAACCCAGAAAGCAAAAGGGGACATTTAAAGAAAGGATGTATCTCCAATCTTCCCGAGCATGTAACTACAAATGCTCGTCGGAATAACCTCGAAGACTTGACTAGGATCTGGAAACAGTGGGACTCAGACACTAGGGGCATCTTCACTGAAAAGTACGGGGATATAGCTCACTTGATCGCTGTCAACGTAGACGAACAGTTGATTCAAGCCATGGTTCGATTCTGGGACCCAACTTATCAATGTTTCACTTTCAATCAGGAAGATATGACTCCGATCATAGAAGAGTATGCCGCCTTGCTTCGCGTTGACAATGCATAATTCAACAAGATATATGTGAAAGAGCCCAAACCTATGACCTTCAAGAAAAAGCTAATGAAGTTGACGAGAATGATCGATACATGGGCTGAAAAATAGATAAAGAAAAAGAACGAAGTCAGTTGTGTTCCGTGGTTTTCTCTGCGAGACTTAGTTCAAAACCATCCAGATATTGTGAAGAGAGTGGATCTGTTTGCTTTGGCCATTTACGGATTAATCGTCTTCGCAAAGGTTCTTGGGCATATAGAAGTTGCGGTAGTGGATTCCTTCGAAAAGTTGAGGGAAGAAATCAACCCCGTCCCAACTATCTTGGTCGAGACTTTTAGATCTCTAAGTAGTTGTAAGAGGAAAGGGAAAAGACGTTTTATCGGATGCGCACAGTTACTTAATTTTTTAGATTCTGAGCCACTTCTGGAAAGTGGAGCGCACACCTTTCCACATGTTTTCAAAAACATTCGCTCCATTGGAAGCTTACCTTGGGAAAGATTGGCCAAAGGATGTAACCGAACAGCACTGGGTTTCGGTTTTTCAGAACCTCTGTGTCGAAGATATAACTTGGAGAGCACCATGGATCCGTCCTTCGGTTCTGTTATACAAGTGTGGAAGCCAAGATTGGGTGCTCCGTTAATGGTTCAAAGGCAGTTTGCTTCACAATAGTTCATACCAACTACCGGGGTATGGGCACAGTCTGAGTTTGCTTTTATAGGTGAGGGTTACATGAAAAAGTCTGAGATACTGCAAAGTCTTGGAAGGAAATTTACTTAATGGAGCTATCTCTCTATGCTGATACTATCACTCAAGATTATGACATATGGAGACAACAACGAGTGAATAGTCAACAAATCTCGCCGGCGGATTACATTTTCCAGAATATTTTCTCAAAAGAAATGTCGTTCGAGCTGGAAATGGCAAGACATGAATTTGAACGTGAAAAGGCCAAGCTGTTTCAAGAGGAAAACTACCAGCTGAAGATCGAGGTTCAAATTGAAAAATCTAGAACCGAGAAAGTTCAGAAAGAAGCTGAGATCATGAGAAATGACTTAAGGGATCTTCATTTGGAAAATAAGAAATTAAGAGGCACTATAAGAAATAGTGGGCTGGGCAAATCATCGGCAGAATGAAAGGAAGAACTAAGCAACAACAAAGGTGGGATGGAATTCTGGAGAGGGAATGTAACATCCTGAATTTGGGCCTAGTAGAATTGGGCCGATTGGGCCATGGGCTTTAGGAAAAATTTGTATGGCATCTAGTTATTTGTGTTAGCTCGGGTATGAATTTTTGTGTGCTTAGTATATTTGTGTGAAGGCTTGGAAATATTAGGAAGCTAGAATAAATTTTAGTATGGTTTATTTAATGAAGTAGGATTAAGTGAGCTTGACACTTAAGTTAATTAAGTGTTCATTTAAAGCACAAGAGGAGTAAGTGGTTAAGTGGTTAAGGCTCTTGAAAGGTGGCTTGAGGTTAGTGGTTCGAGTAGTATGTTTAGCATTTTAAAAGTTTATTTTTGTATGATAGCTTTAATGGCCGGTCAACCTATGATTATGATAGGTTGGACTTTCATTTTGGTAAGTTGAATTTATTCTAAAGGAAAGCATGGAATAAGGGATAAGATTCCTAAGGTTATGGTAGGATATCTTGAAGTTATGGTAAATTGAGGGGACAAAAGGCTTGGTTTGTGGAAAGTGTTTTGGAAACTAATTCATGGCCAATTGACCATGAACTTGGACGACAATTTGGACTAAAGGGGGAGCCGAAATTTTGTGTTAGTTTGGCTAGGATTGAAGTCTTTTCTTTTTGGTTATTCCTTGCATTTGGTGCAAAAGTTTGCAAAACACTCTCTCTCAAACTCTTTTCTTTTTGGCCGAATTTTACCATTTGTTAAGCCTAATACTTTTTGACCATTTGGTCATTTTATGCTCAATTTCTATTTTCTCCATCTCATTCTCTCAAAACCGAAACCTTCATCAACCTCTTGTTCTCCTATTTGTTTTGCTTAAACATCAAAAACCTCCTATACACTCTTCTTTGCCGAAACTCTATTTCTTTTCCTATTCTTTTCTTTTTGTCCTATAGCCGAAAATACCTCTTTGTTGTGCCGAAAATCTTCTTCTCCTATCTTGATCAACTTTGGCCGAATATTGAAGGTAGCATAGATTTCCTCGGGATTTCTCTAGCAATCGGTTTTGGTAAGGTGGTAAGGGTTTATTTCAAAGGATTATTCTTTTAAGTTTTCGTTTAAACCGAAGGTTAATAACCTTAATGATGATGGTTGATTGTAGGGAAGTGAGGCCGAATCTTTTAGGAGTGTGTTGGCTAGTGTTCGAAGGCTTTTGGGTAAGGTTTCGGGTTCACAAGGAACCCTTCTCAATTATTTTGGTTTGGCCGAATAGGCCATGGCACTAATGTCCATTTTTTGGCCGAATATAGGGGCAAGGAAAACTTGTGTGGACGATTTGTTTATTCGGGATTTAGGACTCTTGTTAGTACCAGGTGTGTACATACACATCTTATAACTTTTTAATATGCTAAGTGTTATAATATGCCTAATCCGTTTGTGTAGACATGGATGTAATACCATCATGGTATTAACAAAGACTCGGGTAAGTCTTTATTGCTTTGAGATTATTATTTGATGCTTTTGGGAAGCATGACACATTTGGTATGTGTATTATTGGATATATGGCAATGATAAATTTATTAATGTTGTTAAAATAAACCTTTTTGCATGATTTCAGTAAATATACATAATTGTTTGAGATGGGTTGATGAGTGGAGGGGGCAGTGATATTCGTGTCGACGGACACCAGTGTTTTGGTAACACATTGTGACTACGGTCACCAGAGGTTTGGTACCTCCAGAGGTTTGGCACCTCATAGCGACTTGTCCCTGTGGATTAATTCCACCGTGGGTTGGCCCCACTTTGAGATATGGGATCGTCTGCCAGTGATTTGGTATCACACGATGGGTTGGCCCCATCATTCGATTTGTGTCTTCGGACACCAGAGATTTGGTATCTCCAGTGATTTGGTATCACATCTGTGACTATATGTCACCAGTGTTTTGGTAACACAATTGTGTCTTTGGACACCAGTGGTTTGGCACCACCAGTGGTTTGGTACCACACGGGGTAGAAAAAGGCGTTTGGATGGTTAGGTTGGGTGCATTTTAAACTTATGCATGTTAATTGGTTATGATTTGTGTATGTTATTGCACTAAATCGGGGAAGGGTTACACATTGAGTCTTGGTGACTCACCTTCTCCTTTAATTTTTCAGGTGACTCGTAGATCGTGGGTGAGGAGTCGGATGGACTCAAGGTGGCCATGCAGTGGAGACTTTTTAATAAATGAATTTTGGATTTTATCTATTTTTCTTTTGGGTTTATGTTGCTTATTTGTAATAAGGCCTCCTAGGATTATTTTATTATTACTGCATGTTTTGAATATTTTGTTTAAACTATTTGATGATGCTAAAACGGATGCACATGTTTTTCTCAAATTAAACGCAAAATGTTTTTAAGTACTATCGAGTACATTAGGAATTTTTAAACAACTCGACTCAACAAATATTTTTAAGTGTGGTTTTTAACAAAGAAAATTCAAATTGAAAGGCATTTCGACTAATATCAAAATCGGTTTTAAAATGGTTTTCAAAATCTTTTCTCTGTAGCAAACCAAATTCGGTCATATTGTTTGGGCCGGGTTTGGGTGTTACAAAATTGGTATCAGAGCCCAGTTCAAAGCTCGGCTGTGGGGGCCCAAGGCCCAAAAATGTTTTTGGTAGGCTTTTTTTTGAAATATCTGGTTTTGAACAAGCATGGCACCGAGTCTCCGGCACCGATCTGCCCTGGTAAGTACCTCTAACTTTTGTATGAATTATTTACTGTAGAAGGGTAGAAAGCATGGGACGTAGATAGTGATAAGTATTTTAAACTTTAGGACTAGTTTATCTCAAACAAAGACATAAGACTTTAATGGCCTAATTAAACAAACCTAGGACCAAGTTGCCGAGTTAGGGTGTGGTAACCTTGGTGCGCATGTCTAGGATTGGATCTGGAAGAGCTTGGTACTTAAGCAGTCCTCGTGACTCACCTCCTCTTCGCGGGATTCCTACCTGGTGCGTAGCTTCGGTTCACCCTAACCAAGAGGACTCGGTCATAGGCTAAACACGTTAAATAAAACCCGAAAGGGACTAGCCATGTTTTAAGGAAAACTTCGGTTTTAAAATCACTAAATTATCTCTTTTAGATAGTAGGACAAATTTATCTTCGAAAATTTTCAAATAATCCCTATTTACCAAAATTACCAAAATGCCCTTAGTGGCAAAATTACGAAAATACCCTTGGTTTCTAAAATTTCCATATTACCCCGATTTGATTAAATTTTTATTTTGTTTACGTACGTGAAAATTTTGTATTTCAAATAATACCTTGACTTTGGAAATTTACAAAATTACCCCTGATTGACAAAATTACCAAAATACCCCTGGTTTTCAAAATTTTGTTATATCTTCAAATTGAGAATTTCTCAAAAATACTCCTCAATTTTAGAAATTTCAAAATATCTTGATTTATTAAAGTTTTCAAATTTCTTCGGTTTATTACAAAAATACCCTGTAGGAAAATGACGAAAATACCCCTGGGTTAGAAACGGACAGTAATGCCCGAAGAGTGCATAGCTATGGAAGGTATTAGGGAATGGATGTATTTTCTGTGTAAATAGGATAGAAGACTTAAAACCTTGTTTGATCGAAAGAATCTCTATTAAACTCTTTTCATAAAATTTCTTCGCGGATAATCAAGTGAAACATGTACTAATTCATAAAAATTTCCTAATCAGATTAAAGAGCGATAGTTAGAATGAGCTTTAGAGGACGTGGCCGTCGTGGACGCGGAAGGGGTAGGATGGCCGTATCGGAACCTGTCGGGTCGGGTCAAGGATCTGAAAACGAGATACCACCGCCACCACCACCCCCAACCTTTGGAGCTGAGGAGCAGGATCAGACGGGTGATGACGCTGTGTCACAAGCGATGCTACGGGTTCTGGAAAGGGTAGCTGGAATTGGTGGAGGCGGAGGAGCTCGGAAGTCGGTACCTGAGAGACTTCGAGCTAACGGAGCTGAATTTTTCCGAGGTGTGTCTGGTGTAGCGCCCAATACGGCTGAGTATTGGCTGGAATCGACCGAAAGAATCATGGATGAGATAGATTTGACAAATGAGGAGAAACTGAAAGGAGCGGTGTCGCTTCTCAAGGATGAGTCCTATCGATGGTGGCTCACGGTGCGTGATGGTGCTACGGCAGATGATCTTACTTGGGAGTATTTCAAAATTTCTTATCAGAAGAAGTATGTTGGCTCAAGCTACATTGATGCTCAGAGGAAAGCTTTTCTGGGGTTAGTACAAGGAAATAAGTCTGTATCGGAATATGAGGCGGAATTCTTGAGGCTGAGCCGCTATGCTCAGGGAATAGTGGCATCGGAGCATGATCGTTGTGTTCGTTTTGAAGATGGACTTAGAGACGAGTTAAGGTTGCTGATTGCTCCACAGCAAGAGCGTGAGTTTACTGTCTTGGTGGAGAAGGCCAAGGTAGCCGAAGGAGTCAATGAGTCCGCGAGGCAAAGTTATGATAGGAATAAGCATAAGAGAGGTTTTGAATCATCTGGGTCAGACGAAGATTCTCAAAAAAGGGTTAGGCAGAATGGGCCGAATCAGTCTGGAAGGCCTGTTACTGCTAATCAGGGTCCAGCACGGTGTAACCGATGTGGGAAGTTTCTTTGGGGCGAATGTTGGACCGGAGAAAAAGGATGTTTCGAGTGTGGTTCGCTGGATCATCGTGTGAGAGACTGTCCACGTAAGCAAGCTAGGAATCAGTCTGAAGGTCAAGGTCGTGCTCAGTTCAGAAAGGAGGGACCGCCACCGCAGAAGGGTCGTGATAATGGTAGAGGCGGTAATGGCTCTGGTCGAGGTCGCGGAGCAGCTGGCAGAGGTGTTGGCAACACGGAGGCTAGACAGCCTGGTTTGGTGTATGCTGCGAGGCGTCGTAAGGAAGGAGACGCACCGGACGTCTTCACCAGTATGTTCTTGATCATTGGATTTCTATATACCGCTTTGATTGTTAGTAGTGTTATTAAGATCAGAGTGCGCAGCAAGAGCGTAGTGTGGTGAGTTAGACTGTACGATTGATCATTAGTAAGTAATTTCGGGGACGAAATTATTTTTAAGGAGGGTAGAACTGTAACATCCTGAATTTAGGCCTAGTAGAATTGGGCCGATTGGGCCATGGGCTTTAGGAAAAATTTGTATGGCATCTAGTTATTTGTGTTAGCTCGGGTGTGAATTTTTGTGTGCTTAGTATATTTGTGTGAAGGCTTGGAAATATTAGGAAGCTAGAATAAATTTTAGTATAGTTTATTTAATGAAGTAGGATTAAGTGAGCTTGACACTTAAGTTAATTAAGTGTTCATTTAAAGCACAAGAGGAGTAAGTGGTTAAGTGGTTAAGGCTCTTGAAAGGTGGCTTGAGGTTAGTGGTTCGAGTAGTATGTTTAACATTTTAAAAGTTTATTTTTGTATGATAGCTTTAATGGCCGGTCAACCTATGATTATGGTAGGTTGGACTTTCATTTTGGTAAGTTGAATTTATTCTAAAGGAAAGCATGGAATAAGGGATAAGATTCCTAAGGTTATGGTAGGATATCTTGAAGTTATGGTAAATTGAGGGGACAAAAGGCTTGGTTTGTGGAAAGTGTTTTGGAAACTAATTCATGGCCAATTGACCATGAACTTGGACGGCAATTTGGACTAAAGAGGGAGCCGAAATTTTGTGTTAGTTTGGCTAGGATTGAAGTCTTTTCTTTTTGGTTATTCCTTGCATTTGGTGCAAAAGTTTGCAAAACACACTCTCTCAAACTCTTTTCTTTTTGGCCGAATTTTACCATTTGTTAAGCCTAATACTTTTTGTCCATTTGGTCATTTTATGCTCAATTTCTATTTTCTCCATCTCATTCTCTCAAAACCGAAACCTTCATCAACCTCTTGTTCTCCTATTTGTTTTGCTTAAACATCAAAAACCTCCTATACACTCTTCTTTGCCGAAACTCTATTTCTTTTCCTATTCTTTTCTTTTTGTCTTATAGCCGAAAATACCTCTTTGTTGTGCCGAAAATCTTCTTCTCCTATCTTGATCAACTTTGGCCGAATATTGAAGGTAGCATAGATTTCCTCGGGATTTCTCTAGCAATCGGTTTTGGTAAGGTGGTAAGGGTTTATTTCAAAGGATTATTCTTTTAAGTTTTCGTTTAAACCGAAGGTTAATAACCTTAATGATGATGGTTGATTGTAGGGAAGTGAGGCCGAATCTTTTAGGAGTGTGTTGGCTAGTGTTCGAAGGCTTTTGGGTAAGGTTGCGGGTTCACAAGGAACCCTTCTCAATTATTTTGGTTTGGCCGAATAGGCCATGGCACTAATGTCCATTTTTTGGCCGAATATAGGGGCAAGGAAAACTTGTGTGGACGATTTGTTTATTCGGGATTTAGGACTCTCGTTAGTACCAGGTGTGTACATACACATCTTATAACTTTTTAATATGCTAAGTGTTATAATATGCCTAATCCGTTTGTGTAGACATGGATGTAATACCATCATGGTATTAACAAAGACTCGGGTAAGTCTTTATTGCTTTGAGATTATTATTTGATCCTTTTGGGAAGCATGACACATTTGGTATGTGTATTATTGGATATATGGCAATGATAAATTTATTAATGTTGTTAAAATAAACCTTTTTGCATGATTTCAGTAAATATACATAATTGTTTGAGATGGGTTGATGAGTGGAGGGGGCAGTGATATTCGTGTCGACGGACACCAGTGTTTTGGTAACACATTGTGACTACGGTCACCAGAGGTTTGGTACCTCCAGAGGTTTGGCACCTCATAGCGACTTGTCCCTGTGGATTAATTCCACCGTGGGTTGGCCCCACTTTGAGATATGGGATCGTCTGCCAGTGATTTGGTATCACACGATGGGTTGGCCCCATCATTCGATTTGTGTCTTCGGACACCAGAGATTTGGTATCTCCAGTGATTTGGTATCACATCTGTGACTATATGTCACCAGTGTTTTGGTAACACAATTGTGTCTTTGGACACCAGTGGTTTGGCACCACCAGTGGTTTGGTACCACACGGGGTAGAAAAAGGCGTTTGGATGGTTAGGTTGGGTGCATTTTAAACTTATGCATGTTAATTGGTTATGATTTGTGTATGTTATTGCACTAAATCGGGGAAGGGTTACACATTGAGTCTTGGTGACTCACCTTCTCCTTTAATTTTTCAGGTGACTCGTAGATCGTGGGTGAGGAGCCGGATGGACTCAAGGTGGCCATGCAGTGGAGACTTTTTAATAAATGAATTTTGGATTTTATCTATTTTTCTTTTGGGTTTATGTTGCTTATTTGTAATAAGGCCTCCTAGGATTATTTTATTATTGCTGCATGTTTTGAATATTTTGTTTAAACTATTTGATGATGCTAAAACGGATGCACATGTTTTTCTCAAATTAAACGCAGAATGTTTTTAAGTACTATCGAGTACATTAGGAATTTTTAAACAACTCGACTCAACAAATATTTTTAAGTGTGGTTTTTAACAAAGAAAATTCAAATTGAAAGGCATTTCGACTAATATCAAAATCGGTTTTAAAATGGTTTTCAAAATCTTTTCTCTGTAGCAAACCAAATTCAGTCATATTGTTTGGGCCGGGTTTGGGGTGTTACAGGGAAAGTGAAGAAAGAAGAAGGAAAAACTGTGTGTGCTATGATAGAGTTAAGGAAGAAGAATGTTGAATACGAAACCGTGTCTGCAGAATTAATGACTAGTCAGTCTGAGCGTCAAGAACTAAGAGGGAAAATACGAGATTTAGAAAATACACTGCAAGCTCATTAGCAACATTTGGATACTCTCCTAAAAGCCCTAGAAGAAAAGAATGGCCAGCATGACAGAGACATTCATGCCTACGAAAGAGCTCTCCAAGAAAAAGATATGCATCTCGATGGTTTGATCAATAAAATTCGCAAGGCGGCTGTGCAAATCGTGCAATTATCAGATGAAGCTGAAGTTCTCAGTTGCCAATTCCCTCTAAGCCAAAGATCAAGCATGTCGGAGTTCCTAGAATGAGCGAAGAAACAAGGCGATGTGGCTAGGAAATTTGTGTAACTATTAAACCAGAGATGGCAAAAAGTTTTGTAATGGACTCTTTTGATTAATGAAATGCCTAAGTATGGGGCTATCTTGAAATTAACACCAAATTCTTGCATATTTATTCATGACTAACATTCATTTGTCATTTATTCATTCATCCATTCATTGCATGTGCAAATCACCCTAATCATTCACTGAGGCTAAAACTGTATAATCCACAGTTACGACACTACGAATCTGGAATCATGTCATTCTTATAGGACGCGTCTAAGAGCTAGAGTTATGGATGCTGAACTCAACGAAAGAATTGAAAGGATGGAAAGGATCCAAAGAAAGTTACAAGAGCAGTTGGCCAAGTCACAGCAGGAGGCGAGAGACATGATGGTGAGATCTCGAGAGGAATCACTAGAGCAAAGGGATCAAATGGCCAAAATGATGGAGATGATGACAGCTTTGGTTAAAGGAAAGGGACCTATGCAGAGCCCTGACATCATGGAGCCTCAGGATCCGCTCTATCCCCCAAGATTCACTCTATCTCACGCCCATGCAATGCAAAGAGGATATCCTCAAAGGGAACCTACAAGCTTAGAGCAACGACCTGCACCACCTGCTTATCTAGGGCAAGGTATATTCGTATCGAACCCCGTAGCTAATCCTGCTAATCCAATTGTTCTAGATCTGGACGATCCTGTAGAAATAGCAAAGTTGAAAACTGATCATTATGACGCTCAAGATAGGTATAATATCCTCAAAGAAAGGCTAAAAGTAATAGAAGGTACTGAAGTATTCTCTGCGTTGAGTGCCAAATAGCTTAATTTGGTGCCCGATCTGGTTCTACCCCCGAAATTCAAAGTGCTAGATTTTGAAAAGTATGATGGGACGAGATGTCCAAAGGCGCATCTTGTCATGTTTTGTAGGAAGATGACTGGTTACGTGAATGAGGATAAATTATTGATACACTGCTTCCAATATAGCTTGGTCGGATCAGCTCTTCGATGGTATAATCAGCTCAGTCAAGAAAAGATTTGATCATGGAAAGACTTAGCATCAGCATTTTGTGAGCAATGCAAGCATGTATTAGATATGGTACCTGATCGACTAACTCTGCAAATGATAGAAAAGAAGCCGACGGAGATTTCCAAACAATACGCACAAAGATGGAGAGATATCTTGGCTCAAGTAGAACCTTCGTTAACTAAAATAGAGATAACAGTCCAGTCCATCAACACTTTAAAAGTGTCGTTTTATGATAAGTTGGTAGGAAGCGCTACGAAGGACTTTGCAGACATTGTAATATCCGGGGAGCTTATAGAAAACGCCATCAAGAGTGGAAGGATGGAAGGTCCTAAGAGCTCAAAAAGGGTAGTACCTGTAAGGAAAAAGGAGGCAGAAACTCATATGGTCGGAACCGAGAGCCACTATACCTCCAATCTGTACCCAACTCAATCACGACCTCGATATCGCCCACCTCCAAACTTCTATTTTCCTCCCCAAAGTCCTTATTATCAAGCGCCTCCTCCTTACCCCGTCTACGCTACAAACAACCAAAGACCATTTGCCATGTTCCCACCAAATACCATGCTTGCTCAAAGCCAACCCAAAAATGAACAAAGACTGGCAAGACCCAATCCTGAAAAACCTCAATTCACCCCTATTCCTGTGTCACACGGAGAGCTGTACCCAAAATTATTGGAAAAACAATTAATATCCCCACATTATATGGCACCCCTGAAGCCTCCATACCCAAAATGGTATGATCCTAATGCTAGTTGCATGTACCACGCTAGAAACTAGGGGCATTGTACAGAAAATTGTCTTGCCTTTAAAAGGAAGGTTTAAGGTCTTATTGGTGCATGCATTTTACGATTTGATGGTGCTAGTAATATGGCTGGAAATCCGCTCCCTAACCATACTGAAGGGAACGTGAGCGCGGTGACAAAAGAAGACAGGTGGCGAGCCAAAAGTTGTGTTTTTAAAATAAAGACACCTTTGCGGAAGGTTTGAGAGGTAATGGTTGAAAAGGGGTCGTTCTGTCATCCCAACAGAATTTTCAAAGAAGGAAACACAAAAAGTCAATATTTTTGTAATTTCCATGGTATCGAAAGGCATGACATCCAGTCTTGTGAGGGATTCAAAAAATTACTTCAAGACATGATGGATAATAAGGAGGTCGATATCTTTAATAGAGTGGAAGAGGCCGATGAAAGAGAAGTATGCGCTTCTGATAATCAATCATTAGGTTCCCCTTATAGCGCCTATCGACCTTTGGTGATTTATTACGAGACAAAAAAGGAAAAAGTGAAACCAAAGATGATAATTGAAGTTCCATCTCCTTTCCCTTACAAGGACAACAAGGCGGTACCATGGAAATATGATGTCAATACCCAAAGGTGAAAAATCTAAAGCTACGACTAAAAGTGTCAGCGAAGTAGGACACTTTACCCACAGTGGGAGATGTTATTCTCCTGAGGTGGTTGAACCAAGGAAGAAGATTGGTGACTCGAACCAAAAAGGAAAGGCACCGATGCATGAGGCTTAGGTCGAGTTTGAAACTCAGTCCGAACAAGAAGTTAAAAGGCCTGTGAATGAGTGGAAAGTACATGAATTCTTGAAGTTCATTAAGCACAGTGAATAAAACATCATAGAACAATTAAACAAGCAAACGACACGAATCTCGGTATTATCCCTACTGTTGAATTTAGAACCACATCGGAATGCTTTGCTGAAAGTGTTAAATCAAGCTTATGTAGCGAGCAACGTATCTGTTGAAAAGCTTGATAGGTGGGTGAACAACCTAAATCCGAAGTGATGACGAAATACCACCAAATGGTAGGGGCTCCGTAAAAGCATTGCACATCACAACCAGTTGCAAGGGTTATATAATACTGAATGTGCTTATTGACAACGGGTCTGCACTCAATGTCATGCCATTGGTCACGCTTTCTAGGATGCTAATTGATATGTCTTATCTAAGGCCTTGTCACTCTACAGTAAGGGCATTTGATGGGACACGACGAAAGGTCATGGGGAAGATCAAAATTCCTCTAGAAGTGGGCTCATGTACATATGATATCGAGTTCTAGGTCATGAACATCACGCTTTCGTATAATTGCCTTTTAGGGAGGCCTTGGATCCATTCTGCTGGGGCAGTTCCTTCATCTCTCCATCAAAAAGTAAAGTTTATCATAAATAGCCGCTTGATCACGGTCGCTGGTGAAGAAGAAATTGTTGCATCTATCTCTGCTGACACACCCTACATCGAAATAAACAAAGATGCAGTAGAATGTTCCTTCCGTTCCTTCGAATTTATCAATGCTACATTTGTTGCTGAAGGAAATAGGATTCCCACACCCAAACTGTCAAGGAATACCAAGATGGGAATTAAGATGACTGTGGGAAAGAGAGCCCGAGCAAAGAAAGGTTTGGGAAGATATCAGCAAGGGATAGTTAGAGCCCTAAAACCAGTACACCACAAGGCTCGATACGGTTTAGGGTTCAAGACGAATATACGACAAAGAAGAAAACAGTTGCAGAAAGATTAACAAAGGAGGATTGCAAGAGCCTCAGCTCGGGAATTGGAATGGGAGCCTGTAGCGTATCCTCATTTGTCAAAAACATTTACATCTAAAGGAATGATGTACCCAAGGCGAGATAATTCATGAAGCATGCTGTTATTGATTGAAAGGGTCTTCAGAATGTCAGTATAAATGTTATTGACAAAGGGGATGATGCAATTAAATATGTTTCAATGATACGCCCTTATCCTCCTAGATTCGTTTTGAACAATTGGACTGTTGTGGATCTTCTTGTAGTTTCTAAGTTCTCTCCAGAATAATGCTCATTGTTAACTCTCTTTTTTTGTGTGCCCCTAAGTAATAGTGGGATTCTTTTGTAAGAGCTTATGTTTGTTCATTATCATTTAAATGAATATTAATGAAGATGCATTTTGTCATGGTCTTTTCATTCTCATTAATTTCATAATTATTCCCTCTTCTCACAGCCTGTCCTTACATGTATCTCATATCATGCAATAACATTGTGCTTATTGGTTCCAAAACTTTGATGCTCCTCTATAGTTTTCTTTTCCATTCAACTTTCAGGTGCTCAGATATAAACGACATGAGCAACCCCGTTACAAATCGTGAAATCGATTTCGAGAAAACTATTTGTTTAGGAGAATTCGAAGCTGAGGAAAATGCTGAAGATTATGTCTCGTCTCCTGACTTACTAAGAATGGTAGAACAAGAAGATAAACAAATTTTACCCCATCAAGAATTGGTTGAGACAGTAAATTTGGGAAATGAAGAAAAGAGACAAGAAGTAAAGATTGGGACTTCCATTTCAGATAACACCAAACATGATTTGATCGCATTGCTTCATGAGTACAAAGATGTATTTGCATGGTCGTATCAGGACATGCCAGGTTTGAACGAGGATGTAGTGGTCCATAGACTCCCACTGAAACCAGAATGCAAACCTATTCAATAGAAGCTAAGACGAATGAGACCTGAAATGCTGTTAAAGATAAAAGAAGAAGTCAAGAAACAATTTGATGCTGGCTTCTTACAAGTCTCCAAATACCTAGAATGGGTAGCTAACATAGTCCCAGTACTAAAGAAAGATGGCAAGGTACGAATGTGCGTGGATTATTGCGATCTGAATCGAACAAGTCCTAAAGATAATTTTCCCTTGCCACACATTGATACATTAGTGGATAACATAGCAAAACATTCATTGTTTTCTTTCATGGATGGATTCTCAGGTTGTAATCAGATAAAGATGGCTCCCGAGGATATGGAGAAAACTACCTTCGTAACGATGTGGGGGACATTCTGCTATAAGGTGATGTCGTTCGGATTAAAGAATGCTGGGGCAACATATCAGAGGGCCATGGTGATGTTGTTCTATGACATGATGCACAAAGAAATAGAAGTTTATGTCGATGATATGATTGCCAAATCCCGGGAGGAAAGAGAGCATGTTGGGAACCTCAGGAAGTTGTTCAAAAGACTAAGAAAGTTCCAGTTGAAGCTTAATCTAGCCAAGTGTACATTTGGGGCTACCTCGGGAAAATTACTAGGCTTCATTGTTAGCAAAAGAGGTATTGAGGTTGATCCAGATAAGATAAAAGCCATACAAGAACTACCACCTCCGCGCACACAAAAAGAAGTCAGAGGATTTTTAGGGAGGTTGAACTACATTGCTCGATTCATTGCTCAACTTACCAACTAGTGTGACCCAATTTTTTGACTCTTTCGAAAACATAATATGGGAGAATGGAACGAGGAGTGTCAAGTGGATTTTGACAAGATAAAACAGTATTTGTCTAGCCCCCCAATGCTAGTACCGCCAACTCCCGGAAGACCGTTGATATTTGATAAACCATAATATGTACATATTTTAATCCCACATTTGGCATACTTTTGGATGATTTATCCCCTGATTTGTGGAATTTGATGCTCCTAATCCTTTAATTTCATGTTTTATACTCAGTAGAGCTTAGGGAGTCGAAAAAAATGAGAAACAGGCCAAAAACGGAAAAAATGGGCGAAAGTAAGAAATCCACACGACCTGGAGTTCGCCACACAGCTGTGCCACTTTAGCAGACCCGAACACGGGCTGGGCTTAGTAATTAGTTAGTTTTAGATTAAACAACAATTCCCTTAATTCTTAGGCTAAATAATAACAATATAGTAATTACTAATACTCTTAGTCCTTGAGGATACTATATTTCTGGTTTTGCCATAGTTATACTACCAAACGATAGGTGCGCTTGCCTTACTCGTTGTCATAGTTTCTAGGTTCGATCATTCATTATATAAGACTTTCAGACACGATCAAGTTTTTGGCGCCGTTGCTGGGGACTATGATATTAGAAAAACTTGATTTTTATTACTTTAGTCATTATTTTTATTTATTTGCAATTAATTTTTTTTATTTTCACTTTTCTAATTTTTCTTTTCTTTCCTTTGCTTCTAATAGGTTTTTCTAGTTTATGACTAGAAGGAACCCATTAAGACCCTTGATTTTTTACAGCGATTTAGAAAGTACCGTTCGTAGAAACAGAAGAGAAATAAGGCGAAGCTTACAATACATAAAAGAAGAGCAAGAGGACGATACCAATACTCCCGCAGAGATGGCTGATAACAATCCGCTACCTCCTGTGGTTGCCGCAAACCCAGTGAATCAAAATCCTGCTCTTCATACTATGTATGATTATGCTAAATCTAATTTAACAGAAACTGAGTCAAGTATTGTTAGACCTGCTATTGCTGCAAATAATTTTGAACTAAAACCTAACACAATTCAGATGATACAACAATTTGTTCAGTTTGATGGTTTGCAGGATGAAGATCCAAATAATCACTTGGCGAATTTCCTAGAATTTTGTGATACTTTCAAAATAAATGGTGTTTTTGATGATGCCATTCGTCTTCGGTTGTTTCCCTTTTTGTTGAGAAACAAAGCTAAATAGTGGTTGAACTCGTTACCACAAGGATCAATCACTACATGGGAACAGATGAACGAAAAATTTTTGTTAAAATATTTTTCGCCGGCTAAAACGGCTAAGTTGAGGAATGATATCTCTTCTTTTGTGCAGATGGATTTAGAAACACTTTATGATGCATGGGAGAGATACAAGGATCTATTGAGAAGGTGCCCACACCATGAATTACCTTTATGGCTCCAAGTTTAAACCTTTTACAACGGTGTGAACCACTCAACCAGGCATTTGATTGATTCAGCCGCCGGCGGAACCCTGAATAACAAAACACCTGAGGCTGACTACGAATTCATTGAAGAGATGTCACTGAATAACTATCAATGGCAAGTCAGAGGACTAGGCCAACAAAAGCCGCTAGTGTTTTCAACCTCGACGCAGTAACCATGCTATCAAATCAGGTAGAGATGTTAAATAAAAAGATTGATGGTTTATGTGGTTCTTCACATGTATATCCAGTTATACAGTGTGATACGAATGGAGGAGGGATAAGCAATACAGAATATCCACCTTACAACCTGGGTGCTGAAAACGAGCAAGTTCACTATATGGGTAATAATTCTAGACCTCAAAGTAACCCGTATAGTAATACTTACAATCTAGGTTGGAGGAACCACCCCAATTTCTCATGGGGTGGTCAAGGAAATCAAAGACAACAACCCCTCCCAAGCTTCCAACAGCAACCCTACCCACAAGAAAAGAAGCTGAACCTTGAGGAGATGCTAACAAAATTTATAGCGGTGTCAGAAACCCGTTTCCAAAACACCGAGACAGCACTAAAAATTCAGCAAGCATCGATTCAAGGGATCGAGAACCAATTAGGGCAACTTGCTAAGCAGTTCTTTGAACGATCACAAGGGAGCCTGCCAAGCAACACTGAAACTAACCCGAAGGAGCAACTTCAAGCAATAACCACTCATGATAGTGAAGGGTTAGATGAACCCAAAGTAAGCCAAGAGAATATGGTCGAGAAAGGTAAGGTTGAGGTAAGTCATGATAAGCCAAAATCGGTAATTAAAGAGTACCAACCTCCTGTGCCATACCCCAATACGATGAAGAAAGACAACACCGATGAACAATTCGGTAAATTTCTTAAACTTTTAAAGAAATTACATATTAACTTACCGTTTCTTGAAGCTCTTTCACAGATGCCAGATTCCAGGAAATTTTTAAAAGAGCTTTTGACAAACAAATGGAAGTTAGACAAGGAGTCGCATGTGGAGCTAAACGCAGTGTGCTCAGCAATTTTGCAAAATAAACTACCTCAAAAATTAAAAGATCCAGGGAGTTTTACAATTCCATGTTTAATTGGTAGTTTATCCGTTGATAATGCTTTAGCTGATTTAGGGAAAAGCATCAATGTTATGCCTTATAAAATGTTTAAACAGTTAGGTCTAGGGAAACCCAAACAAACTAGGATGAGCATTCAATTAGCTAAATGACTATTAGAATTCCTAGGGGTATAATTGAAGATGTACTCGTGAAAATTGACAAATTCATATTCCCAGTAGACTTTGTCGTTTTAAACATGGATGAGGACAACAATATTCCTTTAATTTTAGGAAGACCCTTTTTAGTAACTACCAGAACTAAAATCGATGTTGGTACAGGCGAACTCATACTTCGTGTAGGTGACGAAACGATCACGCTTCAAGCTCTTGACTCAGCTAATACACAGAGAAATCAAGGTGAGAACATAAATTCTATTAATTCCCATTCGGTTAAACCTTTTTTTCAGGAAGCACCGCGAAACTACACAACTGAGCCAGATCCTAGACCTTGTGCCAACAAGGAAATAACTCATGAGGAACGAAGGCTTCAGATCGATGAACTAGACGAGTGGAAGCCACATTTCAAGGAAAAACTAGGAATACACGAAGCAAAATCAAAGCAACTCCATGACAAACCTAAAGATGGGGCAAACCAATTTCAGATCGGGGATCAGGTATTGTTGGCTAAAACAGACCCTCAGATCGCCACCTCAGACCTTGATACAAACAAAGAAATCCCTTTTAAGGTACTCAATTTCTTCCCATACGAAACAGTCGAAGTAAGTAATCCTATATTCGGCACTTTTAAAGTAAACACTACTCTACTCGAACTATATACTGATAATAGAGTTGATAACATGAGAAAGGATTTCCAACTCCTTAAACCACCATGATTATACGAATGAGAGGTAAGTCTAGCTTAAGACTTTAAACGAGCGCTTCTCGGGAGGCAACCCAAGCACTAACCCCATTAATTTTTACATTTTTATTTTTACTTTTATTTTTCCTTTTTAGCACCTAACTACAAACTAACCAAAGTGCAGGTTTCTCTACCCACACGGCCTCACACACAGGCGTGGCCTTGACCGTGGCCGTGTGGACACCACGGATTTTCGTACCAGCGTGGTAGAGATAGTATGAAACAGGACGTAAAATATCTCCAAGCCACGGGCTTCGACTAAACACCACGGCCATGGGATACAGCAGTGGTAGACACTATTTTTATCAACATGGGCGTGGCGACCTGCACGCAGGCGTGGGAGAAACGAACGAAGCACAACACGGCCGTGCAATATAGCCATGTGACCCAACACGCCCATAGTACACAGGCGTGGAAATCACCAGATCCCTATTTCTATATAAACCCCCTTTTTCTGCACACTTTTCCCACCAAACCCCTTTTCTCTCAACCCCAGCCACCATAATTTTTCTCCCTTTTTCACCATCCTTACCACTATTACTCAATACCCAAAGGCAAGGCCAACACTACCATTCCCATGTCGAAGAAGCAAAAGGACCCTAGCACAGTCTCCCTATGTGAGACCAATTTACATGAGTTCATGCCAGCCGCTTCATTGACCCGACAAGCGAAGGGCATTTGAGTCCATTTAATTTTTCTTTTTCTTTTCTCTTCTCCTTTATTTTCCTTCCCTTTATCTTTCTTTTCTTTAATTTTTATTCTCACATTTTGTTTTCTTTGATTTAGGCTCTAAAGGCTGTTAGGGAATCACCACACCATGCCCTTAGAAATCACACCCACCTCGCGAACCATCTAACGATAAGGACTTTTCAATCTATTAATCTTTTCTTTTAATTTTATTTTACTTTTTACACTCTTTTTCTTTATCTTTCTTGTATTTAAATACATAATTAGTATATTTTGAATTATTCTTATTATTTCTTGGCTATTTCTTCACGAGTTACCCAATTTCTTCATCTAGCGTAGTGATTGTTGGCGGCCACCATACCACTACCAGAGGCGCCTCCTTCAACTTATCTTTCACCTCCGAATCAAGTTTCTACACTTCCAACTCAAGGAATCCATCCAAAATTCAGGAAGTTTCACCTCTCCCTTTCTCACTTAATTTAATGCTATTAATCTCCAGAATAGCTATCTTTGTACATTGAGGGCAATGTACATTTTAAGTGTGGGGGGTAAATTTTAAGTCCTAACTTTTTGCATTATTCTCAAATCCCTGAATCTTGTCTTGTTTTTAAGTGATTTTCTCATGTTACTATTAGAATGAAATTTCCTTTGATTCATGATTTTTATTGATATGTTTTGGATTAAGTCATTTGACAATTGTACAGTGATGATTTAAACTTTAGGAGACTAGAGAATCAAGCATGATGAGTCTATTTTCAAAAATTAAAATTTTGTTAGGTTGTCTACCTGAACCTAATTATTACCTTGAAGTTTGAAATTTACAAGGTTGATATCAAAAACCCATAATTTTTGTGACACTTTGAGCCTTTTAGAGCATATATTCTTTTCTTGCTCGCTTTATTAATTATGAGTGTGTCAACATTGATTTGTTATTCTAGAACTTGCTTCGATTATACATGGCAAGACCACATCATTGATTTAATATACAGAGATGATAAAGGCACTTAGGATTTAACCCACTTACTCCACTAAAAGCCTACCCTCACAATTAACCCCTAGTGAACCCCTTTGATCTTAACAAACCATTTATTGACTCACCCACTAATATTAACCAAAAACCCATCTTGTCTTTGTTATCACCATTTCTCTTGACTACCCTTATATCGAGATTTGATTTGATTAGTTGCCTAACTTCATTCTTTATTTCAATTGTTAAAATCTATTTACTTGATTTGTTCTTAAAAAAATCGAAGTATATTCATTATTGAGCTTATATGTTTAAATTTCACATCTTGAGAAGAAGCTCGTGTTATGAAATTTTAGTTGATGTAAGTATTCGAGTCTTAGTTCATCTTTCTAAGTTAGGTAATTTGTCAATTCAATCTCGATTTTAACCCTTTAATTCAGCCTTTATCCACACCTTTAACCCAAGCCCCATTACAACCCTTTAAAGACCTTCTGATCTATGTATCATTTCATTCTATAGTGGTGGAGATTTGATTTTCATGCAAGCCTATGGGATTAACTTTTCATGTTCGACTGTTGAGTGCTTAATTTTGAAGGTTAAACACTTTGAGTGATTTGAGTGAATCTTTAGTGAGGATGTCAACCCTTGTCGATTTTGAGATAAAGGTAGTTATTTAGGTAAGGGGAAACACCTATGTTTTCGTATCATAAAAACTATGACTTTGATTGTTTGAATTTTTTGAACCCTTTTGGTTAAACTATCAATGTATGAATTACCTATGAATTATGATGAAACACTATTGATGAATATTATGAATTGAGAAAGTTTATTTTAATTGTGAGTTGAAAATTTTGCTTGAGGACAAGCAAATGCTTAAGTGTGGGCTTATTTGATAAACAATAATATATACATATTTTAATATCATATTTGGCATACTTTTGGATGATTTGTCCCCTGATTTGTGGAATTTGATGCTCCTAATCCTTTAATTTCATGTTTTATACTCAGGAGAGCTTAGGGAGTCGAAAAGAACGAGAAACGGGCCAAAAACGGAGAAAATGGGCCAAAGTAAAAAATCCACACGGCCTGAAGTTTGCCACACGGCTGTGCCACTTTAGTAGACCCGAACACGGCCTGGGCTCGATTTACATGGGCGTGACCTGTTTTAATTCCATTCGGACTAGGATACATAGGGGCAAAGAAAGACATTCTGAAAGCCTATATAAACACCCTAAGTGTGACCTAAAAGGGGTGTGAGGGGAGGCCGAAGAGGCGAAGCCAAAGAGGGCCGAATTGTGGGATTTACTTGAAGACAGCCAGTTGATCCATCTCAAGAAGCCGGAATCATACTCAAGACGGAAGATCTTTCCTTCAATTTCCTTTAGGGGGTTTTAGGGTTTTTCTTATGTTTTGTTTTATACTTTCTTCTGAGATGTATTCTTTTATAAACATGAACTAAACCCCTCAAATACCTGAGGGGATGAAACCTAAAGATGGATCTTGTTTTTGTTTTCTGAACTATATAATAAATACTTGATTTGTTCTTAATTATGTGTTCTTAATTCTTGCTTTGATATTTCAGGATATTGATTCAAGTATTGATGTGCTTAGGCAATGGAGCAAAAGTCCCTGTTTAAGAGTAGATCTAGCATAGTTAAGCAGAGTTGATCGCACTCCTAGAGATAGGACGACGAAAATCTGCAGGGTTAGGGTCAAACCTAATATGGAAGTCCATAGATCGAGTTAATGCAATTCTAAGGGTTTTAATTAGAAAGAGACTTCAATTAATCAACCTAGGGTTAGACGTTAGTAGCCTCAAGAGAGGTATTAATATAAATTAAGGAATCCTACGGATCAAGCCAAGTGAATAAATCGTCTAGTTCAGAGTTAAATAACAAGTGAAGTCTAGGTGGATTCTCCCTCGGGTATTGTCTTAATCAATTGGTTTTCCCAAAAGTATTTCTCCAATTCATTCTCTGTGACTTAGCATCTTTGGCTTAGTAATTAGTTAGTTTTAGATTAAACAACAATTCCCTTAATTCTTAGGCTAAATAATAAAAAGATAGTAACTACTAATACTCTTGGTCCTTGAGGATACGATATTTCCGGTGTTGCCATAGTTATACTACCAAACGATAGGTGCGCTTGCCTTACTCGTTGTCATAATTAGTTTCTAGGTTCGATCATTCATTATATAAGACTTTCTGTGTTTGAAAATTCAATGGGTTGTGTACTGGGGCAACATGATGAGTCGGGGAAAAGAGAAAAAGTGATTTACTATCTCAGCAAAAAGTTCACAGAGTATGAGGCAAAGTACTCGTCAATTGAAAAATTCTATTGCGCTTTGGTTTGGGTAGTTCGAAGGCTCAGGCAATATATGTTGTATCATACGACATGGTTAATTTCAATGCTAAACCCAATAAAGTACATGATGGAATCACCTGCACTCTCAGGAAGAATGGCACGATGGAAGATCCTACTATCGGAGTACGACATCGTCTATGTGAGTCAAAAGTCAATAAAGGGGAGCGCAATAGCTGACTTCTTAGCAACTCGAACAACAGAGGGTACGAGCCATTGAGACTTGATTTCTCAGACGAAGACTTGATGTGCATTACAGAAAAAGAATGTGAGTCGTCAAAAGAGAAATCATGGAAGATGAGCTTTGATGGTGCATTGAATGCATTGGGGCATGGGATTGGAGTAGTCTTAGTGTCACCAGAAGGGAATCATTATCCGCTCACTGCCAGATTAAATTTCTTCTGTACCAATAACATAACGAAATATGAGGCTTGCATCATGGGACTTCGTCCAGCTATTGAATGAAACATCGAAATCTTAGAGGTGTACGGGGACTCAGCGTTGGTGATTTACCAAATTTGTGGAGATTGGAAAGTGATAAACCGTCATATAAACATATTTTGATCCCACATTTAGCATACTTTTGGATGATTTAAGCCTTGAATTGTGGAATTTGGTGCTCTTAATTCTTTCTTTTCATGTTTTATACTTAGGAAAGCACCGGAGGATGAAAAGAACGAGAAACGGGCTTAAAACGGAGCAAATGGGCCATATCACGAAATCAACATGGCCTGGGCCCAAGCCACACAGCCGTGCCACCTTAACAGACCCGAACACGGCCTGGCCACAATTCACACGGGCGTGTGCCATGGGCGTGTCCCTGCCGTGACAAAGAAGAGTTCCATTCGGATTAGGGTACTTAGAGGTAAAGAAAGCCATTCCAAAAGCCTATATAAACACCCTAGAGGCCAACTTTCAGGGGGGAGTCCAGTTAAGCATCCAGCTAGGCCAAGGAGCCGAGCCAGAGAAGCCAGAATTATGGGATTCACTCGAAAAAAGCCAGTTGATTTATCTCAAGAAGCCGGAGTTATACTCAAGATAGAGGATCTCTCCTTCAATTCCTTCAGGGGGTTTTAGGGTTTTCTTATGCTTTGTTTTATGTTTTCTTTTGAGATGTATTCTTTTATGATTATGAACTAAACCCTCAGATACTTGAGGGGGATGAAACCTAAGACGAATCTTGTTATTGTTTTCTGAACTATATGATAAATACTTGATTTGTTCTTAACTATGTGTTCATAATTCTTGTTTTGATATTCTAGGATATTGATTCAAGTATTGATGTGCTTAGGTAGTGGAGCAAAAGTCCCTGCTTGAGAGTGGATCTAGCATAGTTAAGCGGAGTTGATCGCAACCCTAAAAATAGGATGACGAAAATCTGTCGGATTAGGGTCAAACCTAATATGGGAGTCCATAGATCGAGTTAATGCAATTCTAGGGGTTTTAATTAGAAAAAGATTTCAATTAATCAACCTAGGGTTAGACGTTAGTAGCCTCGAAAGAGGTATTAATATAAATTAGGGAATCCTACGGATCAAGTCAAGTGAATAAATTGTCTGGTTCAGAGTTAGATAACAAGTGAAGTCTAGGTGGATTCTTCCTCGAGTATTGTCTTAATCAATTGGTTTTTTTCACAAGTATTTCCCCAATTCCTTCTCTTTGTCTTTGCATCTTTAGCTTAGTAGTTAGTTAGTTTTAGATTAGATAACAAATTCTTTTAGTTCTTAGGCTAAATAATAAAAAGAAAGTTTTAGTACTTTTGATTCCTTTGGGTTTGACAATCCGGTCTTGCCATAGCTATACTACTGTTCGATAGGTGCACTTGCCTCAATCGTTGTCACAGTTAGTTTTCAGGCTCGATCATTCTTTTTATAAATTTTGAAGACTCTGACATACACGATCAGGAAGTGAGAGATTTGAAATTAGTTAAATATCGCGATCTCGTTGCTGAACTGATTAAAGAAAACCAATTGGCTGATGCCCTGGCCACTTTGGCTTCAATGTTCAAAGCAAACAGAGAAACGGAAATAATGCCTCTCCAAATGAGCATATATGAGGTCCTTGCACATTGTTTTAGCATTGAAAAAGAGACAGACGGACGGCCATGGTTCCATGATATCTTAGAATATGTCAAGAATCAAAGGTATCCCGAGCGAGCAAATGAGAACGATAAAAGAACAATCAGAAGAATGGCGGTGGGGTTTGTTCTTGGTGGGGATATCCTGTACAAAAGAGGAAAAGATCAAGTGCTTCTGAGATGCGTGGATGCTGTTGAAGCCAGAAAAATACTTGAAGATGTCCATGAAGGAATTTGTGGGATGCATGCCAATGGTTTCACTATGGCTAGGCAGATTATGAGACTGTTATTACTGGCTGACGATGGAAAATGATTGCATTAGTTATGCACAAAAGTGCCACAACTGTCAAATTTATGGCGATAAAATTCATGTAGCCCCTTCGCCTCTTCATGTCATGACTTCTTTGTGGCCTTTTTCTATGTGGGGCATGGATGTTATAGGGCCAATTTCCCCAAAAGCTTCTAATGGACACCGATTCATTTTTGTGGGTATAGATTACTTCACAAAATGGGTAGAAGCTGCTTCGTTTGCTAATGTGACGAAGACTGCAGTTTGCAGGTTCTTAAAAAAGGAAATCATATGTCGATACGGTTTGCCTGAGAGAATCATTTCAGATAACACTTTAAATCTAAACAACAAGATGATGAAAGAAGTGTGCGAGCAATTTCAAATAAAGCATCATAAATCCTCACCCTATCGCCCAAAGATGAACGGAGCAGTAGAAGCGGCTAACAAAAATATTAAGAGGATTATTGGGAAAATGACCGAGACATATAAAGACTGGCACGAGAAGCTACCATTCGCTTTGTATGCATATCGCACATCTGTGCAGACATCTACGGGAGCAACTCCTTTCTTTCTGGTCTATGGAATGGAAGCTGTGCTTCCCATCGAAGTTGAGATCCCCTCTCTACGAGTCTTAATGGAGTCAAAACTAGAGGAATCAGAATGGGTTCGAGCTCGATATGACCAGCTAAATCTTATCGAAGAAAAATGCTTGAAGGCAATCTGTCATGGACAGATGTACCAGAAGAGAATGATCACGGCCCGTGACAAGAAGGTGCGGCCAAGAGAATTCTGCGAGGGAGAACTCGTACTGAGAAAGATTCTCCCAATACAAAAAGACTTTCGAGGAAAATGGGCACGAAATTGGGAAGGGCATATGTCGTAAAGAAGGCCTTCTCGGGTGGAGCTTTGATTCTCACTGAGATGGATGGGAAAGAGTTACCTAATCCAGTGAACTCAGATGCCGTGAAAAAGTACTATGCCTAAAAAAAAAGAATCGTCAAGATAAAAACCCGGAAAGGGCGTCTTGATAAACAAAAAGGATTAGGATGAAAACCCGAAAAGGCGTCCTAATGAAGCAGATTTGGGCTTAAGGAGTAAGGCGATTTGAACAGGGAGTCAAATGGTGAGATTACAATATTTGAAGCATTCTCGGAAGCTCGAAATCTTCTACACAAGAAGCCATGCTCGAAAAGATCCTTGACTAAGAAACGCGGAAAAGTTCATACGTTGAATATCTAGAGCATTTGTAGCCATTGAATGTGATTTCTTTTCTTTATGACACTTTTAACTGTTCTTGGCCAACTTTCTTTGATTGTTGCTTTTGAAATAAATATGAACGTGAGATATCTCTTTCATACCTACTTTGTCATTTTCATGCATCTCATGTATGGTTTATTTAAATAATAAATAGTGAAATGACATACTCTAAACAAAAGGAATGTTGAGCATTACCCGAATGAGAATTTGATAAGTACAAGAGCCTCAAAGTAAGGAAAAAGTTCAATAGGGGGCAAAATGGTGATATACGAGAAACCCATATTACTCGTAAAGCTTGAGGACGGGTACAAAACCTAAAAGGAAAGTCAAGAATCGAAGCAATGAATGCAGGTCATCACGAAAATTGTAATGAAAAGGGATATATGACAAACAAGCCCAAGGCGCATGGCATAAAAGCATTTAAGACAACCACGTGCATATCATGATAACATCATGCATGACATATACAGGTACTCCAGTAGAGCAAGAGGTTTTGATGATAGCTGTACTGAATTAAGGAAAAAGAAGACATCCGAGTTCCACCAAATGATATGTTTTGAAATTCTGATAGTTTAAAAAAAATTTATTTCATTTACGTTTTTTTCCAAAAATCAACTCATAATGCGAGAGGTGAGTTGAGCCTCGGGTCACATGCCGAGGTATTTTTTTAAATTTCTATTTTTCAAAAAGATCAACTCATATTGTGAGAGATGAGTTGAGCCTCGGACACATACCGAGGTATTTTCGATTTTTGTTTTTCAAATATCAACTCATAATCCGAGGGGTGAGTTGAGCCTCGGGTCATATGCCGATGTATTTTCAATTCCTGTTTTAATTTCAATTTCTTTTTCAAAAAAAAATCAACTCATAATGCGGGAGGTGAGTTGAGCCTCGGGTCACATGCCGAGGTATTTCTTTCGATTTCCTTTTCAAAAAATCAATTCATAATGCGAGAGGTGAGTTGAGCCTCGGGTCATATGCCGAGGTATTTTCAATTCCTGTTTTAATTTCAATTTCTTTTTCAAAAAAATCAACTCATAATGCGAGAGATGAGTTGAGTCTAGGGTCACACGCTGAGGTATTTCTTTCGATTTCCTTTTCAAAAAATCAACTCACAATGCAAGAGGTGAGTTAAGTCTCGGGTCACATGCCGAAGTATTTTCAATTTCTGTTTCAATTTCAATTTCTTTTTCAAAAAAATCAACTCATAATGCGAGAGGTGAGTTGAGCCTCAGGTCACACGCCGAGGTATTTCTTTCAATTTCCTTTTAAAAAAAATCAACTTATATTGCAAGAGGTGAGTTGAGCCTTAGCTCATACGCTGAGGTATTTTTAATTTTTGTTTTTCAAAGATCAACTCATAATCCGAGAGGTGAGTTGAGCTTCGTGTCACATGTCGAGCTATTTTCGATTTCTGTTTTTCAATAAAAAATAAAGAATAAAGATTGGACAATCGAACAAAATTTAGTGCTTTTAAATCTTTGCACTATCCCTGTTTCACAGCGATGAGCAAAGAGAGGCAGCTGTAAGCACTAAATTTTGTCCGGCTCAATTTCGTGTTTAATTTTCAAAATTAAAAAAAATTGAAAAATACAAAAATCAAAATTATATTTTGACCCCTCAACTTTTTCAAAATTACATTTTGATACCTTATCTTTGCTAAAATTACCTTTCAACCTCTAAACTTTCTCAAAATTACATTTTGACCCCTTATCTTTCTCAAAATTACACTTCGACCCTACCAGTTTTACTGTATTTGCAGTTTGGTCCTTTTGTCAGAAAATCCCCAACAATCCGGCCGAGTTCGCGCACCTACCCTCCGATTTTCCGGCCACCAGCCTAGGGCATGGTCTCCCTCATCCTTAGCCACCTAATACCTGCAAAAACAACACCATAAAAAAGGATTTTTCCCCAAAAATCAAACCCCCAAGAAGAAAAAAAAGTGACCCATGAAAAAAAGCACAAGGGAGAAGAAAGAAAGAAGAGAAATAAGAGAGAAAAGAGAAGAGAAGAGGGAGAAGGCGGACACGACGGCGTGAAGCGATGATGGCGAATATGACGGCAACGGGCTAGGAGAAGAAGGAAGAAGAAGAAAGAAGAGGGAAGAAGAAGAAAGAAAGAAAGAGAAGAAAAAAATAAAGAAAAGAAAAGAAAAAACAAAAAAAATAAAAATATCAAAATCAGTCGGGTCGACCCGACCCATGACCCATGACCCGCAACCCGACCTAACCCATGGCCTAACCCAAGCAGGCCCATAGTAGCCCAGCAAGCCAAAAAAAATTAAAAAAAGCCCAAATCAGCAAGCCCATTTTCTTAAGAAAACAGCAAGCCTAGCAACCCAAGCCCAGCAGCAAGCAGGCCAGCAACAGCCAGCCCACTGCAACAGGATCAACAGGCCCAACCTGCGGCCCAACAACAAAAAAAGAGAAGAAGAGAAAAAAAAAACAAAAGGAAAAAAGAGAAAAAAAAACCGAGTCGCGTAACCCATTCGATCAGGCCCGTATTTTGGGCTTTTCGGTAATTTTTCTTTACCCACTTTTAATTTAATTCATGTATTTTGATGACATCTAGTTTTAATATTATTGGTGTTTTTTGTTAGCATTTTTTTATTTTTTATTTTTTAATTGTATTTTATTTTATTTTTATTTTTAATAATTTTAATAAATAAGGCAACGAATCAGTTTGACACTAAGTCGTTGATTTCATCGCTATATTGGGTGAACATCATCGGTTCGTGTTAAATATGATACGCCCTTTTAAAAATAGAAAATTTTTTTAAAAAAATATCCTCGGGTTTTAAAATAAAATGATTATTTTTGTGGTTATTTTTTTAAATTATCAAAATCTCGTTTTTAAAATGTATATAATACGATAATATGTAATTTATCAAAATTTTTGTGTTTCAAAAATTTTCGTATTTTCAAAAAATCTCGTATTTCAAAATTTTCGTGTTTTCAAAAATTCTCGGGTTTCAAAAAAAATTTCTCGAGTTCCAAAAGTTTTCGTGTTTCAAAAAATTCTCGTGTTTCAATCGGATCACGATTAAATATTCAATTGGACTCGTATTTTTAAAAATTAAGACAACGCGCGTTTAACGAGATACCTATTTTGGGCGTCGCGAGGGTGCTAATACCTTCCTCATGCGTAACCGACTCCCGAACCCTATTTTTCTCTGGAAATTTGACGTAGACCTAAATTAGGTCCTTTTTTTTTTAAGAAAATTCAAAAATAATTCTTTTAAAAAGAGAATTTATTAGGTGTCCGGTCACACCTAGAAAAAAGGATCGGTGACGACTCTTTTTTTTTAAATGAAATCGAAACTCTGTTTTCAAAATTTCAATAATCGCCTCAATTAGTGCCCGAGCAAATTTTACGTCGCTACAGTACTCTTTTTCCTTCATTAGATTTTTATCCCACAGGGTTTTTCTTAATAAGGTTTTAACGAGGTACATTATCTACCAATAGACATCCAAGGGGGAGTGTTACGAATATCATATTAAGTGGATGTCCATAATGATCAATATAAAGTTTTAATGTACTTTAAATTTTAGTAGTTATTAGAATTAGATATCTACTTTTTTTTTATACTTCTTATGCCTATAAATAGAGACTTTAATGAAGTATTGTAATCATCTCTTTCGATCAATAAAGAACATTATATATTGCTTTCATATTTTCTTTGTTATTTATTATCTCCATCTCTCTTTATTTTATAACAAATATTTATTTATTTTTAATTGGTTGGTATCTAATTAATTCCTAATTTGATACCCATTAATTTATAATACCGAATTTAATCAGAAATTTAATATTATTATTGAAACAAAATTTAATATTATTTTAGATATATGAATAGCGTAAGATGAAGATGATAAAGCTTTAACTAAATTATGCAGTAATTTAAGGGTGATAATATCTACGTACTCGACAAATTTATACTCAATTATTAATGACGAATGATGGTGAAATGAGCTGTATTTATTAAATCACTACTTGCACCTAAATTTTGTTCCCATTTTATATCAAAAATGGTTAATTTACAACATTGGATAATGACTTGAACTTCCGACAACTTTTTCTATTGCGGATAGTCGCACAATTTAAGTGAATTTTTTTTATGTAATAATATATTTAGAAAATAAATAAGATTTTCGTTGAGACAGTAAATTTGAAGTTTTGGAGATTTTGATATTTTAAATTTAAATTTCATCATTTATGGATTTATATAAAAATTTATAATGGTTTTTTTATTATTTTAATTAAAAATATTTTTAATCATTTTTTAATTAAATTAATATCTAATTGATTCATAACACTAATTTAATTATGCATTTTGAGTTTGTAAAAATACATAGATAATTATATATCTAAAATCTTTTTAATCCCATAAACAATATTAAAAAAATCCCTTTGTTTATATTTAAAAAATTAAAAAAAAAGATAGGTGTTTATTCAGTTAAAAATATTTTATTTTCAATATATCACATAATAATTATATGGAACCCTTTGTTCAGAGAAGAGTAAGGTTAGTCAGAAAATATTTTGATTGTTGGATAATAAAAATATAAATTGTTGATTTTTAGTTGTGGGATTGGAATAGTAATTGAAATATAAAATTAAATTTATTAATGGTTAAAAAAATTATAAATACCGTAATCTATTAATGTGGTCATGAGTGTCATATCATACCTAACATAAATCCTGTGCTTTCAAGTTCTGATTAAAATCTAATATTTCTTAATCAATGCCCTGCTATTGCATTCTTATATCTTCTTTTAATCAAAAGGAGGATGAAGACAGTTTATATGGAATCTTTAAAGAGAAGACAATTATACGACTGCTGTACTAATTTTATACTCGACCCTAAATTTAAAAAAGAAGAAGGAAAAAAAGTGTCTAAATCCTGATAATATTTTGTAATTTTAGAGTACATCATAATCCTTTCTCTTTTGTCTTATCTCTTGGAATTAACTGATTCCTACCTCAGTATTTAATTATAACAAATATCACATTAATTATTGACTTTGATTTTGTTGATCCAAAAATTAGTGTAAGAGGTTGGCAAATATATTTTATAATTTCATTTCTAATTTTTTTAATTATAATATATTATTTATTTGAGAAATTAACATCATATTTTTTAAATCTATAATATACTATAATTAGAAGAAATCAAAATTATAAAAAAAATATTTTTTAATAAAATTTAAAGTACGTTACATAGGAACTAATTAGTAGTAAGGGTGTTAGAATTAAGTGACCCGAATCCTTATTTAAATAAAATACAATGGTAAAATAAAATAAAAGAAAAATCCCTATAGAACTACACTTCTTTTATTTTATTTTAGATAATGCTTTTTAAACCTTATTAAACCCCATCTATTTGATATTGATTAGAATAAGGTGTTTCAATCTTACTACACTCCTATTGTAATGATTCGAATTCGACATAGTGAATGGTTTTTTTCCTGAAAGGGTTTTCAAGTAACATCTGTGTGTTCTTTAATTTTTTTTTCTCTTTTCTTTGCGATATATCGTCATTACCGACGTTATATTTTTCAAAAAGTGCATAGCAATGAACTTAACCCATTAAATGAGATAATACCCCTTTTAGTACTTAAAAACAAAGACCGTTCAGCTTTGGTTAAATGAAAAAAAAATATTAATTTAATTTAGATTATTTTACATAATTTTTGAAACTTTGAGTCTATAACTTGAGATCTTTTGTAACAAAACTTTGATAACGTAAGCAAGTATAAGAGCTGGTAAGTAGGGTATAGATTTTTCACAAATTAACCTGATTGCAGTCATCGAGGGGGACCAAGCGTAAATGTTTACTATAATAAAGAATTCAAAGATTTAAGGTTGATTTCTTCAAAATTTGAAAGGGTCTCCAACATTTCATCCATTAAACAGTCAATATAGGAAGGAAATTAATTGAAGAAAATATTAGGGTCAATTATCAAGAATGAAAGAAAAAAGAAAAGAGGTCTACGAAAGGTTTATTATGAAGCAAAAATTCACGTGATGCATGCTAGCTGGAAATCTGTTGTTTCAGACATAATTATATATAAAATACCATGACAGAACAGGGTCCATGATTTCCCGAGATAAATAATTTTATAACAGGATATATAAATTAATTAGTTTAATCTATTTACATAATCATTTTTAAACTATAATATCCCAAAGATATTTTAATTTTATCATCTACCTTCATTTTAATTACTATCCTCTTTTTCTGTACAAGGAAATTTAAGGTCAAATATTTCATAAGGAATACAACAACTTTTAATTTATTTCCTCATAAATTAATGACAAAAAGAATGTTGAACTCTATAAAAAATGTCATATTTCAATACAAAACGACTTGTTTTAATAGATAGATACATATTATTATTTTATTAATTTTTTTATATTTTTTATAGGGTAAACTATTAAAATAGTCACTTATGTTTGAAATATTACATTTTAGTCACGGGCGAAGCCAGGGGGCTGACATGGGCCCCGACCCCCCTAAAATGTAAAATTGCTATTTAGGCCATTAGAATTTTTAAAAAATTTTAAATTAGTAAATGTAAAATTACACTTTGGCCCCCTAAAATTATAAAAATTCGAATTAATCCTTTACAAATTATAAAGATATAAACTATAAAAAATTAAAATTTTATCCGGCCCCCCCTAAAAAATGTTTTGGCTTCGCCCCTGATTTTAGTTACCAAGCGTTAATTGTCGTTTACGATGTAATGGTAAGCTGACGTGATACGTTAAATCATCATTTCAAACAAAAATTTTAGGTTAAATTATACAATTGGTCCCTATATATATATTTTTTGTTTTGAGCAATTTAAAATTTTCTTTTATGTTCTTTAAACTTTTCTTTTTTCTTTTTCTTTTTTTTCCAATCTCTTTTTCTTCTCCCTCTATTTTTCTCCCTTCTCCATTTCTTTTAACGTAATTTTACTATATTTTTCATTTGTTAAAACTAGTCTCTATACTTATATTTTTTTGAACAATTTAAATTTTCTTTTTATTTCTTTATTTTCTTTTTCTTCTTCCCCTTTATTTTTTCCCCCTTCTCATAGTCTTCACTGCAGAAATATTTAAAAAGTTTTCGATTTTTAAAAGGGCGTATCATATTTAACACGAACCGATGATATTCACCCAACATAGCGATGAAATCAACGACTTAGTGTCAAACCGATTCGTTTCCTTATTTATTAAAATTATTAAAATTAAAAATAAAGTAAAATACAATTAAAAAATAAAAAAATGCTAACAAAAAATACCAATAATATTAAAACGAGATGCCATCAAAATACACGAATTAAATTAAAAGTGGGTAAAAAAAATTACCGAAAAGCCCAAAATACGGGCCTGACCGAATGGGTTACGCAACTCGATTTTTTTTCTCTTCTTCTTTTTTTTTTGCTGTTGGGCCGCGGGTTGGGCCTGTTGATCCTGCTGCAGTGGGCTGGCTGCTGCTGGCTTGCTTGCTGCTGGGCTTGGGTTGCTAGGCTTGCTGTTTTTTTTTTAAGAAAAAGGACCATTTGTTAAAACATAGAAAACTTACGTTAAAAGAGATGGAGAAGGGAGGAAAAAGAGGGAGAAGCAAAAGAAAATAGAAAATAAAGAAAAAAAATAAAGGAAAGTAAAAATAACATAAAAGAGAAAAATTAAATTGCTCAAAATGAAAAAATTGGGGACCAATTGTATAATTTAATCTAAAATTTTTGTTTGAAATGATGATTTAATATGCCATGTCAGCTTATCGTTACACCGTTAACAACAATTAACGGCTCAATGATTAGAATGTTATAACATGTTAATGTAAGTGACTAAAACATAACATTTCAAACATAAGTGACAAAAATATATAACTTAAAATATACAAAACTGACTATTTTAATAATTTACCATTTTTTATATTCTTTTTACGATGAAGAATAATGTTGATCCCTCCTAACAATATTATTTCCACGATCTAAAAGCATTACAACTTGTGACAAGATGAGGAAAAAGTCAAAGTTAAGATCTAGTAATTAATTGTATTATATTATAAATCAAGAGTAAATTTGACTGATTAAACTAGTGAACAAATTATTTATGCATTAACTGTGAGCTTATAGAAGACAGGAGCTACAGTCCATTTATAACAATCCACAATATTCTTTTCGTGTTTAATTTAGACTTTTTAGAAGACTTGTTGCCCCATATATATATAACTCAAAAAAAAAAAAAAATTGATTGCTTTTTCATCCATCTAAAAAGGTACCCAAAAAATAGTATATAAATATATATATATATATATATATATATTTAGGATTAAAATAATTGAAATTCTAAGGAAATCCTTGATCCGAATTCACATGGTTAAATATAAATTTCAACAAAAACATTCTTCTGGACAATTGGACTAGCTAATGAACGTGCAACACAATTGGACTAACGTATCTCATTGTCAAAGTTCCCTTGATAAATATAATATAAGCAAATACCCATTTTTTTCTTACTATTCATTCTAAATTACATGCATTACCAAACTACCTATAAACAGGGCGAAGCTGGGGGCTCGTCCCGGCCCCCTAAAATTAAAATTATATTTAGGCCCTTAAAATTTTTTAAAATTTTAAATTAGTAAAAGTAAAATTACACTTTAGCCCCTCTAAAATTATAAAAATCCGATTTAATCCTTTACAAATTATAAAGATATAAACTATAAAAAATTAAAACTTCATCCGCCCCCCCTAAAAAATTTTCCTGACTTCGCCTCTGCCTATAAAACACTTTTTTTTAGGATATTGAAAGGGTTTCTTCTTTTAATTTTTTTTATGTGAAACTTATTTGAGATTTTGAGTTAACATCATTTCTTTATTTAACAAGAGAATAAATAAGTAAATACATAAATAATGGAGAATTATTACTTCATATGGAACCATGAATTATTGTGGTCATTTCATATAAAATTCCAAATTTAATTTATACATAGCTAGCATTTTCCTAAAAAGATGAACTTTTGGTTAAACTTCCTATTATATATAAAATATTTAAATTTATTTTTTAAATATTATTATAATGTTACCTTTTTGCCTTTCAATATTATATATATTTTTAAAATAAATTAAATCAAATTTCTAAAGATGAAATATGAAATTTTGTATCCAAAGTTTTTACCACACCATGTATAATTTAATTAATTACAATTTTTTTATAAATATATTTTTACAGAAAATTTGTTGTTTTAACCCATCAACATAATTTAATATATAATTCAAAGGTAGAAATTATATATACTTGAACTGAGACTAATTCTTTTATATAAAAGAGGGAAGGTTATAATTAAGGATAATTATTGAAGAGATGTACAATTTCACAAATGGGATCATATATTCTTAAAATAAAATAAATAAAACACATGTTAATTTTTAAATCTATGCGTAAATTATAAAACTTCAACCCCAGTATCTCAAAGCAAATAAAATGATTTTGATATTGTGTCCAAAGATGACATCTAAGCACTAAATGTCCCACACTCCAACAATAATGTACTGTGTTGTCTTTCTTGCCAAGTTTCTCTAGGATTTCAGTCAGACGATCACAGTTTGTCTGTAAGCAGCTACATCCCAGAAGTATCTCTTCCTTATTCAGGACCCACAAACTTGTAAGTTTGCAACCCTATTCCCCACCCAAATAAGCAACAAGAGTAGCTAGACCTTTAGCCATCAATTTATTCATTTTCCAAAGTAGTATAGATTCTGATTTTAACATCTAGTTTTAGGTCTCTAACCTTTATTAGACTTTCCTTCAATCTGTCTCCCAAGTCTAATTATCATCAGTTCCAGGCTTTTTATCTGTCGTTGCAGCTTGCCGGAAAGCTGTTGACTTCAGCTTCTTTAACTAAGAGTGCAATGAATCAAGCACGGTACTGGATGTGGACAAATAGGAAGCCTGGTTTGTGTTCCAATGATCTTCAACCCTCAACAAAGGCTTCATATGATGATTCATGGGAAGAGCAAGCTTTTGCAGAAGATACTGCTGGGTCTCTTGGAGGTTGTATATGGCCTCCAAGGTCTTATTCTTGCAGCTTTTGTGGCAGGGAATTCACATCAGCTCAAGCTCTAGGAGGTCACATGAATGTCCACAGGAGGGACAGAGCTAGGCTAAAGCAATCCCCGACTTCCCAGGATGAAATCCTTCATCATGATCCTCAAAATAGTCCCCATCACATTCAAAAACCCTTTTTACCTGTGAGTTTCCAAGACCAACCTGATGAAGTTTGTAACTTCGTTTTTAACCCTAACCCTAATTCCAATCATGGGACTCCTCCATCACCTCCCTCAAATTCTAAAGACAACTGTCTTGAACCAACTTTAGTCCCTGCTTTATCTTCAGAAACCGCCCAAGACCATCCCATGAAGTCCCCTAAAACATCCACAAAATCATGGTCAAACTTTGTTGAAGACAGATACTACCATTTCTCTGATCTATGGAATGAAGGAGACAAGTGTCCAAGTATCCTAGAATCCGGATGCAGTGTTAAAGCAGATTATGTCCAAACCGATTTGTCTGTGTGCTTGAATCTGATTGTTCGACGAGGACGAACACCCCCTACTACTTCCGGTAGTAAAGAAGAGATCGGTTGCAAGAGAAAGAGAACTGATCATACACCGTTTTTGCCCTTCTTACTGAAGCCGATTTCGATTGAAACACACCATCTCCAAGCAGCTGAGGTGTCTGAGCTTAGTCCTAGCTCAGATGATGATATAGACCTTGAGCTAAGGCTCGGCCCAAGGTAAAAAGTAGTTTGATCAGAAGATTATACTTAAATGGATACATATAATTTCTGGCCATTCTTAAATCATATGTTATTTGTAACCTCATCTATATTTGATATTTTTCCCTTCCCTCTGAATGTCTATTTGCTTTGAGTTTGATGGTGGATTAGCTCTCTCTGAATCTTATGAACTCACAGGTTGTAACAAAAATTACATATATATGAAAATATATCCTGTAGGAGAGGATAAGAACTTGAAAAATCTCCTTTCCTGATAGAAAGAATATCATCACCATGCATATGATGTTAACTAATTGCTCTTGAAAGTATCGTAGATATACAGCGAATAGACTGTTTTATTCTTGGTCCCATCGATTGTGTTTATGAATATTTGTACTGTATATGCTTAATTCTGAAACCAAGGTCGACAATATCTATGCCTATCTCGGCCATATATAGTTTGCAGCCCTTCTTGATTAAACTTTTTTCTTAGTTGTAATGCTTTAGGGTTTTTCACTGGTCCGGTACGACACACACACACACACACATCTTTGTATGGAGTGAGAAAAGGGTACTGCATGGAATATGGTGAGGTAGCTAGGTCTTTTTTCTCATTCATTACCTCACTGACACAGCATCAGAGATTTACATCCCTAGACTGATGAGCAGAGATGCATGGAATGGATATTGAAATCCAAAGGGCATGTAAAAGTCAGATACATAGCAACATGGATTCCCTTTTCTCTTGTTTTATTATATCGACATTATCATCATCATCTTTCAGATCTGGTATCCTCTCACATAACTCCATATTCTTATGTTATGTTTTTCCCCTTTCATCATTATTATACTTCTCCCTTTATAATCCTTCCAAATTTGTCACACCAACTCCGGGAATCATTCCAATTAAGTATTGCAAAAACGATATCAATATGTGCTGTTTCCTTTTTCTTTTCTTTTTTCTTTTTTAAATGTTGAGGAGAATATTATTATGCCACCATGACTTATAGCCGTTATCTACGCATCTTTTGTTCTTTCTTCTATTGTATCTCTACAATATATAATTAAGCCAGAGATAAAAAAAGATCAGTAGATATTGATATTCAGAAATTCATATTTATTGGATGTCAAGATTTATTAAATAAATCAAATAAAATTTTAACTATAACAGGTTTTGAGAATTTTATGTTTTTCTTTAATACAAAAATTTCACTAAAAATATGTCGAACAAAATAAATAAGTACTGTAATAGTTAATTTGATTTTATTCCTAAAAAACTTACATTTGAAATATTTTTTCCCTTAATTTCTATTAAAAATAAACATTCAAAATTTTATATTTAAATTAATATAAAATATCATATAATAATTTAAAATTACGAGGAAATTATGTTCCAACTGTTCACAAATTTGAAGGCAAAAACAAAATTTTGTTGCTATTTTTGTGGCAAAAATAGTGGTCATAGCTTGATATATTGCTTTATTGTAATATTTGTTTATTTTAAGAGTTAGCAAATTTTAGAACAAAAGTACTAGTCTATTTATCGTGGAGTTGTTTGGATGAATTAAAGCCTAGAACATGAAGACTAACTGAGTTAAAATTGAAGACCTGGGAATTGGTTACTTACGAAACAAGTAAAGTCCCTTTTTATATGTTAAGATATTGAATTATATGAAACACTTATAGAATTATTATCTTATACTGGTTTTTACCATTACTTTATGAAAAAGTGATTAGACTATGACTCTTATATAAGCAAAACTTAAGTAGTATATAAACTTAAGTTTTGTCTAGGTTAAAGATAATACAAATTTGTTCAAGTTAGGAATGTTTTATGTGTGCATTGTTTTTGTAACAATCAAGAAAGTCTCTTGCATTCCAAAACTAAGCTTTCCACGGAAAGTTCATTGAGAAAGTGATCTAGTCTTTATACAACAATGAAGTCACTTAATTGGTGAGAGTTAGACTAATGTTAGGACTTAAATAATTAGTTATACTGTGAGAAAGATAGTGGATCATTGCTTTAGGCAAATCAAACTGCATAAACAATATTGATGTTCATCTTTATGTTTTCGCACTTTTAATTTCGTGATTAAAACTGTAACCACAATTTTAAGCACTATTTTAACTACTACTTTTGTTTGTAAAGCAAACACCCTCATTTCTAGACAAATATTATATCTATTATTATGAAACAATATGAATATATTTAAAATTAATATTTATTAATTTATCAAATAATTTTATTATATAAATTGAAAGCTTATACTGAAAATTCAGTAATTAATTTGATTAAACAACTCCTAAATTAATTCCTAAATTCATAATTTATACCCGCATGTTGGCAGAGAAGTGCACATGGGCTAGAAATGTCGTTTATCTGTTCTATTTACAATGAGATGTTTAATTATATAGAATCGATGAGAGAGATGCAATAAGGAATGATAGAATTGGGAAGTTATTCCTGTGTGGGTTTCTTTGTTTATTTAGAGCATCTCTATAATACCAAATTATTGTTTAAAAGAAATGAGAATTTTGAGAAATGGAATTATAAAATAACTCACTTCTATCAATATTTATAAGTGTTGGTAAAAGTAAAAATAAAAAATAAAAAAAATGCCTGTATTAATTTTACCTTTGACTGCCGGCTAGACTGGGGTTAGTAAAAAATTTCCAGCGATTTGATCACAAGCGCCGGTGAAGTGCAAACATTTATTGGCATAAGGTTTCCCGACACTTTTAACCCCCCATTATAATTAACATACTTTTCAAGGCATTTCAAAGTGCCAGGAAAAAGCATATTAACATTTAAATTTAAATCTTAATTTCTATATTTATATTAAATTTTTAAAAAAGTTAAATCATTTATAAGTTTTGACAAAAAAAATTATATTTACCTTAAATTTAAATATTAATTTACATAATTTTAAAACATTTACGTTGGGTTGGCATATCAATTAAGCATGAAGTCACTGACATCTTTTCAAGTTATTTTCTTCAATTGTGTACCATCTAATTTATATTGGTTAATTTATATTAATAGGTTGAAAAAGAAACATTTGAGAAATTAGGTTAAAATTCTAAAAATTTTCGATTTATGTTGTTTTTGAAAAGAGAAAAGAAAACACGTCCTATAAGGTACGTTTTCACTGCCACATCAATGAATGAAAACATGCCACAAAGGATACTTTTTTAAGAGAGAGAACAAAAATGCATCCTATAGGGCGCATTTTCACTAATGTGCAGTGAAAACATGCCCTGTGGGACGCGTTTTAATTTAACAATAACTATTCAAACGGTAACTTTTCCAACCACTAGTAGGGCTCCAACAGCCATAAAAATTCCTATATAAACCCCTTCAAACTTCATTCTTTACAACCAAATACTCCATACTCATTCTTCCTTCCTAAATTTTCAATCTTCAAATTTTAATTTTCAATTTTCAATCCTCAATCCTCATTTTTTTAAATTCTTTTTTTTAATTTTATTCTTTTTGATTTTATTATTTTCTTATAAATTTTAAATGGCAAATCAACTTATTCATTTGGATGACAAGCATATCTTTAGCGTTTAATTACAAATGGTAAGAAAAGTTATTAAATTATTTAAATTTAAATAGTTAATTATTATACTGTTTAGATTATTAATTTTTTATGTTTATATACTCAACCCGTAGATCGAATTTTGGAGACATACATAAACAATTTAAGCTAAGGTGCACCAGAGGTCATTCATATACACTTGAGAGATGTACCTTTTTTATACCCGGCTCGCATGCTCGGGGGGACTAAATTGGATCCCTCATTCGTTAGTACTTGGGTCGAGAGATGGAGACCGAAGATGCACGCGTTACATCTTCCCTGCGACAAGTGTACAATTACACTTGAGGATGTTAATTTACAACTCAATCTACTTGTTGATGGGGATGCCGTTACGGGGCCAGTTATTAGTGCCGATTGGAGTGCAACTTGCGAGAAACTACTAGGGAATGTGTCGAACAAGTTTAGGGGTAGTCGTATCAAGAAGAGATAGTTGGAGGACAACTTCCAAACTATCGAGACTTCAGCGAGCAACGTTGAAAAGAAATAATTCGCACACACATTCATCTTGAGGTTGATCAGGGTCTGCTAATGCCAGATAAATCTCGCAATTTGGTACATTTAAGGTGGCTTCTACTACTAGCTGACTTGAAAGAACCAGGACGACTTAGTTGGGGATCACCGGTGCTAGCGACATTGTATCGAGAAATGTGTTGAACGAGGATGTCGAATAAAGCTAAAATTGGCAGTTGCATGCTCCTTCTCCAATCGTGGGCATGGTATCGACTACCATTTTTACGCCCCCGAATGGAACTCCCTTACGAATATTCACTCATCATATGGTAAAATTCATTCCACAATATCATTATATTTTTATTTTTCATTGTTGTAACTTTGAAATAACATGTTATTTGAATAGGTGGGACAACCACGTAAGACACAACAGTATACCGGCCGAGCTCGAGGATATTCGACTAGCTCTAGATCAAGAAATCAAATAGGAGGTTAGTTTATGAATTTCAAAGTTGTATAATATGTATTCTAGCACTTGAAATTAAATATTATGCACGTTCTAAAAATTATAAATTCATAATGCAGTTTGTATGGATGCCATATGCGGATCTGAGGATTCAAGAATGCATCTCGTCTAAATTTTTGGCCAATCACAACATCTGGCACATCAAAGTGTCATTGGTCGTTTTTGCAATGGTCGAGATGCACGAATTTGACCGAGGCATACAACAGTTCGAGTGTACACAACATATTTCACCGCCACCTCAAGAGCTCGATGACTTGTACAAAATCGACTTGCAGGGGAGACTCGAGGAAGATTGGCCAATGTTCCACAAGAAGTATATCGAGATACGAGAGCGGCTATATCTCTAGATTACATGGATTGATTCAAGCATAACAGTAAGTCATCTCTACTACCAGCTTCAGAGAGGAGTAGAAAAACGTCGATGTAAGAGGCCAACACGAGGGCCCATCAATCCAAGGGCAGGAGATGAAGATGCGATAGGATCGACATATGCTCCATCTGCATCAAAGGACCCTATAGTCGTGCAACCTCCCAGTCAGTGTAGTTAATTTGTTTTTTCTTCTAACCTAGTTTTTTTATCACAAGCATCACAATGCGCACACTTATTCCCTGCATCATCACCTTTAGTTCTGGTTTATTTTATACAACCACCACGGCACGCACAGTTATTCCTTGCATCAACACATTCAGGACCGGTTTATTTTACACAAGCGCCATAACATGTCCCATCATTCCTTGTATCAACACCTTCTCTAGGGATATATTATGCACAACTGCTACCCACTATGCCAAATTATATGCCAGTCCCTCCAATAACACCGACTCATCCAGTATCGCCTTCAATTCTCACCTTTTATCATAATCGAGCCATGCGACACCATATAATGACCCGTCAATAGTGTTGCAAACACCCCCAGCATAATTGTTCTACCGAGGTGGGTTATCCTCGCAACTACCGACTCAACCTGGGGGATCCACAATGGGTGGCTGAGACACAATCATAGACAACCATGGAGAAAGGAGACAAAGTTAGCGATCAAACCTGATGTGCAATGTAACTCTAGATGTGTCTGATGCCCACCCGGTTGTGGCACACATTCTGGACACCCATGATTACCTTATTTGGTAATTTTGTACTTTTTATATATTTTGTTTTATATCTGAAATGTACACTTATTTACAATATACAAAACAAATTTATTAAATTGGTTTGATTTATACGCAGTCAAGTTGTGAGTTTAAAATTTACAATTATTTATGTTACTTTTTCATTTAAGTTTTTCTCCGTCCATTTGTTAAGTACAATATTTTTAGAAAGCAAAGAATCGTGTTGAATTTTACAATTTGAATAACTCAAATAATTCAAATAATTCAATAACAAATTTTATATATAAAAATTTCAAAAAATATATATAAAGTTAAAAAATTAAATACTTTTTAGAATAATAATTTTGAGGACCTAACTGAGTTAATTAACAATTCAAGCTTTTCATACTAAAGTATTTTTTTTTATTTTGCTTTGAAAAAAATTTCAAATACATATGGTTCAAATTTATGTGCTCTAACATGGAATTAGTTATACTAGCACAAGATTTTGAATGGACATGTTTAATTTTTTAATTCAACTCGAACAATTTCACTCGATTCGACTCGACTTGAAGTTCATTTCACTTGACTCGATTCGGAAAAATTTCAAGTTGAGTTAGGATGATAAAATATGGCTTTTCAACTCGATTAAATCGAATTTTTTCACTCGATTCGATCAAATGCTCACCCCTACTTTATAGGAAAAATTAATGAATAAACAAATAAGTTAGTGTTTTCGCTGCATAAGTTAGTATTTTAATTAGCTCTTCTACACTTCAATAATTAATATTAACTTTGGCATGCGAATTCTACACGTGCGATTTCTACATTTTCCTCCACCACATTTATCCCGGAATCCCGGGTTGCAGGGGCTCTAATCTGCTATGAAAAATTAGGCTTTCCCGGTATACTTAAGAAACTTATTCTCAAGCAAAGTAGCGTCTTTTTCATAGTTTTTCGTAGTTTTTAAATTTTAAGCTAATAAGTGTAAATGTATCATTTTTACTCATTTTGAGACCCATTTTGGCCAATACTGCCATTGGGGGCCCTAATATGTGGTTAAGTGGTGTAGGGACATATTAAAGGTTGAAGCGAGCAAAAACGACCCTTAGTTCCAAACCTTGGAATCATAATACCTCCAACAAACTTGAAGATTGGAGACCACCCTTTAGTGGTATCACGATATCTGCCCTCATAGAAGACCTCCAAGTTTGAAACTGACAGGGGTATCTCGATACATATATCGTGAGAGGACAAAATTGGACAAAAAAGTGTAGTATTTGTCCACGCAATGCACCAATCACATAAGGTTCATGTAGGGGTAATTTTGGTAACAAAAATTCATTAGCCATCAGCCTAAAACAGCCAAATTTGGCTAAGAAGAGAGGGATACACATATTAGCTTAGTTTTAGCCTTTGTTTCTCTAGGTTTTCACTTAGCTTTTCTGTAACTTTTTCTAGGGTTTATATTTTCTCTTCTCATTTCTTAGGTTTAGAGTTTATTTTACTGCATTTTCTTCTTGTTCTTAGTGTTTTTGGAGTTAGTTATCATTGTAGCCTAGGTTTATTTGCACTTTTAGTCCCTATACTTTGGTTGTAATGACATTTCTAGTTTTAGTTTGATGTATTTCAATTTCTTTTACTTTATATCTATTAAAGTTTGTTCCTTTTATGTTTATTGCTTTAGATTTTCTTGTTGAATAATTTTCGTTTCATGTTCTTTAAGCCTTCTTGCATAAAAATCTCAACTTTTATATTTTCTTAAGCTTTACTTTAATGGCTTCTTTTCTTTTCATTTCCATGGTTGATAGTTGTATTTCTAGCATTAAAAGTTAAACTTTTAAGGGGATTGGTTGATAGAGATATGGTGAGCTAATTTTTAGATGAAGTACCAAATCGTAATAAATTGGATTAATTAGAATGAACCTAAAAGCTTAGGATTGATGGCCTTAAGGGAACATCTAGACAAGTGAGACTGAGAGGTAATCTTGTTTTGCACCAATTCATTAGTCTCAAATTACTCGGTGAGATCAAGAGATAAATCAGACTAATTTTTCTATTTCAGTAAAATTGAGATCGAGAGATAAAATTTAGTCGCTTTAGTAATTTAAGCAATTAAGTCTCTCATTCGAAGATGAACAAACCATATCAAAATCAACCGACCATCTTTAGTCATTTATTGATTAATTTCGTAGTCTTCTACTATTTACAATTTAGTCTCTAGAATAACATATTTAATTTCCTTACAACATTTTCTTGCTATGACTTGTTGTACTATAATACCGTACCAATAGCCTTTTAGACTCTATAGTGCACACTATTTATTACTCAATCGTCATCTCCATTGGGTTCGACCCTTTGGAATACTCTATGTTCCATCAGAACTATAAATATTACAACTAACATTGTACGCTTGCAATTAAAACCGCTCTTCAAAAATAGTTTTTCCAAAATCTTTTGTTTTAACGCGCACATATGTGGGCAGTCAGGCTTGGAAGCAATCAAGTTTTGTGGTTGAATTGGACAAAGAAAACATGCTCCCTACATAGGTGTCTTCATCTGACATGGCAGTGAAACACTTTCCGTAGGATGCATTTTCAATTCATATGTCTGCTATGTCAATGGAAAATGCACCCTGTAGGAAGCGTTTTACTACCATGTCAGATGAAAACGCCCCCTACAAGGCGCATTTTCTTTCTGGCCATTTCAACCACCCTGCTCGATTTCTTCTAAGCCCTACAACTTGAGATTCTCGAGATAATTTGTTTCCCTTTATACCTTGACCCATCCCCTATATAAATGCTCCCTTTCATCCCTTACCACATCTCAATCTCTTCTAAATTGTTTTTTTCTTCTTTTTGTGTGTTGAAATTTTTGGGTTTGAATATTTATTTCTCCCTCTTTGATGGAGACATGGTCATAGTTTTAAGTTGTGTTTGGGTTCACGGTGATGTCATGGAGCTCAGTAACCTACAAATTTCAACTGCCATGTGAGTATGGCACCATTACCTTAGATGTCAAGATCGCTTTGTAACTTGAAGTCCAAGTTGGCGGTGATTATACCATCTTGGGTTGAAGTGTAACTAAGGCTTCAAGTTTACAAAGGTTATACTATCCATGGATGGAGCATAAATGGGGCCATAGTTGATGGTGCTAATGCGGGCACGATAATGAGTTTTCTCATTAAAAGAGCATGTCTTATAAAAATCAAACATAGGTGCGAGAAAGGAAAACCCAAGGGGTCTTCCAATATAATCAAGTTATTTGTGTTGTCCATCTCCATCGAAGGCAGTGACCTTGTTAGTATAACCTGTTACAACCCAATGATGTCATAGGTTATGTAACACCCCTAACCCGTATCCATCGCCAGATTAAAGTTACGAGGCATTACCGGTCATATTATAGTTCATACAGATATCCATTACATTTCACAACTAAAAATTTAATCACATCAATGCTCGTAACTTAATCAAATATCGAGTCTTAAAGTCATAAAATTCATAAAATTTCTTAATTATAACATAATCCAGCATTTATCAAAACATATCATATACATAACGTATAACAAAACAACTATTCGTTAGTCAAATATCAAACCTACTATTATTTATATAGCTCTTGCACATATGCAAATTTAAACATCAATCGAACCATACTTTACTACTAAATTTTTCATTCATTTATACGGCATTGGTGATATAAAAACATGACCAAGCATACTTTAGTTACTATTATACCATGCGCATATTTCCTAATGTCAAAGCCATATCTAAGCATAATTACCGAATCAATATTAACTTATTCCATTAATTTATTTATTTTTTTCATGACTATACCAATTCACATGTTATGCACATTAATCTAAGTTAAAATAACCACATGACATACTAGCCATACATACACATATACTTATTTATATAATTATCATTTCAAGACCAAATATACTTCTTCTCTTGACAAAAGTTTATGCGCATATGACCATATTGATTTGAACCATTTTGAGCACAAATAACAACTAAAATTACATATTATTCACATTCCAATTTATATGCATTAGATTGTACCACAAATTTCATTCATACCACAAACTAAGTTAATCCACAATCGGACAATCAATATAACATATAATACATAATATATTTATTTAGGTATGTTAATAACCAAATGTCATGCTTATCATTTTAGTATCATATCCTTAGCCTTATTTTCATATTCACTTTACTTATCAACCAAAACAATCATATGGCATATTCTGTAATGCCCCGAAATTGGGCCTAGGAGAATTGGGCTCATTGGGCCCCGAGCGTAGAAGCATTTTAAAATTTTGCGAAAAATGAGAATGGCATCACTAAAAGTTGGACCTATTAGGAAGGTGATTTTGGAAGGTTACGAGGCTTCTATGAAGTCCTGGGTTCAGGATAGGCCATAGGAAAAATTTTCATTTTTGGCTCTTTAGGGGAGAGGGCAACTGGAAGTAGGACTTAGGTAAAATTGGGTGTATTTGGGAGACACAAGGGAAGTATGTGGTGTGGTGGCTGTGGCGTCATTGGCAGAATAGGAGGGGAAGGGTTCGAATCCTACTGATGGCAAATGGAAAGCTTTTATTTTGCTCAGGAAAAGATAAGAGGCTGTGTTGGAGTGGAACTCTACAAGGTGGATGGAGACTTGGTCAATCTAGTTTGAATGGAAGGTGGATATGAGATTGAGGAGTTGGAATTGGTCAAGGTTGTTGGGGGAATTGAATGGGAGGTGGAGAGTGTTTGGTTGAGGAAATGGAAGAGAGAATCGTGGGAATGGAGGTGGAGGAGGTAGTGGCTGAATTTGGGGAAGTGCATGAGGGAGTTTCGGTAAAAAAAACTTGTTATTTTGGGTGCATTCAGTTTTTGGGAGTGGGGAGAAAGGGTGCTGAATTCGGTAGTGTTTTATGTTGCATTCGTGCATTTTGAGTAGGGTCCTCTTGAAGCATTTCAGGTCACCTTTGCATGCATCTACTTGTCAAAAACCTTTTTCTCCCATTTGAAGTTGTTCCTCTTTTCTACACTATAGCCGAATCTCCTCTTACCTCTCATCAGAATCGGGTTCTCTTCATTTGGCATTTCATTTCTTTGTCTTCTTCAACTTTTCTTTTTCCTCTCTTTAAGCCGTATAGCCTCATCTCCTTCTATTGGTTACCCAAAACACCTCTTGGCTGAATCCCTCTTTTCCATCTCTTACTATTTGTTTTTCTTCACCATAGCCGAACCCCCTCCTACTCATCCATTCTCTCTTTCACTCTTTCTTTCCACTCTCCCCTCATCTCTTCTCTCGAGAATTTCTCCAAAAGCCGAACCTCCCTTGTTATCCCATTTGAATCGGCTTCTCTCTTGTGTGTTCACCATAGCTGAACCTCATTTATTCTTCTTTGCTTCTCTATTTTTTCTCCATTAACCGAACCTCTACTTTCCCCCAATCTGAATCGGTGCTTCTCTTCTTTTACTAATAGCCGAAATTGAGTAGCCTGAAGCGTGAGGGACTGTTGTCTGCCGAATCTACCTGGGCTATTCGGCACTGTTGTGAGCACAAGGTAATATCTGTACTCCTATTTCTTTTCCATCGGTCCTTTCTTTTCTCTTCTCTCTAAAGCTGAAACTTCCATTCTTCTTGCAAGGTCGATTCCTCTAATAGACAATGGGCGAAGATCTTATCATTATTTTTGTAAAGGTGAAGTTATTCTAATACTCTTTTATTTCGATGATTAGTGACATTCATGTGATTCTATTTTGTGGTGATGATATCAGTTTCCTGCTCTTGTGGGAGGGCCGAGTATTGGATTAAGGCTAACCCCGTGGTACATCTCTTATTGTAAAGGAACTCGTTGCTCTAGCCAAGAGAGAAGCAAAGCCGAATTTTGCTACACTATTGAAGGAGATCATTTTGTGGGTAAGTAGAGGTGTCGTTTCCTAGTTTTCCTATTACCGAATCTTTCCCCTTCCTAAGTTTGATGTGGGATGGTGTTAGGGTCATTCGAGGAGTGATAGGAGATTGGTGCTTGTTAACCGAGAGTTCTTCATGGAGACAGGTAATAATCGATCTGAGGGGGGATCAGGAAGGGTGCCTAATGGAAGTGGAGTCGTGACCCCTGCTCTCAAGTTTAAGCGGCGTAGTGTTTCAGCGGTTCGAGACTTTCCGCCGGGTTGTGGAGGGACATCGGCGTCTAGTTTAGATAGGCAAATCACGATTGCTCGCTCTAGTGAAGGTGACGATGATCGTGAGTGTATAGTACTCTACGTGATCAGGTGTGTAATCTCACACCCTTTTGAATGACTGCATGTGATGACTTGCGAATCGACCAAAAGTCGAAAAGCCAGAGAACCGACATCTGTGCCACTCGAGCGTGCGAGCGCTCACAGTGGTAAATCAAGATACGAGTAGTGACGGTAAGTCGTTGAGAGTGTCACGAGCGCTCTCGCAACATTGAGGCTGTAACGCGCCTAACCGAGCCAATAAGGACTTAACGGGCCCAATGGGCTTTTCGACCCACGTGGGTGAAGTTGGTGGAAAACCGTCAAAGGGTAAGTGCGGTTGCGAAATCTGGAAATCTGAGACTGAAACCATGCAAAATGGGCCACACGAGCGTGTGGGCCCGTTTGAGCCTGAAATGGATTTTAGGCCCATTAGTTCCGTAGAGACCTAATATGGGTCCTGTGTCGTTCGAGGCGATAGTAAGCTATTGAAAAGCCGTAAATTGATAAATTACTAAAATACCCTCGGTGGGTAAATTACCGAAACACCCTCGGTGGGTAAACCACTAAAATACCCTCGGTGGGTAAATTACTGAAACACCCTCAGTGGGTAAACCACTGAGATACCCTCGTTGGGTAGAATTACTGTTATACCCTTAGGGATAGATTTGGTATGATTGCGTATAACTTGATTAATTGCCATGATGATACGTTTTGCATACACTGAATTATTATGCCATGTCATGTTGCATTGAGATGGGTTATAATGATGGAGGAAGTGCTGTACTAGTGGCTATGCCACAATTTACTGATTTCAGTAGCTTAGCCACATATACTGATACTGGCAGCTCGACTACATTCTTGGAGTGTAAGGTTGGGTGGGTTGACTTGGTCCCCACATGGAGTGTAGGGCTGGTACGGGTGGAGTGTAGCGGATGGACTATTAGGTTGGGTTGCATTTTCTGTTTACATTACCATGATTTTGGGGCCGTGGGCCCAAATTGATACTGTATGGGGCTTAGGCCCAGACTGTGACCATGACTGTGACTGGAATCGGGATTACACACTGAGTGCTTGTAACTCACCCCTTTTCCCATAACCTTATAGGTAATCCCCAGTGATAGCGGATTTGGGGGCTGCGGAGAACTCGGTGGTGGCCATACATCGGAGACGTTCCTCACGAAATTCAATAAATTTGGTATTTATCTTATTTCTAAGATTATTTGATTTGGGTTATTGTTTTGTAATAAGGCCATTGGACTAAATTTCCTTTTAAACTTTTATTTCCGATTGCTTACTATTATATGTTTTTTAAATGGGAGTTTTCCCAAAACATTAATAATTGTTTTCCAAAATATCACGTTTCCGCAAATGTTCCAAATTCGATTTTCATAACCAAATCAGTTTGCAAAATAATAACTATAACATTTTTACAAGTAACCTTAAAAAGCACATTGGAATTTCACAAACAACAAAGCCCGAAGTTTCAAAAAGAATACGAACGCTTTAACGAAAGCGTAGTTTTTAAGCAACCCTTCTATGTGACATGCCATATCCGGTCATAACGTCTAAGGCAGGTTTGGGGTGTTACATATTCATTATTTATCTTTTACCAACCGTACCTATTTATCCAATCATTCAAGCATAATATATATGCATACATTACCAATACAAACCTAATCAATATAACCTACACACATTCGAACTTATACACATTCGAACATATAAATAGCTCCTAACCTTTATATACATAGTTCATTTTATAAAACCCAACCAAACTCACTTAAATAACAAATCCAAACATACCACACATATTATATATATCAAAACATTTACCACAATATTAACTAAACATAGCAACCATGTACTGCATATAAATAAGCCATGGTCGAAATGACAAAACTAAACACATTAAACACTTAAACAAGAACTCGTATAACTGAACCTAAACATAATGATTAATCCATTTTTGCATGGCTATATATATATATACATACCCAAAAATCAAACATGTCAACTATGCTATACATACCATATGCCCAAATTCAACTTAGTAAAATACCGAAAGAAACAGTCGATAATGTGATAGGCTATGCTGATGATCCTCGAGCTCGTAACATGAATCCAAAATCTATAAAACAAAGGTAAACAAGAACACACACAGAGTAAGCTATTTAAGCTTAGTAAGTCATAAGCAAAAACATATATATTAACAAAGGCATATTAACATTTTACTAATAAGGTCGAATACACATAATTTCCAATACAAAGATATCTTTTACTACAAAGGTCATACTTTAATCACACATACATATCATATGGCCGAATATAAACAATCATATAGACATATATATATTTTCACTTTTAATATCACAATTACATCAATAGGCCGAATCACTTATATGCTCAACTATGCTAACACAAAATCCATATTCACATAACTTTATATCATTTCAAGTAATCAAATTACCTTGTTTCCTTATAAACATTTAACTAGCACATACCTGAACCTGTAATTTGATTTCACATGCGGTCTTTACTTCACATTGCCCATTGAACCGTTCGGAATTAAAAAGGATATGCGGATAGTTGGAAGGCTCGTACAATGCCAACGTCCCAGACGTGGTCTTACATGTAATCACATATCGATGCCACTGTCCCAAACAGGGCCTTATACGAATCAAGTACAATGTCAATGTCCCAAACATGGTCTTATGTAAACACAAGCTGCTGCTAACGTCCCAGATGTGGTCTTACACGAAAACACTTATCGGAAATCCTATGTCATGACATATGTATCCTAACTATTCCTAGGGTTCGTACGGGGCTTTCAGACACTGAATCTCGATCGAATTGAACATCGTAATCAGGCTCCCAATCACATTTACATTCGACAATACACATTTAAATTCATAAAATTTCATTTTCACATATAACATATATGTATTATAAAATTTAACAACATTCATATGCTTATTGACTTACCTCGGATATCGACGAATGAAATTGACTACTCGACTACTTTCGGCTTCCCCCGATCAAATTCTGTTTTCTTTGGTTCTTGATCTAAATAAATTCAAATTTAACTAATTTAATCACACATTTATTCAATTTAATCCAATAACACATAAATGGGTAAATTACCATTTTGCCCCTAACATTTTACACTTTTTACAATTTAGTCCCTATTGCATAAAACACAAAACATGCAAAATTTGCACACACCATGCTTAGGCCGAATGTTCATTTATTTCACATTTTAGTCCCTCAAAATATTTTTTTTACAATTTAGCCCTAATTACTCAAATTCATCAAAAATTTAAAGACAAAACATGTTAATCTTTCACATATCTTTAATATTTCATCATCAAACAGCAAAAATAACAAGCTATCATCAATGGCAAAACACAAAATCATCATTAATTTCAAAAATTCAAGCATGGGTTTTATAGTACTCGAAGCAACAATCTCAAAAACGTAAAAATTATCAAAAACCGAAACCGAAACATACCTTAATTTGCTTGAACAAGGGCCGAATACCTAGCTTGGTTTCTTATTTTCTTTCTCTTTTAATTTCGGCACAAAAAGATGAACATAATGCTTTGTTTTTTTTTGTTTTTTATTATAATAACTTTATAATATATTATTTATTATTTAACCTTTATAATTAATATAAAAACTATATAATATACACATGATGCCGTCCATTCATTAATTCAATGGTAAAATTGCAACATAAAACCTCCATATTAAAAGAACATCCACTATTCGACCCTTCTAAAAATAACCACTAAATTTTCAATTTACGCGATTTAATTCTTTTATTTAATCAGACACTCAAACAACGAAATTAAAGCACAAAAATTTCACACAAATAAATTCACATATAATAAACACAGAATATAATTTTAAAATATTTTTCTAACTCAGATTTGTGGTCCCGAAACCACCGTTCCGAATAGGGACTAAATCGGACTGTTACAGGTTATAATAACGGGGCTACCGCTTTTTGTGGTGGTGCATAAGACGCATTACTTGATTGTACTGAAATGCCACTGCATTTTTCTTCCTCATATTTATGTTTGAGTTTTATGAAGCATCCTCTTCTAATAAGAAACTCGTTGTCGCACTCACATAACCACCGCCAACTACGACCCCATTTATGCTCCATCCCTTGAAAGCATAACCTTTATAAACTTGAAGCCCTAGTTACACTTCAACCCCAGACTGTATAATAACTGCCAACTGGGACCTTGAGTTGCAACGCAATCTAGCTTCCCAGGTGGTGGCTCGATACTCACATGGTAGATGAAATTTGTAGGTCATCCAGCTCCACGACACCACCGTAAATTCAAACATTCCTTAAAACTATAACCATGTCTATCTCAAACATAGATAAAAACAAATCTACAAACTTCTAATTTCAAATTGCAAGAAAAAATAATAATTTTTACCTAAATGAAAATACGATTTACAGGGTGCATTTTCACTTCCACATCAGTGAAAACGTGCCATGTAGGACGTGTTTTTGGGAGAGGTAATAAAAACGCATCCTACAAGGCTCGTTTTCACTGGCAGTGAAAACGAGCCATGTAGGATGTGTTTTCCTTTATCTCTCCAAAACCAACATAGATTGGTAAACTTTTAGAATTTCAGCCTAGTTTTCTCAAATGATTTTTTTTAGCATATTTATATAAATTAATCAATTTATATTGGTTAAATCATTCCAACAAAGGATAATGAATTTCTACACAATGTCTATTTTAAGAAATGCATTAACCAAACATATTTATGAATTATCCATAATGGGAGTAGATGCAAGAACTACGAACAACCATAAATGACCATGATGAAGAGTGTGAGTTTAGAAGAAATTATCTAGAAAAGATTAATCTAAAAAATCTCCCCAAATCCTGTTCAATCTAACCACAAAACCATCCAAACTCATTCCTTAAGCCAACTTTAGAGAGAACACAAAACCAAAAACATTTTTGTAGGCATATGTTGTTGGCTTCTTCCTCTTTTGCAATCATTAACTTGTGCATCAGCAAATCTAGAATAGGAATAAATACTATCAATACTTCTCGTAAGCAAAATTGAAATCAAGTACAACATAAGATAACGCATTTGCCTTCACTATTTCAACTGAAATTGTCATATAAGTTTTGCTAAGATCAACTTTTATGTGTCGCAGGTATAGATTTTGCATATGAATTTATAATTTTCACCTTATCAGTACTAGGATTTACATGTGCCACATACAGTAAGACAAACATATTAATACATATTGGTTTTATTAAACCAAAAGGATGTTGACATTTTATTCATTTAGGATCTTTAAAAAAATTTTTTGACCCCTATATGATACCTACTCTTTCGCGCTATAAATTTTATACCATATTACATTATTTGACAATACAAAATCCAAATTAAGACATCTACCATGAACAAAAGATTGGTTCAAGTTAGCTACTTTGCAAACCAAACAAAGACACTTCAAATATTTAAAAAGTTTCGCATATATTAGACTGGACAGTAAGATAACAACCCTTAGTACGAACCAAAAAAAGATCAATTATGTTCACTATTCTCTTATGGTTAACAAGTACCCTACTATGACCTTTATCCAAGATTAACTTCATCAAATCCCAACATGCTAAATGTCAACTATGGTAAATGTAACTTAAATTTTCTTTATCAAATCTCTTATTAGTACTTGTATGTTTAACTTAGCATTAATATTAATTGAAAAAGTTTCTAATATAAGCATCATGACGTCCACTATTGTTTTCTCATATAGCTCACGTGCTCTTGCTATGCTATGATTATTGCCTCATTATATGCCAATTCTCCACCTTTGTTAGCCTACATAAAAAAATTAGATTGTTTCAATTTGTGTTTGTAGAATTTCAGAGATTAGATTCAATTACTTTTGCTAGTTAGCTTACAGATATAAAAAGAGAGAAATTATCCTAAGATAGGAAACAATCCCTAAAAAGTTGTAACATCCTAAGAATCAGTAACTATGATTTGTTTCTATTTACAGAAGATCTCCTAGTAATCTATCCTTAATTTTAGGAATTCCAACACTCCCTCTCAAGCTGGAGTGTAGATGTTTATCACACCCAGCTTGCCAACAAGTTCTTCAAACATATTTCTGTTCAAGCTTTTTGTCAACATGTCTGCAACCTGTTGTCTGGTAGGTAGATAGATAACACTCACTTCTCCTGAGTGTATTTTCTCTTTTATGAAGTGACGACCTATCTCAATATGTTTAGTACGATCATGATGCACAGGATTGTGAGCTATACTGACAGCAGCTTGATTGTCACAATACAACTGCATAGGCCTAGTATAAGGGATTTTTAGTTCCCTCATCAGTCTTTGTATCCAAACTCCTTCACAAATACCATGCGCTAGTGCTCGATACTCAGCTTCTGCACTACTGCGAGCTACCACGGACTATTTTTTACTCCTCCATGTCACTAAGTTACCCCAAATATAGCTACAGTAACCACTGGTAGAGCGTCTGTCATTGATAGAACCTGCCCAATCAGCATCAGTATAGACTTCCACATTTCTGTTGTCATTTTTCTTAAAGTATAGGCCTTTTCCAAGAGTCCCTTTTAGATACCTTAGTATTCGATATGCAGCTTCTAGGTGTTTCTCCCTTGGGGCATGCATATATTGACTTATAACACTCACACTAAATGCAATGTCTGGACGGGTGTGAGCTAGGTAGATAAGTCTCCCTACTAGACATTGATATCTCCCCCTGTCGACTTCTTCTCCATCCTCATCAGTACCCAACTTGAGATTAAACTCCATAGGAGTTTCAGCTGGTTTGCAACCCATCAAACCAACTTCTGATAGCAAATCGAGAACATATTTTCTTTGGGAGATGGAAATACCCTTTTTAGACCTTGCTATCTCCATGCCAAGAAAGTATTTAGGATTCCCTAAATCTTTAAGTTCAAACTCGGTTCAAAGGAATTCTTTCAACCTTCCAATTTCACTTGTATCATCTCTTGTCACTATTATATCGTCCACATAGACAATGAAAATGCAACTCTTTCCTTGTTCCGAATACTTGTAGAACATAGTGTGGTCTGCCTGTCCTTGAGTGTACTTTCTGCTCATCATAGCTTTTGCAAATCGGCTGAACCATGCCCTTGGAGATTGTTTCAGCCCATACAACGACTTTTTCAACTTACACACTTGGCCCTTACCTCCTCCAAATCCAGGTGGGAAGTCCATATATACTTCTTCATTCAACTCCCCATTGAGGAAAGCATTTTTAACATCCAATTGAGTCAAATGCCAATTAAGATTGACAGCAAGAGATAGAAGGACTCGAATTGTGTTTAGTTTTGCAACTGGTGCAAATGTTTCTTCATAATCAAGCCCATACGTTTGAGTGAAGCCCTTAGCCACAAGTCGAGCTTTGTATCGGTTGATGAGGCCATCAGGTTTGAATTTAGTAGTAAAAATCCATTTGCAGCCTACTATTTTCTTTCCTTTAGGCAGATCTGAAACTTTCCATGTTCCATTATTTTAAGGGCCTCTATTTCTTCCATCACAGCTTGTCTCCATTTGGCTGTTTCAAATGCTTCTTCTATATTTTTTAGAGTTTTTACAGAATCAACATTAGTCACAAAAGCTTTATAAGACTTAGATAAGTTTCCATAGGATACAAATCGAGAAATAGGGTGTTGAGTGTAGCTCCTTGTGCCCTTTCTCACTGCAATTGGTAGATAAATGGATGGTGATGGAGGTGAGACTTCACTTTCAGAATAGTCCTCAGTTGGAGATGCAATTGGCATTGCTGTATCAGTTTTAGGACGGTGATTTCGTCAGGAGTAAACCTGCAGTTCAAGCACCTGCTCTTGCTGTTTTCCTTGATCAGGGGACTGTTCAGGTAGTATTATGCTAGTGTCTTGCTGCATAGGAGGAACAGTAACAGTATCTAAGTTGAGGGTAGGTTTAATGATCGTGGTGGTAGGGTCGTAAGGTATGATGAGGAGAGTATTAAGGGTATCATCTTCACTAAAAGTCTCCCCCTTAAGATAAGAAGCTCTAAAGTATGGTTCGGTTTCAAAGAAGGTAACATCCCGAGAGACAAACATCCGGCGCAAGGTTTGTGAGTAACATTTATAGCCTTTTTGAGTGGGGGAATACCCAACAAAGATACAGGGGTGGGCTCGAGGATCAAGTTTGGATTGATTGGGTTGATGGTTATGGACAAAGGCTTTGCAACCGAATATCTTTGCTGGAAGATTAGGAACACGAAATAGAGGAAATGACTTGAGAAGAGTGTTTAGAGGTGTTTGGAAGTTTAGGACTTTTGATGGCATTCTATTTATGAGGTAGCAGGCAGTAAGGATAGCTTCTCCCCATAAATATTTTAGGACATTCATGGTGAACATTATAGCCCGAGCTACAGCAAGAAGATGTCGGGTTTTTTCTCTCAGGGATCCCATTTTGTTGAGGGGTGTCAGGACAAGAGCTCTGGTGTATGATTCCTTGTTCTGAAAGGTATGGACTTAGGACAGAATTAAAGTATTCTCTCCCGTTGTCAGTGTGGAGAGTATGGGTGGTAGAGTTGAATTGGGGTCGAACCATTGAGTGAAAATTTTGAAAGACTTTAGGGGTTTCAGATTTTTCTTTTAAAAGATAGACCCAACAGACCCTTGTGTGATCATCAATAAACATTATAAACCACTTAGCACCAGTAATGTTTTTCACTCAGCTAGCTCCCCATAAGTCACTGTGGATTAATGAAAAAGGTTAGGACTGGGTATATGGTTTTAAAGGGTATGGTACACGGGTATGTTTGGACAATTCACAAATTTCACACTTCAAGGAATTTATTATTTTATTTCGAAATAACAGCGGAAGATGCTTTTTTAGATACAAGAGATTTCGATGTCCTAACCTACAGTGCCATAGCATAATAGTGTCTTCTTTTGAAGTAGATAGAGCCAATCCCCCTTGTGTGCTGTCTTTATTCCAAACATATAATCCATCATCAACTTTAACAGTGCCAATCATCCTCTCCGATTTCTGTTCCTGTATTACACAACCAATTTCAGAAAATTTAGCAAGCATTTTTCCATCTTTAGTAAGTTTACTTATTGAAAGTAAATTACAGGACAAGTTTGGGACATGTAGAACATTATCAAGGGAAAAAGTCTCTGTTATTTTTACTTTCCCTACTCCAGCCACAGGTGAGTATGATCCATTAGCTATGCGGATTCGAGACTTGTTATGACAAGTAGTGTAGGTTTGAAACAGATTGGAGTTACCTGTCATGTGGTCTGAGGCACCCGAATCTAGTATCCAAGAGGATTGGTTATTAGATTCAAGGGCAATATTAAGAGTAGGACCTTGAGTGGCTAGAGTCCCATGACCGGTAGAGGTACTAAGTATCTTATGGAGATTTTCGAGTTGAGTTTTGGTTAGGCGAACGTCGAGCACCTCATCTGCAGCATTGGAGGATACCAGGGCAGTTTTCTTATCTTTCTGTTTTTTATCTGGATAACCATGGAGTTTAAAACACTTTTCCTTGGTGTGACCAACACGATTGTAGTGACTACACCATGGTCTGTTCGATCCAGAACCATTTCTAGCATGTGGTTTTTGTGTCTGTGGACCTTTAGAGACGAGAGCAGAAGATTCAATAGGCTGGTTAGAAGAAATTATCTGTTTGGGTTCTCTCATCATGATAAGACGATGTTTTTCTTCTCTTCTCACTTCTACAAAAGCTTCACCAATGGTTGGAAGAGGTGATCTGCCCAGAATTCTACCCCGAACCTCATCTAACTCATGCCTCAGTCCAGCTAGAAACTCATAGAGACGTTCGTTGTTGAGGTGAGTCATAAACCTAGTGTGTTCTAAGCCTTCACCCCAATCTGCCTCATAGTACATATCTAACTCCTGCCATAAGATTTTCAGATTGTTGTAGTAGTGAGTTACCTCGAGAGTCCCTTGTCGAATATCTTTTAACTTGAGTTTTTTCTCAAAAACTTGGGAAGCGTTTCCAAGATCAGAATAATTTTCTTTAACCGCATCTCACATGTCTTTTGCAGTCTTGAAGAGGAGATAGGTTCGGCTTATATGGCCTTCCATCGAATTAATCAGCCATGCCATAACAATGGAGTTATTGAGTTCCCAAGTAGCATAAGTAGGACCGGCTACATTTGGTCGTGGAAGTTCTCCATTGATGTATCTTAATTTGCCTCGACCACGGATCACCATAAGAACAGATTGGGACCATTGCAGAAAATTCTTCCCATCTAGTCAATGACTAGTGATCATAAGTGAGAATTAAGATCACTTTGATTGACAGAATGGTTAGCATTCTGAGATATTTGTGACATCTCAGTTTCAGACAAGGCTTCATTAAGGTCACCTATGGGAGAAAAAAACAGAGGGATTTTTTAGGAAGATGGATGAGAAATCGAAGGGATTTTTAAGAAGATGGAAGAGAGGATCAAAAAATTCCTAGAGCTCCGATACCATGTAGAATTTCAGAGATTAGATTCAATTACTTCTGCTAGTTAGCTTACAGATATAAAAAGAGAGAAATTATCCTAAGATAGGAAACAATCCCTAAAAAGCTATAACACCCTAAGAATCAGTAACTATGATTTGTTTCTATTTACAGAAGATCTCCTAGTAATCTATCCTTAATTTTAGGAATCCCAACAGTGTTAATACTATTGATTTTATAAATTTGTAGTTAAAAGGGACATCATAGTACCTCATTGCACAACGCCTCTACCACTTGTGCCACGCCCGTAAGTTGAACCTGTAAGACAAAAAATAAACAAAACCAAATTTGGAAAATGAAGCTTATATACAAGGAAAATTATAAGTAGATAACAAAAAAAGCATGATTCTTTATGTTCCATCTTAATTATAGGGTAGGCACAAAGTTAGAGATTTTCTAACTGTTGGATCTAATGTCACAGGCCGTGGATCAAAGCTCATGACGATCCCATGGAGGTCAATTGATACAATGGGGCTCATTCAATCCACTTGAACTGGCCCAATTCATGGAACATGTAGAGAAGCCCATCTACTTGAAGCCTTGATGGCAAAGTGAATCACTTAAGGAAAATTAGGGCTACGATAGTAAATATGGAAACTATTCTTAGAATATTTGTAATCTTATAAGATTTGATTTTTTTTAATCTTAGATGATTGTGTAAATCCCTTAAGGATCTCAATTATAGATAGATTCAATCTTGATTGTCGATGTAAAGTAAATTGTACCATTGGATTTAGGGGAGCTCAACTATAAATAGAGGTCTTCTCTTTCATTTTATGACCACCTCATTCAAATTTATTGAATATATTGAGAGCATTTACCCAAACACTTGGCATGCTTTTGCTTTCTTATGACTTTTTTTCTCTCGTTGCTTCTTTGTCTTTGAGTTGTTTCCGTTTTATTTTTGGTGCTTTGGAGAATTTCTATCAAGAATTCTCATTTTGCAAGAGCTAAGCTGACTTAGGGGGATTTGAAGCAAAGAAATTGCCTAAGATCGCATAGATTGTGAGATTAAAGTTCTAGCCCCATGAAAATTGGTATTTGAGCTAAGGTTCAAAGGCGTCAATCGAGATGATGAAAGGAGTAGATGATCAGATTGAGTTAATGGAGACCCATGGGAGGGCCAGGAAAGCTTGCCGATCAAGGGTCATGTAGTCGGTTTTGGAAGGTCAAGTGGTCAATCTCGAGGAAATTATGAGGGATGTGAGCGAGACACTCGAGGTAGTCAAGGGACACATTACAGAGTTGGACTCGATGGAAGAAAAAATTAGGAATTTATGTTGGAGTCTCTCAATTCCAATGTGGGAGCAATACGATGGGTTCTTAGTTCCACTATGAATATGTTGGCAGTAAGGGACGATGCTCTTAATACCATGGTGATGGCTTTAAAAGAGGAAATTAAGGCCACGGTGAGGACTTTGAGCACAAGAATTGAAAAGCTCAAGGGAGAGCTCGCTATGTGTCAAGCCGCCGTGGGTAAAGGATGTTAGGAGCAACACTAAACCGCGAGATAAATGTCCCCAAATAAGAAAAGCTTAAAAGGGCAAGGTCTACAAAGAAAGTGGACAGCTTCTTGTGGGAAATGGAGCAATACTTTTGTATTATGGAAATCAAGGATGACGATGCTAAGGTAAATACTACTGTTAGATATTTTATTGATTTTGATCTATTCTGATGGTGACATAGGTTCATAGATAAAAGGAGTGGTCATGCCACAACTGGAACATGGGAAAAGTTCCAAAAAGAGTTTAAGGAGTAGTTTCACCTATAATATCCTGAGAAAGAGGCTCAGATTAAGTTGCATCGATTCTCACAACAAGACATAGTTAGGGAGTATGTGAAGGAGTTTAGTGAACGGATGCTCCAAATCACTAATCTGAGTGAGAAAGGGGTATTCTTCTTCTTCATGGATGGGTTGAAGTTGTGGGTTAAGTAGGAATTGGAATGTCGAGGGGTCCAAGGTCTATTGAAATCCATGATCGTGGCAAAGTCCTTAATCAAGTTTGTTCCAATAAAAGACAAGTTCAAGCCTCCCAAGCCCAATGAGAAGGGAAATGGTGGAGGAGATGAAGGATATGTTGAGTATAACAATGATAATTGTGGCAATGGGAAACCACAGAAAGAGAAGCAAAAAGCCAACAAAAAATAAAGAAGAAGAATACCTCTTTCTGTGGTCGGCATAGGGTGCGGGACTGCCCACAGTGATCCGAGTTCGCCACGATCAACAAAGAAAAGAAAGTAGAGCCTAATGAGGATATCCTATTGCATCTTGGATCAATGATACTCAATTCTGCTAAAACGAAGAGGGACCTCAAGTAGAAAGGGTTGATGTTTGTGAACATCAACATTGTAGACCAAATAATGAGTGCTTTTGTTGATACAGAACCATCTAATTTGTTCATATCGAAAAAGTCATGGGTAAAATTGGTCTCTTAATAAACAAATCGACAAAGAAGATCAAGACGGTAAATTCAAAAGAGATCCCAACTATTGGAGTAGTACAAGGAGTTGAGCTATAAATCAACGAGTGGAAAGTAAGGAATATTCTGAGGTACTTCATTTAGATGATTACAACTTCATGCTTGGCTTGAATTTTCTTGACTGAATTAATGCTTTTTTGTTCCTATTTTTATTGCATATGTATCTTGGATACTCGTCAATGAAAATGTGTGGTGTCGAGGAGTTGTGATGAGAAAGGAGGAACCAAGACTTTATCGACAATCAAACTAGCCAAGGATGTTCATGGTGGACATTGACTTGGTAGATCAGAGTGTTACGAAGACCCCTTTGGAAATGCTAAATGTGCGATAAACCAATGTGAAGCATATTGAGATATCAGTGGGGCTACCACCTGTCACACCCCAAATCTGGATGATCTGAATTAAAGACACGTAGACAGGAAGTTGTTAGTTATAACGCACTCTAGTGGTTAGCTCGCCAAGTTGTAAGATTCTGGTGAAATAATGTCTTGGCGGATTGAGTATCCACCCATAGAAGTATATTAGGATTTAGTTTTAATGTATTCTTCAATGAAAAAAATTGATAAAAGAAAAGTAAGCTTTGTGTAGGTTACGGCTAAAAGTATAATTTGCCTAGTTTGTTTAAGCACTATGAAGAGTAAGTCTTGGTAACTAGATCTGGTTATAAACCAATTAAATTGACTAGTCAAATAGTTTTTGGACAAGCCTCTCATTTATGTTTCTTCTGGGTTTTGTAGGCCTTTAGGAAGGGCATATTCTGAAACTTCTTAACACTTGTCAAATTCCACTAACAGAAATGGATTATATATATGTGAGTAGTAGGGTTCGTAAGAAAGTTTCTTCTTCCTTCAAAATGACTCTTAAAGTTTTAAATATCAAATGTTATTGTTGTTTGTTATTCTTATGTAAACTAGAAGCTAAGGATTCTTGGGAATAAATAGATGATGTTCTATCTCCTAGTAAGTCTGACAATTTTGCATGTTAAGAATAATGGCACTATGATATATATGCAACAAGGTATGACTACGAGGCCATGCATAAGGATTATTTGTAGATGAGATGATAGTAATCTTTCCGTAAATGGGTTTTAATGGTGGATCCATGTTCTTTTAAGTAGTTGATGCTGCGATTTCGTGAAAGGTATTCAGAATTGAGAATTTTGACCTTGTGCAATGTGAGTCTCTAATATCGACTTTACAAGTTCGTAGAAGTATATTACTTGTGATTGATGTTCCTGAAAATAGTGTGTGAGCACATGAATGATTGCTGGAAAATAAGTATGTATTTCCTGATATAGGTCATTGTGAGTTTGGAATATGATGAATTGTGTGTATGGGTGTATGTTATTCTGTGAAGCAACTATGTGTGTACGCCTAAAATGTATATTTTGTGATGTGATTTGATGCGTATGAAGCATGTATTGAAGTGTGATTTGGTTAAGAAAATGAGTTAGCCTACCTAAATATATGTTTATATTGGATATGTGATGTGAGATTGAAAATGTTTAGGAATGGAGAGTATCTGAGTGTAGAGAGGTTGTGATGTGAGTTTGGACACCGTGATGGTATTCAATGAAGTTTATCGAGACAGTAAACACGAATTCTGATATGAAAATTCTATAGAAAAGTCCATGGCCATGATACATTATGGAAAGGTAGAATGAGCCGCATTTATCGACTGGGGTTCTCTACATGTCCCAGGGAAATGATGAGCAAACAACACACGATGTGAGTTTAGGAAAATTCATATCGCAAACATGGTAGTTCATGGGGTGCCTAGGTGGCATTCTGTTAGCCCTTATAGTATATTCTGATTTGGCCTTTAGAGCATATTCTAATTGGGCCTCTATGGAATTTTGTTAGCCTTTATGGCATTCTATTAGCTGTTGTGGCATTATATTGCCTTTATGGCGTATTTTGTCTGGCCCTGATGGTGTATTTTGGTAAGACTATTTTAAGGATATGATATGTCTAAAGTTTTAGTGTGAAAAGTTCAGTGATAAAATCAAATAAATCTTAAAGGAAGTTTCTTGAAAACAAGTATGATTCAGTATGTTCAAAGAGGGTATCCACCGTGGTTATCTGTCAGATTATTATAAGGGCATATTCGATGTAAGAGATCGTCATTTTGAACTATTTGTGTTATTAAGATGGAAATCTGAGTTATCTAGCTTTTATTATACGTGATTAGTATCATGTTTGGTTCCGAGACATTAAGAAATCTGTGTTAATCGTTATTTTGGAGGTCTTGAGCCCTATAACAATGACGTGTGGAAATTCTTCTGAATGATCTGAAGTGTTTCTCATCAGTATGATTATGTATTGGGTTTGGTCAGAGTATAGTTCAACATAAGGTTCGATTTAACAAGATCCGTATGGGAATTTGCCAAAAGTATGAACAGTAAGTGGTATTCGCCAAGAATGATGTGTATGAATAACTGTTTAAAATTTATTTGAAGAGAAAAGAGAAATGTAGTATCGTCTGTTAAGATCAAGATACAGTTAAGGAATTATATGAATGATGATTCATTAAGAATTGTAAGTGGTGTATAATTATGTGATCATATAATTGACAATGTGAAGGTATCTGCCAAAGACAGATATGAGGAATTCAACATAATAAATTTAAAAGGTATGTTGTGTCACATCTCACTAAGTTTCTCTGACTTATGAAATGTTATGTTTATATTTTAGGTGTTACTGCCTAAGTGTGTTCACCAAGAGGGATAAGCCAGGAGTACGCTAGAGAAGCGACGAACACGGAAACTATGTATACAGTGGTATCGTTTGGACAAGTGGCGTATTGTAGGATTACACCATATGAGTCTATTTTATTAAACTTATGTATTGTAATAAATTATTATAGATATGATGTATTATGTTTAGATACATTTCGTTGTTTTCTTAATGATAATTTATGGTAAATGTTAAGGAAAGTGTCCTGAGTTAAAAGCCTAAGAAGGTTGTTTAGAAATTTTGTTAAGAATCGTGTAATAACACCTAAGATCTGAACCCTGAGAATCGGGTCGGGTTAAGGGCGTTACACCACCTATGAGAAAGATAGGTTGTACATCAAACTGTGGCAAAAAAGTAGTGATGCAAATTGGGCAGTCGGACTAAGTAAACGCTACATGCGAGGTACATCTCAAGCACTTTCCTAGTATTTTTCATTTTGACTTCCTATTGGCTTGGCAAGGACATAGTGACACTTTCAAATATCTAAAGTGGGTAAGCTGAGGGGCTTACAAACTAGAGTTAGCAACAACGCTCCAGGTTAACCCGATGTTTAATGCGACCATGCCTAAGCCTATTTTCAAGAACCAAAGGGATCCAGATCAAGGCAAGTCACAATAGAGGCAAGTAAGAGTAGTGGGATCTTGCGAACAAAATGTACAAAAGAGAGAATGGTTTGAGTTAGGTGACAGCAAAAGCTGAGGAGAAGGTTCCAAGGGGCAAAACTACCTAACAGAGAGCTACTTGGGAATCAACCAAGGCATCGAGATAGTTCAAAGACGAGTCAAACCAATGTCATTCCAAGGACACAATGAAGGCGTTACGAGAATGGGCAAAGGAGAATGTCGTAGGTCGCAGATCAAAGCCCATGATGAATGCGAACAAAACACCCAATGGAGGTCAATTGATGCAATAGGGCTCATTCGACCCTCTTGAACTAGCTCAATTCGTGGAACATATGGAGAAGCCTATTGTAACAACTTGATTTTCAACCGTGCCTGAAACGGTGGTTTCAGAACCCCATTCTCCAATGATCAAGCTCATAAATATCATTAATTAATATTTACGAGTCTATTATAATGTTAAACTAATTTTTGGTCCAGTAATTTCATTGAATGGATAATTAAGTAAGGTACAAGTGTAGTGACCCTAAAATCAGTAGTGTTGAAAAATAAAGTATCGGGACTTCGTTTATTTAAATCAAGTATGTAAATATTTTTATTAAATATTATGGAGTTATGTAGGTGAATTGAATTTTGAATAAGTAATTTTTTCGAATTAGTGACTAATTAAGGTATAAGGACTAGATCGTAAAAGTGGAAAAAATTAATCGCTATTGATTTTTATTTGTTAAAAGGGTTAAATAATATTATACCAAAGGTCAAAGTGGAAATTAGGCCATTTTCAATATTATTGGATGGTAAAGTATGATTTTATCTAGTAAATAATATTAAATTATAATAAAATTATAATTAAAAGATTATAATAAGTATTATATCATAAAAATTAAAAGTTAGAAAGTTTTTTTTTCATTCTTTCATTCATCATCTTCATGAAATAAAATAAGAAAAATAAGGGTTGAGCTTCAAGCATTCGACTCTCAATTTTGTAAGCAATTTTAGGCTCGTTTCTTGTAATTTTTATGTTTTTGAGATCCCGGGAGCTTGATTTAGCTAGCCCAAGGATTATTTTGTGAAACTGTTAAAGTTTCCATTGTTGAATCTTGAAGCTTTTGGTACTAAATTATTATATTTTAAGCTTAGAAATGAAAACAGACTAATTTGAAAAGTAAAATTTATTAGTTTTGAACATAGGAACTAAAGTGTAAATATTCCAAAATTGGTATGAATTTTTTGTAATTAAAGATATTATAGGGATGTCAAAGGATGAAATTGAGATTTTTGTTGAAATCAAGGCTCAAATTTGAAAGTTATGGCAATTTCAGTTTTAGGGACTGAATTGAATAAAATGAAAAACTTTAGGGGACATTTGAAAAATGAAATTGAATTGATATATGTTTATAATAGGTTGCCATAAGAAGTTTAGAATGGATAAATTGACATAAATTATTATAGATCGAGATTTGAATCAATCAGAAGATAATTGAAGAAAATAAAAGTTTGCGAATTAGTCCTCGACGTTTCATTTGTTGCTATTTTTGTCACGTAAGTTCATATGGGACTTATTTTATTAATTCATGACTAATATGAATAGACACATGATAAGGATTAAATGTGAAACTGATATATGATTGAGTAGTATGCATATGATGATGTTATAGGGTTAAAAATGTATATGGACTGTTATTTGAAATGTGAAAAGTGAGTATACAGATTCAGATTTTGTAATGGTATAGAACTCGTAACAATGCCGATTGAACTTAGTGAGCGATTGGGATATGAATGGCATGCCATTAAGGTTCAAAAAGAAATTGGGTGTTGGTTAGAGATTTTTTTATCGATGGTTGATATCCAGCATGTGTTACGGATTCTTGACAGCTTGAGTGCGCAGCATCGAAAAAAGTTTGCAAAATTAGACCTGACCTACAACTTGTATGAGCAACCCAAATATCACAACTGGTGTGAGCAAATTCAAATATCACAACTTGTGTGAGCAAATCGAATTATTCTTTATCGATGGTTGAGATCCAGCACATGTTGCGGATTCTTGACAGCTTGAGTGAACAACATCAAATAAAGTTTGTATAAGTAAACCAGCTATATAGTTTATGGAAGTAAATTAGTCTTTTGTATCCAATTTTAAATTGCTATAGTTCTCCGAACAGAAAATGAAAATTAAATGTTAATGAAATGATTGAATGTGAATTCCATTGATGTGTTTTAGTATCGAACAACGTTGAATAGTATGATGTAAAGTATTTTGGTTGTACTTTTATATGAATTTAAATCCCATGGTCTTGTTATGTTTCGTACTAACCTACAAGTTGTTTTGTGGAATGGTTTATGATTATATATAAATAAGGATGCCAAGGATATGCCATGTTGTGCCTTTTTGTTCCAATTACTTAAATTGTTATAATGACAAGGTAAGTTAAGTTAATTTATTATGAAATTTCTAAGCATTCGATATGCTTACTCTGTTTTGTTTTCTGTTTATGTAGTGGTCATTTTGTAGAATGCGTCGATTAGATCGTCTTAGAGCTCACAGTACCCAACTTTCAATTTGGTAAACTTTTAAATGATCTAGACTCGGTTATATGGCATGAATATAGGAGTTGTGTTGTTTATGTGCTTGTTTTGAATGATCTTGAGTTTGAACCTTGAACATGCTTGATTTTGGACCTTAAACAATGTTTGAAAGTGAATGGTTTTATGTTATGTATATAAGTGTGCATATTGGTAACATGTTTAGCTATAGTTGAAATATATGAACAACCAAATTGAGAATGAAATGGTTGAGTTATTTGATGCAATTAAGGGGTCTTAAAGGTTTGAATAATTGATGATTTCATAGGTTGTTATGCTTTAGCAAAATGTCTAATTGATGTGTAATGGCTTGGATGATCTTTTGAATGGTTAAATAGATGCCTTGGCATATGTTTTAGATTGGTTTTGTGCAGGTTTAAGTGTGCATGTATGCACCAAATGAGCTATTGGTTTGGTTTGACACAAAATAGGTACTATATGACCAAATTTTACCAAAAACAAGATTCTCGTCACGACGTGGAATATCCTTCGTCGCAATGTCAGCCATCGATTTTTGACGTTGCAATGTCATGTGGTCCAACGTCGTGATGTGAAAAACTATTTGGCGACGTCACGATGTGGAGGTAGTGACGTCACAATGTTGAGCCCCACTTTTAAAACTTTACAAGTTGGTCCTAATTCGTCTCTGAGTCACCAAAAGAGCTTTCGTAAGCTGGATTAAGGTTCAAATTTATTTATGTATCATTGTATTTGGGTGTTTATGACATGATTGAAAATAATTTTTGAATTTATTTATGATTTATATTTTATATGAAATTTTAAGAATATTGCAAAAGGGTCCCTATTCGATCTCGGGTTAACTTTAAAGCATCTGTATGCCCGTATAAGACCCGAAGAAAAATGTTCACGATATTTAATGTTATATTGTTGCTGATTGCATGACAGATGATGTGAATGATGGTTTTACTATGAAACTATTCGTAGTTGTTCCGACAATGACTGTAGCATTCCGTAGCTCAGACCCGATGATAGAGTCAAACGAGGGGTGTTACACCTATCTACTTGAAGCCTTAGTGGCCAAGTGAAACACTTAAGGAAAATTAGGGCTACCATGGTAAATATGGAAACTAATCTTAGAATATATGTAATCTTATAAGATTTGATTTTGTAATCTTAGAGGATTGTGTAAATGATGCGATCCCAGCCACATCATGTCATGATACAATTCAACGAAATCGGAATTGGCCCAAGCACGAGGGGCCCAAGTGCAAAATGAAGTTTTTAATTTCAGTTTGTTAATTTGGTTGCTGGAAAATAAGGACTTTGATTCATTTATTTTAGTTACTTTAGTTATTTTAGTTTGTGTCTTTAATTATGTCATAGTTTGAACATCATTAGTATGAATCTTTAATTATGTCATAGTTTAAACATCATTAATATGTGTTCTGCATTTAATAAAGTCATGCATTATGTAACTCTCATGTTAGTTAAGTTTGCATCATACATTATGACATGCATTATGTAACTCCCATGTTAGTTAAAGTTTGCATCATTAAATTAAGTCATGCATTAAGTAACTCATTTGTTCATTTAGTTTACATCTTAAACCATGCATTTAAGCATCTTAGTTGTTAAATATGTTTGAGTTTGTTTATACAAGTATGTTTTTTAATTTGGCTGTTACTTTTTACTGCATAAATTAAAGTATGTTTATTTTCATTTTAAATAAGGTGATTTGAGCTGCATGATTCATTAATAAATTTGTGTATGAGTGTTTATAGTGTGCTGATTCTTATGAGTGTCTTTAATGCTTAATTATCTACCTTGTAGGTAACTATTTGTAATAGGCCCAATTTGCCCGGGCCCACAGATCATATAAATAAATAAATACAAAAAAACCAAAAATAACAATTAATAAAAGTCTAATGTCCAGATTACAAAACAACCCAAAATACACTACCCATGTCCCAATTACACCCAAAACCCAAATGGCCCAATAGCCCAATTTTGGTTTCAGAAATCAGAAACCCCGAAACCCTAGGGTTTCCTCCTTGTGCCACCGCCTCCACACCAGCCCCTCACCGGACATCACGCCGCCATTGGCACGTGAATCGTGCCTGAATCACTCCACGCCGAGATCTCCGATGACCTGCACAAAATGAAAGAAAACGCAAGCAACAAAAATAGGAAATCTTGCATTTAATTTCTGATTTGTTTGGGTTATAAAAACCCCCATAAAATTTGTAGCATGGACACAGAGAAAATTACACAGAAATACAATCAAATAGATCAAGCAATGTTTTTTTTCTTTTGGTTGACAAGCTTCAGAGAGTTTCTTCTTCTTTTTTTTTTTTAGAAAACGTTTAAAATGATTTTCAGAAAGAAAATTTTGGCTTTTATAGAAAGGTAAAATGGCGCCGTTTTGGTGAGTTCTGAAAAGCCCCAAAATGACGTCCTTTTGGGAAACCCGACCCGAGTCTGATCCCGTACCCTGGGGGATCCGCGTGTTTTCTTCCGCATTTTTTAAATTTATTAATTCGTCTTTTTGTTTTTTTAATTTATCCCTTTAATTTTTCTTCTGTTCCATTTCGATCCATCTAACAAAGATGCACATGTGGAAAGAAAGGATATTGTTGCTTTTAGTCCCTATCTTTTTGCGCACCTTATTTTGGTAATTCCTTCTTTGGTTTATTTGTGATTCGCCCCCAAATGTTCGTTTTAAATTCAATTTAGTCCTTTTTTTATTCTTTTGTTATTTTTGTTATTAAATTAATTATTTAATATTATTAATATTATTAATACTACTATTATCATTTAATGTCATTATTCTTGTTTCTTGTGACTATTTATTATCATTATTGTTACTATTATCCGTTTGTTTTATTCTTTATTCCCTTTACTATTACTATTTGTTCATTATTATTACTATTTATTATTATTATTATTTATTACTATTATTATTACATTATTATACCATTAATTTTTGTATTATTATTATTATTATTACTAATATGTCTCTATCTCTATTTATTTACCTAAAATTTTAAGTATATTTTGTTTTACTACATATTATTATTATTTATTTACTCATTTTCTTTCATAATTTCTAACATTAAATTATTTGTTATTTTATTATTAATATTGATATTGTTTTCATTTACTTATTTATACCCTTTTCATAATGTTAAACTCTATTATTATTATTATTATTATTATTATTATTATTTTATTATTATTATTACTATTTTAATATATATAATTATTATTATCGTAATTTTTGTACTATTATTGTCATTCTATGGTTTTCATTACTGTATATAGCCTTCCTTTTTTTTTTTTACAATTCTCTTTTATTTTATTTCATTTATTTATCTTGCTTTTACTTTATTGTATTTTATTCCTATTTTTATTATTGTTATTATACTTTATCATTATCATGCTGTTATACAAACTAGCATTGTAAATTATTTTACATTTTACTTTAAATTCATTTTCCATTTCGTTACGATCACATTATATTTTCAAAATAAGCAAACACTCCGTGTTCTAAGGTTCGAAAGAAATCGTACCCTAACTTACTGGGTTTCTATTTTCCTCTTCAAGTCCAAAGAACCTATTACTTTCCTTTTAAAAGGTTAAATAAAAACTTATTCTCGAGAATTCAAAATTGTCGTGTCCTAACTCACTGGATATGACGTTATGTTATCTCGAGATAAGGATTTTAGAAAACGAGGCAATGTTTCGTGTTTGGAAGTTCGAGAAATTGTGCCCTAACATGCTGGGTTTTAGTTTTTCGTACATCAAAATAACTAAATATCCTTTTAATTTCGTGTTTTGGGACATTATGGAACAATCTTAGTTTCGGGGTTTAAAACGTCGTACCCTAACGTACTGGGTGTGATATTTTATCCTTTTGGAACAAAAAAGTCTTGATATTCCCAAAACGGGTTATATAAACATTCTTTAAACGAAATTGAATTTTAAAATCTTCTCGACATAAGGACATTAATTAATCAATTAGGTACCAATTTTTGGGCATTACGAGGGTGCTAACCCTTCCTCGTACGTAACCGACTCCCGAACCCGTTTTCTTGTATTTCGTGGACTAAAATCAACATTTTGAAATAAAATGTTTTATATGGTGATCTAATCAAACCTAAGTAAAAAGGAATTGGTGGCGACTCTATTTTCGTTTTTTAAAGTCGATCCCTGTTTTTACCAAATTTCTAAAAAATGGTTTCGACAGCTTGGCGACTCCACTGGGGACCAATAAGAGAGTCAAGCAGTAAAATTGATTATTTCTTGTCCTTTTGTCTAAATTTTAAAATTCAATTTGAAAAACTATGATCCTTTTTGTAACATCCCAAAATTTGGAATTTTAATTTTTGCATTATATTTTTTTTTTGAATAAGAGAATGACGTTAATACAAGTTGGATTTTTAGGAGGGTGATTTTGGAAGATTATTGTAACATCCTAAAATTTTGAATTTTATGTGTTGCATGATATCTTGCGTGAGGCTAGTTAAATTATTAATTGTGTATGTTTAGGGGTTCAATGAGGGCTCGGGGTTGAATTGGGCCTTAGTAGTAGTAAAAAAAAATTTGTGTTTAAGCCTATTAAAGAGAGATAGTAAGTGACATCAAGGCTTAAGGAGATAAGTGTGCATTTTGTTAGCACAAGGGAAGCTAGTAGAGGAGTGGTGTGGTGTTGCATGTATGGGCTTGAGGGGAGGAGTTTGAATCCCATGGAATGCAAAATTGTTGATTAAAATTTTGTACTTCCTTCCTAAGTGCCGGCCATGGTTGTAATTATGGTAGGGGAGATTTTATATTTTTATATTTATTATTTTGGAAAGAATCAAAAAGAAATATGGCATGGAGGGAATCATGGGGTGGGGACAAATGGAGGAAAACATGAAGCAAAACATGGAGGAAAATAAGGAGTAAAAGGGGAAATATGTTGGCCTTTTTCATGGGTAATGTTTTGGAAAGTGTTTTTAGTCAACACTTATCCCTTTTGGCAAAGCAACACACGGTTTGGGAGGGGTCTTGGAGTAGCTGAAATTTTCTTTAGTCTTTTGGTAGAATTTTGGTGCTTGTTAGGCCAAATTTCTTTTAGCATTCACATGTGTTCTTTTCTCCAACTCCTTCTCTCATCGCCGAAACTTCAAGTAGTAGTGAGTATTATTTTTCTCTTCTTTTCTTTCTTGTCTTGCCGAAATCACCTAGCCTTTTTGGTCCAAATTATTTTCACTCATTTTCCTTTTGAAAACTGAAACTAAATAAACACTCATTCTCTATCTTTCTTTTCCTTTTCACAAAAAAAAAATTCTCCAACCCTTCTTTCATCTTTTCAAATCCGTACTTCCATTAGCCGAATCTCATACCCTTGTCTCATCTGTAGCCATAAGTCCAATCGGTGGGAATCAGATTCATCAACGTTAAGGTAAAAAGTTTTGTCATGGTTTATTTTGATCTCTCATTGCTCGGTTATTTTTCAAATTGGATCGAAGGTTATGACTAATCGATTATTTTAGGGATTAAATCACTCGCTCTTCTCTACTCCTTGACCTTTGGAAGTAGTGGTGCCGACAATCAAGAAGGTTTAGTCCTTACCGAAATCGGGTGTGTAATCTCATACCTCTCTAAATGTTTGCATGGAATGTTCTATGATTCGGTCGAACGATTGAAAAGTCACAAACCGGCATTTGTGAACACTCGGGCGTACGTATGTTCGAAGTGGTAACCATATTTTGCAATAAAACAGTTTTGGTTAGTAGCAGTGACGTGATTTTGAAAAATCACCAACAATAGTGGAAATTGAATTAGAAAGTGAAGGAGATATGGATTGAAAGCTAATTGAGTCTATTTTCTTATTAAAGAAACAGAGCAAGGAAAGGATTTGTATATTTTGAAATTTTTAAATTTTTGTAAGACTGGTTCAGAATGATTACGTGATCCCTTGTTCTGACTTGGCAAAATCATTATAAATTGTAAAAGAATAATTATGGGACATGGTTTATATCCTTAGAATCCTTAGTGAGTCTATTTTTATTTGCAGCAAACGAAAACATTATTTGAGTTCTGTACAATGAGATATCTAAGATTTTGTGAAGAGATGGCAGAACTGTCAAACAGTGAAACAAGGGAAACTTTAATGAATAAACTGTACTAAATTGCTAAGCCAAAAATTCTGGAAACATTATAGTAAAAAGATATATGAGTCTAGTTTTAGGAAAAATTTACGGATCTAAATTTCGAGTTTCCTAACTCGAGTTATAGTCAATTTAGTCAGTATGATGCGGATGGACAGTTTCAATTTTTAGGCTCCACATTAGTAGTTAAGTCGAAGTTGCGAAATTACCAAAATACCCTTGGTGGGTAAATTACCGAAATGCCCTTGGATTGCGAGATTACCGAATTACCCTTAGTGGGTAAGGTTACCGAATTGTGAAAATGCCCTTATGGGCAGATTTGATAGATTGCCTTAATGGGCCAATTTGATATATGGCATGATGGGCCAATTTGTTATATTTTACTAAATGGGCAAATCTGATACTTTGATTATATGGGCCGATTGATAATTTGCTTAATGGGCCAATTTGATAAATTGTTATAATGGGCCATAATTTTTGTAATAAATATCCGAATAAAGTATTGTTGTTATATTGTGATTTGTTATGCATTATATACATGATTTTGCATGGGATGGGATAATATTGAAGAGAAGTTCTAGTGGCTCTGCCACATAATTTTGGTGGCTCTGCCATAAATCTGTAAAGTGGCAATGCCACGTAAATTCTGTTACTTTGGTGGTTTGTCCACAACTAAATTTGCTATAAATGGCTTAATGCCTGCGTTTGGTGTGTTGGCGGGGTGGGTTGACTGATGATCACCCACAGGTGTGTTGGTTGGTACGGGTGGTGTGTAGCGGATAGATTATTAGGATTAGTTTGGGAATTGCATTTCATACACATGTTTTATTTGATACATTGTTGTTATTGTAAATGGGCTTAGGCCCAAAATATTGCTAAATGGGTTCTGGCCCAATGGATAACGGTAAAGGGATTTCACACTGAGTTCTTGTAACTCATCCCCTTTTTCTCTTAACCCTTTCAGGTAATGCTTAGTGACGTGGACTTGGGCCATGGATAACTCGGTGGAGGCCATACTTCAGAATGTTTTATTTGGACTTTAGACTTCTTCTCGTTTATTTTATTACTTTACTATTTTGGGTTAAATGTTGTAATAAGGCCTTTAGACTATTTTGCTTTATGGTTGGGATGTTTTTATTATTTTTCTTAAATTGTTTAAAAAGGAAAATTTTTTGAAAACTTAAATAATGGTTTCCAAAATCGATTAACAAATGGATTTCCAAAATAAACTTTTACAAATATTTTTAATACGGATATTTTCTCTCGAACTATCAACGCTATTTTCAAAAGTTACGGTTTTGTAAGATCATTAGTTCAAATTTATCAATTTATCAATCAAATCTTCGAGGTTAGTAGTATTTTATCAAATCAAACTTGTTTTCTCGATTTTAACAAAGCAATGTTTTAGTACGAATAAAAAGGGTTTAACATGTTTTGTTTGTGTGACATGCCAAATCCGCTCATAACGTATGGGCCGGGTTTGGGGTGTTACATTTTATGGTATCAGAGCCTAGGTTACAAAACTCAGCTGTGGTTTGGGTTCAAAAATGTTTTCCAAAACTGTTTGAATTATATGTTTTAAAGGAAGTATGGCACCACGAGTATCCGGCACCAAGTCAAGTAAGTATATGTTATCATTATATGATTATGATATGACTGTAGGAATACTCTAGAACTTTTAGTTTTAGGTATTGAAACTATAGAGATTGAGACTATAGGATGCGATTACGAAAACGACTTTACTTCTTGTGTTTCATAAAACATTGTTTAACAAACACCGAAATAATATACTGATTCATAGGATTTTTTTAAATCAGATTAAATCGAATTACCCACTATGAGCGCTAGAGGACGTGGACGCGGTAGACGTGGCCGTGGTAGAGGCCGAGGTGCTAGAGTTGCGTCTGAAGCATCGGGACATATGTCGGAAATGAACGCACCTGCGTTACCCGTGACTGAAACTGGATCCCATGACCGTATGAGGGAGGACATTGCTCTGTCCCAAGCAATGCTGCGAGTCTTGGAAAGAGTTGTTGGGGCTAGAACTGGGCCAGCAGCTCGTGGGTCAATTTTAGAACGACTCAGATCAAATGATGCTGAGGTTTTTAGGGGTGTCTCGGGTGTAGCCCCAAATGTAGCGGAGTATTGGCTTGAAGCTGTGGAGCGGATCATGGATGATTTGGATTGCACTGCCGAGCAGAAACTGAGAGGAGCTGTGTCCTTGTTAAGAGACGAGGTGTAACACCCCAAACCCGGCCCATTCACTACGACCAAATTTGAAATGCCACTGCGGAACACTTTCGAAAATATTCTTACTTAAAAGTAAAAACCGTTGAAAATTTGTTTCCTTTGATAAAAACATTTTCGTGATTTAAAATATTCTGAGTAAAAATTAAGTTATTATAAAAATACCGGATTCAAAACTTTAATATGACTTTTGAGATTTAACTAGCTTTTAAAATTAAACTTACAAAATATTAACTTAATTACAAATCCAATTGAAACATAGCAAAATTCAAATACTTTAAGTGGCCCTTATTACATTAAATAATAATTCATAAATATTGGAAATATAAAGTACTTAAAACAAGCAAAACTTCTTCGGCATGGGCCACCTCGTATCCACTCCAAACCCGGTCCGATCAACTTATCACCTGCGATGTTGATAAAATTTGGGTGAGTCATACAGACTCAGTGTGCAATTAGTCCACTGAATTCCACCCACATATCGAACCACATATTTACCCACATGTCAGATATTAATGCAACATACTCACATGTTTTCACTTATTGGGCTTGGCCCATATCCACATCTTATGACATATAATAATGCAATTCTTTCACATATAGAGTCCACATATTGGGCTTGGCCCATAACCATATCACATTCATATAATAGTGTAATTAACCACATGTTTCCACATATATTGGGCTTGGCCCATTACCACATTAATCCACATCACATACTGGGCTTGGCCCATTTCCATATTGATCCACATATCATATTGGGCTTGGCTTATTTCCACATTTATTCATATCACATGTTATGCAATTATGAAGCCCAACCCAGCCTAGGGTCCATCCTCTACACACCCCCGTATCCAGCCTACCACACACCAGGGGATTATTAAATCTCCCTCTCCTTTTTACTCCAATATGGCAACAAATGCCGTCCACGCGAACTTAATTGCAAATAATCCACAACGTGACCTCAGTCAACGTCAATCCACGATGTAGCCGAAGCCATCATCAAAACCACGATGAGCACAAAGCCATCAATAACCACGATATGGCACATAGCCTATATCAATCACGATGACGCACAGAGCCATTCATCAGACCACGTACTCGAAGTACACCCTGTCCTTCTTTCATATCATATCCCACCCATGCACATGCAACATAAAATAATGCCATGATGATAATGCATGTACATGTTATTTAGTATATTATCACATACTCATAACAATAATCATATTTCATCAGTTTTGGTACTTACCAGATTATAGACATACCCCTTAAGGGTATCCGTATCATACTTGTCACTGCACTCATTAATACATACATAACACATACAAAATATCACAGACACAATATAAACCCGGAAAACAGTAGGCTAACTACACACCTGATAACTTGAAGAGCTACGCTTTCGAAATCGACGCTATCACTAAGTGATACTACGGCTATCTGCCTATTCTGCTGCTCTGACGCTGGTCCACACCCCGGTGGCCAATCCCGAACTGCAGAAACGACTCTCCTTTTAAACTTGGGGATAAGAACTACCCCTTGGCCTCCTTGACTGGTATTCGCATCCATTAATGATATCTAATCAAAACCCGATTAAACGATAATGTACTAAATCTTAATCGAATAAACTACAACTTATCAACCTTACCAGAGATGGATCAGAATCCCGAAGACTTCTCTTAACTCCTGTCGATTTGCTCCTAAGAACCATAATACACAATCGGTCATCACTTGGAACTCTTAATGTGGCCTATGGCCGAATATCACAATCCACTTACCAAGCTTACCTATTTCCCGAATCACCACTTATTCCTGTCGAAACCCCTGCTAAACAATTATTAGATTCGGCCAAACCAAAACCAAGGCCTTAAACACTTGCTTTCGGCACACAAATGGAAGAGAACCTATAACCGATTGCTAGGATAGAAAATACTTACCACAATCACCCGTTTGAAGTGCAAGAGAGAGTGTATTCGACAAAAGAGAGAAAACGCTTGATCTTCGGCTTTTGAGACTTGCGACAAAAGAATAGGAATAAGGGTACTTGATATTCGGCTATGGCTTTTTTATAAAAATAACATACAAATGGGAGTATGAGCACTTACAAGGTTCGGCTACGCCCTCTAATGAGGTTGGAATATTCGACAACCACTCTCAATGGCAAAGGGGCATTCGGCTTTCAAGAAATAGGAAGGAATTTGGTGTTAAAAGAAAATAAGGAAGAAGAGGAGAAGAGTAAGGGAATTTCGGCACAAAGAAAATTAAAGAAGAAAAAGATATGAAAGATGATTACTCCCCCTTATAAAGAATTCGGCTACTACATCCTTGCTCTTATCAAACTCCAAATCAATCTCCTATTTTACCTCTTGATCACTTATTCAAGATAAATAAAATAAATCCATATTCATCTCTTCTTTATCTTGCACAAAAAAATAATTAAATCCACAATTATCCTACCTATTTAAAATAAAATAAAATATAATAAAATCTCATTTAATCTAAATAAAACCATAATTATCCTATAATAAAATAAATAAAACTACAATTATCCTACTCTTAGCCGAATTCCAAAATAAAAGCAAACTTAATCCCCATCAAATTAAAAATCCAATTGCCGTCCAATTCCTTTCCTTCCCCTTGACGTCACATGCAAAATAAAATAAAACACCCATTTGCTGCCCCCAAGTTTCGAACATGGGACCTGCTGGAGTCACCACACGCTACCAGCCACTTCGCTGCTAGCTCCTTTGTGTCATAAACCCCCAACAATTCTTTTTAAGGCCTTCTTCTCCCTTAGCGCCAACTTGCAAAATAAAAACATGCTTACGCTGCCCACAAGACTCGAACTTGAGTCTTCCTGAAGCTCCCTTTCCCGCAAGCGTCCAAGCCACTTTACCCAGGCGGGTTCTTATGTCCAAAAACGCCTAAAACTTCCCTTAAGGCCTCTTTAGCCCAATTCCCTTTTTAACGCCAAAATAAAAGTCTCCAATGCTTCCCACGTTGCTCGAACCTCCTCCCCCTTGGCACTCCCTTTGACGCAACCTTCTCCCCTTGCACCCTTGCGCCTTCATGCCACTTTACCACATGGTTCCTTGTGTCAGGCTTCACACGGAATTTCCTTTAAAGCCTCCTTTACCAAGCTTCCCCTCTTTAGACTTAAATTCTAAAAATTTTCCCAAAGCTTTCCCTTCCATCCTAGAATTTTAGGAACCCCTAAAATATCTCCAAGCATACCCATAACCTACTAGCACTTTGAATTATGCACAAAATGCATAACCCCTAATCGAGGATGTTACAGTTCTACTCTCCTTAAAAAATAATTTCGTCCTCAAAATTACTTACTAACGAATAATCGTACATCTTAACTCACCGCACTACGCTTATGCTGCGCACTCTGATCTTAATAAAACTATCACAATCCTTAGATACTATCTCAAGGTTCACATTCAAGATTCTATACACTTCACTAGCATACAAGCACGAACTATCTCCATAACAACCAAGGCAATAAAGAATTTCCAGGATTAGGGAACATACCCGCTATCGCATCTCGCATCTGAACCTTCAACACCTATGCTTGGGGTTCCACGACCTTGACCTTGAGCCCTATCCATCACTTGAGGACATTTCTTGACCAAATGAGCCTTAGACCCACACCGGAAACATGCCTTGTTATTTCCCCAACATTCTCCCACATGAGCTCTCCCACATTGAGCACATACACGACTTCGATTCTCAGCAACTGGTACAGGTGCACGTACAGAATTCTCAATCCTTGGTCTTTTCTGAAAATCTCCAGATGCTTCTGACGATCCAAAACTTCTCTTATTCCTGTTTCTATTCTTTTCTCGGTTCTATCTCACAGTCCTCTTAACTTCTTCAGCTATCCGAGCCTTCTCCACTAGAACAGCAAAATCTCGTTCTCTCTGCGGAGCGATCAACACTCGCAGCTCATCCTTCAATCCATCTTCGAATCAAACGCACTTCTCATAATCAGTAGCCACGATTCCCTTAGCATACTGACTTAGCCGCACAAATTCCGCTTCGTACTCTGCTACCGACATACTTCCTTGTATCAAGTTCAGAAACGCCTTCCTTTGCGAGTCTAAGTAACTAGCTCCAACATATTTCCCTTCAAACTTAGCCTTGAAGTACTCCCAGTCCACTCGATCTGCAGGAGTACCTTGCCTGACAGTGAGCCACCATCGATAAGCTTCATCTCGGAGCAACGAAACAGCACCTTTCAGCTTCTCCTCAGCAGTTAAATCCAAATCATCCATAATCCTTTCAACTGCCTCTAGCCAGTACTCCGCCACGTTCGGAGCTACTCCAGACACTCCTCTAAAAATCTCGGCTCCGTTTGACTTAAGCCTTTCAGGCACTGACTTCCGAGATCCATTGCCCACATTAGCTCCTACGACTCGCTCTAGCACTCGTAGCATAGCTAACGATACTGCGTCATCTCCTCCAGTCTGATCTTGATCCTCCGCGCCCACTGCTGGCGGCGGCGCATCACTTTCTGACCCATGGCCAGACCCTACTGGTTTCGATACAGTCATTTTACCTCGACCGCGTTCACTAGAACTCATGTCTACCGTCGCGATTTAATCTGATTAAAAGTTTTATGCATTAGTACTTTTGTTCCACTGTTTATCCGCGAACAGTTTTATGAAAAGAAGTTTTCAAAAGTTGTTCTTTCGACCAATCAAAGTTTCCAGTTCAAGTTCACTATTCTACTTCAGAGATTCACATTCACATTCAATATCATTCCATCACACTTCCATGGGCACTTTTGATCATTCCCCACCCAGGGGTAATTTCGTCATTTTTCCTATAGGGGTATTTTGGTAATAAATTGGGGTCAACTCGAAAATATTTTAGAAATCAAAGGTATTTTAGAATTTACACAACCTCGGGGGTTATCTTGAAAATTTTCTAAATCGAAAGTATTGCAGAAATTTTCAGAAAAATTGAGGTCATTTTGGTAATTTTAGAAGTCAGGGGCATCTTCGTAATTTTTCCAAATCAAGGTATCTTGGTATTTTTCAAATAGGGTTTTTTTGGCATTTTATAAAGTAAGAACATTTTAACAAAAGTCGAGGGTATTTTGATAATCTTGAAACTAAGGGTATTTTAGTGATTTACAACACAGGGGCATTTAGGTAATTTTGTCAATCAGGGGTAATTTCGTAAAATTTTCAAATCAGGATATCTTGAATTTTCACAAGTTAGGGTTTCATGAATACTTTTGCAAAGTAAGAAAATTTTATTGAAATCGATGGAAAGCTTAGAAACCAAGGGCATTTTAGTAATTTTACCACTAAGGGTATTTTAGTAATTTTGTAAATCGGGAATATTTTGGAAAAATTTTCAAAAATAATCTTCCTACAATCAAAGGGGTAGTTTGATGATTTTAAAACTAAGGTTTTTATAAAACAGTATGGCCAGTCCCTTTCGGGTTTTAATCATCGGTTTAGCCCATGAATAAGTCCTCTTGGTTAAGGTGAACCGTAGCTACGCACCAGGTAGGATTCCAGCGAAGAGGAGGTGAGTCACGAGGACTGCTTAAGTACCAGGCTCTTCTGGATCCAACCTAGACATGCGCACAATGGTTGCCACACCTTAACTCGGCGACTTACTTCACAGGTTTGTTTAATTAGGCATTTAAGTCTTATGCATGTGTTTGAGTGCACTAGCCCTAGGGTCCAATAGCCCTAATATTCTAATCTACGAGCCCAACCAAGCCCATAACATTCACATATAAATCACTTCAGAAGTCAGGGGTACTTACCTGGTGGACTTCGGGTCGGAGATACAGGTGCCATGCCAGAATAACCTGAAATAATTTCATAAAAATCCATATTTTTGAAAAACCCATCTTTGAAAAACATTTTTGGGCCCACATCCCTCAAAGCCAAGTTTTGAACCGGGCTCTGATACCAAACTGTAACACCCCAAACCCGGCCCATTCACTACGACCGAATTTGAAATGCCACTGCGGAACACTTTCGAAAATATTCTTACTTAAAAGTAAAAACCGTTGAAAATTTGTTTCCTTTGATAAAAACATTTTCCTGATTTAAAATATTTTGAGTAAAAATTAAGTTATTATAAAAATACCGGATTCAAAACTTTAATATGACTTTTGAGATTTAACTAGCTTTTAAAATTAAACTTACAAAATATTAACTTAATTACAAATCCAACTGAAACATAGAAAAATTCAAATACTTTAAGTGGCCCTTATTACATTAAATAATAATTCATAAATATTGGAAATATAAAGTACTTAAAACAAGCAAAACTTCTTCGGCATGGGCCACCTCGTATCCACTCCAAACCCGGTCCGATCAACTTATCACCTGCGATGTTGATAAAATTTGGGTGAGTCATACAGACCCAGTGTGCAATTAGTCCACTGAATTCCACCCACATATCGAACCACATATTTACCCACATGTCAGATATTAATGCAATATACTCACATGTTTTCACTTATTGGGCTTGGCCCATATCCACATCTTATGACATATAATAATGCAATTCTTTCACATATAGAGTCCACATATTGGGCTTGGCCCATAACCATATCACATTCATATAATAGTGTAATTAACCACATGTTTCCACATATATTGGGCTTGGCCCATTACCACATTAATCCACATCACATACTGGGCTTGGCCTATTTCCACATTGATCCACATATCATATTGGGCTTGGCCCATTTCCACATTTATTCATATCACATGTTATGCAATTACGAAGCCCAACCCAGCCTAGGGACCATCCTCTACACACCCCCGTATCCAGCCTACCACACACCAGGGGATTATTAAATCTCCCTCTCCTTTTTACTCCAATATGGCAACAAATGCCGTCCACGCGAACTTAATCGCAAATAATCCACAACGTGACCTCAGTCAACGTCAATCCACGATGTAGCCGAAGCCATCATCAAAACCACGATGAGCACAAAGCCATCAATAACCACGATATGGCACATAGCCTATATCAATCATGATGAGGCACAGAGCCATTCATCAAACCACGTACTCGAAGTACACCCTGTCCTTCTTTCATATCATATCCCACCCATGCACATGCAACATAAAATAATGCCATGATGATAATGCATGTACATGTTATTTAGTATATTATCACATACTCATAACAATAATCATATTTCATCAGTTTTGGTAGTTACCAGATTATAGACATACCCCTTAAGGGTATCCGTATCATACTTGTCACTGCACTCGTTAATACATACATAACACATACAAAATATCACAGACACAACATAAACCCGGAAAACAGTAGGCTAACTACACACCTGATAACTTGAAGCACTACGCTTTCGAAATCGACGCTATCACTAAGTGATACCATGGCTATCTGCCTATTCTACTGCTCTGACGCTGGTCCACACCCCGGTGGCCAATCCTGAACTGCAGAAACGGCTCTCCTTTTAAACTTGGGGATGGGAACTACCCCTTGGCCTCCTTGACTGGTATTTGCATCCATTAATGATATCCAATCAAAACCCGATTAAACGATAATGTACTAAATCTTAATCGAATAAACTACAACTTATCAACCTTACCAGAGATGGATCAGAATCCCGAAGACTTCTCTTAACTCCTGTCGATTTGCTCCTAAGAACCATAATACAATATCGGTCATCATTTGGAACTCTTACTATGGCCTATGGCAGAATATCACAATCCACTTACCAAGCTTACCTATTTCCCGAATCACCACTTATTCCTGTCGAAACCCCTGCTAAACAATTATTAGATTCGGCCAAACCAAAACCAAGGCCTTAAACACTTGCTTTCGGCACACAAATGGAAGAGAACCTATAACCGATTGCTAGGACAGAAAATACTTACCACAATCACCCGTTTGAAGTGCAAGAGAGAGTGTTTTCGACAAAAGAGAGAAAACGCTTGATCTTCGGCTTTTGAGACTTGCGAAAAAAGAATAGGAATAAGGGTACTTGATATTCGGCTATGGCTTTTTTATAAAAATAACATACAAATGGGAGTATGAGCACTTACAACGTTCGGCTACGCCCTCTAATGAGGTTGGAATATTCGGCAACCACTCTCAATGGCAAAGGGGCATTCGGCTTTCAAGAAATAGGAAGGAATTTGGTGTTGAAAGAAAATAAGGAAGAAGAGGAGAAGAGTAGGGGAATTTCGGCACAAAGAAAATTAAAGAAGAAAAAGATATGAAGGATGATTACTCCCCCTTATAAAGAATTCGGCTACTACATCCTTGCTCTTATCAAACTCCAAATCAATCTCCTATTTTACCTCTTGATCACTTATTCAAGATAAATAAAATAAATCCATATTCATCTCTTCTTTATCTTGCACAAAAAAATAATTAAATCCACAATTATCCTACCTATTTAAAATAAAATAAAATATAATAAAATCTCATTTAATCTAAATAAAACCATAATTATCCTATAATAAAATAAATAAAACTACAATTATCCTACTCTTAGCCGAATTCCAAAATAAAAGCAAACTTAATCCCCATCAAATTAAAAATCCAATTGCCATCCAATTCCTTTCCTTCCCCTTGACGTCACATGCAAAATAAAATAAAACACCCATTTGCTGCCCCCAAGTTTCGAACATGGGACCTGCTGGAGTCACCACACGCTACCAGCCATTTCGCTGCTAGCTCCTTTGTGTCATAAACCCCCAACAATTCTTTTTAAGGCCTTCTTCTCCCTTAGCGCCAACTTGCAAAATAAAAACACGCTTACGCTGCCCACAAGACTCGAACTTGAGTCCTCCTGAAGCTCCCTTTCCCGCAAGCGTCCAAGCCACTTTACCCAGGCAGGTTCTTATGTCCAAAAACGCCTAAAACTTCCCTTAAGACCTCTTTAGCCCAATTCCCTTTTTAACACCAAAATAAAAGTCTCCAATGATTCCCACGTTGCTCGAACCTCCTCCCCCTTGGCACTCCCTTTGAGGCAACCTTCTCCCCTTGCACCCTTGCGCCTTCGTGCCACTTTACCACATGGTTCCTTGTGTCATGCTTCACACAGAATTTCCTTTAAAGCCTCCTTTACCAAGCTTCCCCTCTTTAGACTTAAATTCTAAAAATTTTCCCAAAGCTTTCCCTTCCATCCTAGAATTTTAGGAACCTCTAAAATATCTCCAAGCATACCCATAACCTACTAGCACTTTGAATTATGCACAAAATGCATAACCCCTAATCGAGGATGTTACACGAGGCGTATCAGTAGTGGCTTACTATTCGAGAAGGCACTCAGACCGATCGTGTTACTTGGGATTTCTTCAAAATTGCATTCCAAGGAAAGTATGTAGGGGCTAGCTATGTGGATGCCCGAAGGAAGGAATTCCTAAATCTGGTCCAAGGAGGTAAGACTGTGGCAGCTTATGAGGCGAAATTTCTACGTGTGAGTCGTTATGCCCAGGGTATAGTGCCAACTGACTACGAACGCTGCGTGCGTTTTGAGGACGGGTTGAGTGATGAGTTGCGGGTACTGATAGCCCCACAACAAGAAAGGAATTTTGCCACACTTGTGGGGAAAGCCAAGATAGCTGAAGAGGCTAAGCACTTGGAGCGGCGAAACCGAGAAAAAGATAGAGGCAAGAGCAAGAGGGACTTTAAGTACTCAGGACCTGCTAGAGGGTTTCAGAAGAGGCCCAGGAATGATGAGCTAGCTCGAGCTAGAGTACCAGATGCTACCAATCAGATACAACAATGTGCGGATTGCGGAAAATGATACCCGGGTGAATGTTGGAAAAGAACCGGTGGTTGTTTCAAATGTGGTTCTAAGGACCATCAGCTTAAAAATTGTCCTCGACAGACTGCTCAGACTCAGGATGCTCATAACTTTGATGCACAGCTAGCTAGAGGTGCTCCGCAGCCACCGAGAGGCCGTGGGCCAGGTCGAGGTGGTAATGGAGGAGGATGAGGTCAGGGTGCACCGGGTAAAGGTACTGGGTTCAGGGGTAACATGGAGGCGAGGCAGCCAGGGTTGGTCTATACGGTCAGACGCCGAGAGGATGGCGATGCCCCTGATGTGATAACCTGTACGTTTTTCATATCTGATGTACCTGTTACTGCTTTGATAGATATCAGATCCATCCATTCGTATGTTGCTAGTGCTGTATCTGGAAATCTGAACATTAGATTTGAGATTATTGCTAGAGAGATGATGGTAATTAGTCCTTTAGGACAGTCATTGATAGTAAATAAATTGTTTAGAGATGTACACCTAGAAGTTCAGGGAGAAACATTTTTAGCGGATATGATGGAACTGCCGTTCGGCGAGTTCGACCTTATTTTGGGCATGGACTGGTTGGTGAGACACCGTGCAAACTTGGATTGTGCTGCAAAGCGAATGACGCTAAGAACTCCGGAAGAAAAGGAAGTAGTGATGATATGTGAAAGGAGAAACTATCTACCGAATGTGGTGTCTGATTTAAAGGTAGAAAAGTTGGTACGAAAAGGGTGTGGAGCATTTCTAACCTTCATTAGTGCGTTGGTTACCAAGGAATTATCGGTGGAAGGTGTTAGAACGGTGAAAGAGTTTTCAGACGTCTTTCTCGAGGAACTTCCTGGATTGCCTCCGGATCGGGATGTAGAGTTTGGCATTGAGTTATTGTCAGGAACGGCTCTGGTGTCCATTGCTCCATATAGAATGGCGCCGAAAGAGTTAGCGGAGCTTAAAGCTCAAATTCAGGAGTTGTTGGATCGGATTCATTCGACCGAGTGTGTCACCATGGGGAGTACCGATTTTGTTCGTCAAAAAGAAGGATGGGTCGATGCGTATGTGCATTGATTATAGGCAGTTGAATAAGTTGACGGTCAAGAATAGGTATCCGTTGCCGAGAATAGATGACCTGTTGATCAATTGCGAGGAGCTTCAGTTTTCTCGAAGATAGATTTGAGATCTGGTTATCACCAACTTAAGGTCAAGGAGGCGGACATTCATAAGACTGCGTTTCGAACTCGTTATGGGCATTATGAGTTCTTGGTGATGCCATTCAGGTTGACTAACGCACCAGCCGCATTTATGGACATGATGAACTGAGTCTTCCAACCCTATTTAGACCGGTTTGTAGTGGTGTTCATAGATGACATCTTAGTGTACTCGAAGAATGAGGAAGAGCATGATTCGCATCTGCGGGTAGTATTGCAGATATTGCGGGAAAAGTAACTTTATGCCAAATTCAGTAAGTGTGAATTTTGGCTGAAGGAAGTGACTTTCTTGGGGCATGTTGTGTCTGCTGAAGGAATTAGAGTTGATCCCCGGAAGGTAGAGGCTGTGTTGGATTGGAAACCACCGAAGTCAGTGGCTGAAATTCGGAGTTTCCTAGGGTTGGCTGGTTATTACAGGCGTTTCGTTGAGGGGTTTTCGTTGATTGCTGCACCCCTAACTAAGCTGTTGCGCAAGGGATACCATTTGTGTGGTCAGATCAGCAGCAAGAAAGCCTTGAGAAATTGAAGAAGATTCTGACGGAAGCGCCAGTATTGATTCAACCTGAGGCTGGAAAAGAGTTTATTGTTTACTGTGATGTGTCACACACGGGCTTGGGATGTGTGTTGATTCAAGGTGGAAAAATAGTGGCTTATGCATCTCGTCAGTTAAGGCCACACGAAGTGAATTATCCCACTCATGATTTAGAGTTGGCTGCAGTGGTGTTTGCTTTGAAGATTTGGAGACACTATCTGTACGGTGAGAAGTCGATCATCTATACGGATCATAAGAGTCTAAAGTACCTCCTTACCCAAAAAGAGTTGAACTTAAGACAGCAGAGGTGGATAGAACTGTTGAAAGATTATTACTTTTCAATCGATTATCATCCCGGAAAGGCTAACATAGTGGCAGATGCGTTGAGTCGGAAAGTGATATCGGATTTGAGAGCGATGTTCGCTCATCTCAGTTTGTATGAAGATGGTAGTCTACTAGTCGAACTTCAGGTGAAGCCTGCGTGGGTAGGCCAGATTAAGGAAAGGCAGTTATCAGATGAGAGGTTGGGTTCCTTACTTCAGCAAGTGGAAGGTGGTGTGATAGGGGATTTTGGATTGAATAGTGATGGGGTATTGTATTTCCGCAAAAGAATTTGTATGCCCAAAGATTTGGAATTGAGACAAATGATTCTGCGTGAGGCGCATAATAGCCCATATGCTATGCACCCCACGGGAAATAAAATGTATCGAGATCTCTGTGAGCAGTATTGGTGGCCAGGGTTGAAATGGGAGGTTACTGATTTCGTGGGTAAATGCTTGACATGTTAGCAAGTGAAGGCGGAACATCAATTTCCGTCAGGATTGCTACAACCGGTGAAGATTCCATTATGGAAATGGGAACGGATAACGATGGACTTTATTAGTGGGTTACCCTTAACGCCTACTAAGAAAGATTCCGTTTGGGTAATAGTGGATAGGTTGACGAAGACTGCCCATTTTCTACCTGCTCGTACGGATTATTCATTGCAGAAGTTGGCCAAATTGTATGTAGCAGAGATCGTGAGGTTACATGGGGTACCAGTATCTATTATATCGGACAGGGACCCTAGGTTTACATCACGGTTTTGGAAAGCCTTATATGAAGCTTTGGGAACCAAGCTTAATTTCAGCATGGCATTTCATCCTTAGACAGATGGTCAGTCGAAGAGAGTAATCCAGATTCTGGAAGACATGTTAAAGAGTTGTGTGATTGACTTCAGGGGTAGTTGGGAAGATTTCCTACCATTGGCAGAGTTTGCATACAACAACAGCCACCAATCCAGCATCCAGATGGCACCCTATGAGGCATTGTATGGTCGTAGGTGTCATACTCCTACTTGTTGGACTGAGCTGGGGGAGCAACAGTTATTGGGTCCTGAGGTGCTATCGAAGACAGAGGAAAAAGTAAAGGTAATTCAGGCGCGATTAAAGGAAGCTTCAGATAGACAAAAATCGTATGCAGATCTGAAGCTTAAGGATATTGAGTTTGCGGTGGGAGATCAGGTCTTTCTAAAGGTCTCACCTTGGAAGATGATTTTTAGATTTGGACGGAAGGGCAAGTTGAGACCTAGGTTCATCGGACCGTACCGTGTATTGAAGCGTGTTGGGCCAGTGGCTTATCAGCTTGAGTTACCTCCGGAGTTGAGTTAGATACATAGTGTATTTCATGTTTCAATGTTAAGGCATTATCGATCGGATCCGTCCCCTATAGTACCGGTAGAGGAAGTTGAGATAAGACCTGACTTGTCTTTCGAAGATGAGCTAGTGAAATTTTAGATCGGGACGTTAAGGTGCTGAGAAGGAAGTCGGTACCGTTAGTCAAAGTATTATGGCGCAATCACAGAGTGGAGGAATCTACATGGGAGCCTGAGGATGCGATTCGGCAACAATATCCTCACCTCTTTTAATCAGGTAAATTTCGAGGATGAAATTTTCTTTAAGGGGGTAGAATTGTAGCATCCCAAAATTTGGAATTTTAATTTTTGCGTTATATATTTTTTTTGAATAAGAGAACGACGTTAATACAAGTTAGATTTTTAGGAAGGTGATTTTGGAAGATTATTGTAACATCCTAAAATTTTGAATTTTATGTGTTGCATGACATCTTGCATGAGGCTAGTTAAATTATTAATTGTGTATGTTTAGGGGTTCAATGAGGGCTCGGGGTTAAATTGGGCCTTAGTAGTAGTAAAAAAAATGTGTTTAAGCCTATTAAGGAGAGATAGTAAGTGGCATCAAGGCTTAAGGAGATAATTGTGTATTTTGTTAGCACAAGTGAAGCTAGTAGAGGAGTGGTGTGGTGTTGCATGTATGGGCTTGAGGGGAGGAGTTCGAGTCCCATAGAGTGCAAAATTGTTGATTAAATTTTTGTACTTCCTTCCTAAGTGCCGGCCATGGTTGTAATTATGGTAGGGGAGATTTTATATTTTTATATTTATTATTTTGGAAAGAATCAAAAAGAAATATGGCATGGAGGGAATCATGGGGTGGGGACAAATGGAGGAAAACATGAAGCAAAACATGGAGGAAAATAAGGAGTAAAAGGGGAAATATGTTGGCCTTTTTCATGGGTAATGTTTTGGAAAGTGTTTTTAGTTAACACTTATCCCTTTTGGCAAAGCAACACACGGTTTGGGAGGGGTCTTGGAGTAGCTAAAATTTTCTTTAGTCTTTTGGTAGAATTTTGGTGCTTGTTAGGCCAAATTTCTTTTAGCATTCACATGTGTTCTTTTCTCCAACTCCTTCTCTCATTGCCGAAACTTCAAGCAGTAGTGAGTATTATTTTTCTCTTCTTTTCTTTCTTGTCTTGCCGAAATCACCTAGCCTTTTTGGTCCAAATTATTTTCACTCATTTTCCTTTTGAAAACTGAAACTAAATAAACACTCTTTCTCTATCTTTCTTTTCCTTTTCACAAAAAAAAATTCTCTAACCCTTCTTTCATCTTTTCTAATCCGTACTTCCATTAGCCGAATCTCATACCCTTGTCTCATCCGTAGCCATAAGTCCAATCGGTGGGAATCGGATTCATCAACGTTAAGGTAAAGAGTTTTGTCATGGTTTATTTCGATCTCTCATTGCTCGGTCATTTTGCAAATCGGATCTAAGGTTATGACTACTCGATTATTTTAGGGATTAAATCACTCGCTCTTCTCTACTCCTTGACCTTTGGAAGTAGTGGTGCCGACGATCAAGAAGGTTTAGTCCTTACCGAAATCAGGTGTGTAATCTCATACCTCTCTAAATGTTTGCATGGAATGTTCTATGATTCAGTAGAATGATTGAAAAGTCACAAACCGGCATTTGTGACCACTCGGGCGTACGTATGTTCGAAGTGGTAACCATATTTTGCAATAAAACAGTTTTGGTTAGTAGCAGTGACGTGATTTTGAAAAATCACCAAAAATAGTGGAAATTGAATTAGAAAGTGAAGTAGATATAGATTGAAAGCTAATTGAGTCTATTTTCTTATAAAAGAAATAGAGCGATGAAAGGATTTGTATATTTTGGGATTTTTAAATTTTTGTAAGACTGGTTCAGAATGATTACGTGATCCCCTGTTCTGACTTGGAAAAATCATTATAAATTGTAAAAAAAATAATTATGGGAGATGGTTTATATCTAAAGAATCCTTAGTGAGCCTATTTTTATTTGGAGTAAACGAAAACATTATTTAAGTTCTATACAATGAGATATCTGAGATTTTGTGAAGAGAGGGCAAAACTGTCAAATAGTGAAACAAGGGAAACTTTAATGAATAAACTGTACTAAATGACTAAGCCAAAAATTCTGGAAACATTATAGTAAAACGATATATGAGTCTAGTTTCAGGAAAAATTTACAGATCTAAATTTCGAGTTTCCTAACTCGAGTGATAGTCAATTTAGTCAGTATGATGCGGATGGACAGTTTCAATTTTTAAGCTCCACATTAGTAGTTAAGTCGAAGTTGCGAAATTACCAAAATACCCTTGGTGGGTAAATTACCGAAATGCCCTTGGATTGCGAGATTACCGAATTACCCTTAGTGGGTAAGGTTACCGAATTGTGAAAATGCCCTCATGGGCCGAATTGTGAAAATGCCCTCATGGGCCGAATTGTGAAAATGCCTTTATGGGCCGATTTGATAGACTGGCTTAATGGGCCAATTTGATATATGGCATGATGGGCCAATTTGTTATATTTTGCTAAATGGGCAAATCTGATACTTTGATTATATGGGCCGATTGATAATTTGCTTAATGGGCCAATTTGATAAATTGTTATAATGGGCCATAATTTTTGTAATAAATATTCGAATAAAGTATTGTTGTTATATTGTGATTTGTTATGCATTATATACATGATTTTGCATGGGATGGGATAATATTGAAGAGAAGTTCTGGTGGCTCTGCCACATAATTTTGGTGGCTCTGCCACAAATCTGTAAAGTGGCAATGCCTCATAAATTCTGTTACTTTGGTGGTTTGTCCACAACTAAATTTTCTATAAATGGCTTAATGCCTGTGTTTCGTGTGTTGGCGGGGTGGGTTGACTGATGATCACCCGCAGGTGTGTTGGTTGGTACGGGTGGTGTGTAGCAGATGGATTATTAGGATTGGTTTGGGAATTGCATTTCATACACATGTTTTATTTGATAAATTATTGTTATTGTAAATGGGCTTAGGCCTAAAATATTGCTAAATGGGTTCTGGCCCAATGGATAACGGTAAAGGGATTTCACACTGAGTTCTTGTAACTCACCCCCTTTTCTCTTAACCCTTTCAGGTAATGCTCAGTAACGTGGACTTGGGCCATGGATAACTCGGTGGAGGCTATACTTCAGAATGTTTTACTTGGACTTTAGACTTCTTCTCGTTTATTTTATTACTTTACTATTTTGGGTTAAATGTTGTAATAAGGCCTTTAGACTATTTTGCTTTATGGTTGGGATATTTTTATTATTTTTCTTAAATTGTTTAAAAAGGAAATTTTTTTTGAAAACTTAAATAATGGTTTTGAAAATCGATTAACAAATGGATTTCCAAAATAAACTTTTACAAATATTTTTAACACGGATATTTTCTCTCGAACTATCAACGCTATTTTCAAAAGTTACGGTTTTGTAAGATCATTAGTTCAAATTTATCAATTCATCAATCAAATCTTCAAGGTTAGTAGTATTTTATCAAATCAAACTTGTTTTCTCAATTTTAACAAAGCAATATTTTAGTACGAATAAAAAGGGTTTAACATGTTTTGTTTGTGTGACATGCCAAATCTGCTCATAACGCTTGGGCCAAGTTTAGGGTGTTACACTTTTATTGCATGTGGTTTTAATTTTATAAAATATCTTTGCATTGCATTGCATGCTTGCTGTGGTCATACCCTTTAAGTGGGAGTGAGAAACTATGCCTTCGTGAGGTTTTCACCTCCGCATAGGCTAGTGGACTGCTTCTGGGATAAATTCGTACCTATGTCTTCGTGAGGTTTTCACCTCCGTATAGCCATAGGGAAATGTATTCCCCTGAACTAAACTCGGCCCGTATGAGCCTATAATGGGTAAGGGTCGAGGAATCTACTGGTTCGGGTACTGCAACTTTAGAGCTAAACCACATATAAAAAACCTAAGTTCTTACCCTAGGTAGAACTATGCTAAACCCTAGTGGTCATCTAGATAAGTGCCCTATTCTGTTATTTATTCCTTTGTGCTAACGTGTTCTCTTTTGTTTTGATTGCATTGCATTCACATCATAGAAAAGAGGTTTTGATTCAAATTCGATTGCTAAATAGAAGAGTTTGTCATAAGAAAATGGATTTCTTGATAAAGTGAATTATAATACGGCCGTCCGAATATAGTCAAGTAAACACAACGAGAAAAGACTGATAGTCCGTGAAGGAATACAAGACTTTATTGCCCAAGGATTCAAGCTGACAAAGACTATTTGAGAATCACCATGTCTCGACTTTCTTGAAGAGGCTAACGAGCATTATGGAAATAAGTGAGCAGTGAGTCGCGGCCCAGATCAAGCAAAAAGGAGCTAATGGAGGCATCTATTAGAAGTTTGCAAGATTTGACCTTTACGAAGAAGGGGATTGATGTTTTGGAATATGAGGGCAAGGCCGTATATGTAATCTGTTTTATGTAAATAAATTTGCTTTCTAGAAACATTTTTCTAATGGAATTGAATTCAGAATCAACGCCTCTCTTTCTTTGCATTCATGCATTTGCATTACATCACATCATATGCATTTAAGTCCATAGAGAGAGTCCAATTAGTTGAAATTATAACAGACAGAAAAGAGAAAGAGGGAAAGAAAAATCTGGAAACTGAACACCGTTACGGTACACGGGCTAAGACCAAGAAAATGGATCAAAGACTTGAACAAATTCAAAGAGACATGCAACACCAGATGCAAGAGCAATTAGCAAAGCTCCAACAAGAGATGAGAGACCAAATGCTTGAAGCTCAAAGGAACATGATGGTTCAAATGGCCCAGATGCTGAACAGAGCGATGGACAAAGGAAAAGGTCCCATGGCTATTACTGGAGAGGAGAGTGAAGGCATTCCCCCGGGGTTTTGCCCTACCACATGCACAGCCTGAAGAATATCCCCAAAGGCCATCTGTCACGATTAGGCCTCAACAAGGGCAAGCTGAGAACTTCCACGTTGACTAAGGATCCAACCCAGGAGATAACCCAGCCAATCCTATTATACTTGATTTGGATATAGTAGAGAGGGAAGGGATAAGAACTGAATCCTCGAGACAGTTAGAGGATCGTTGTAGATGGTTGGAAGAAAATTTCAAAGCTTTGGAAAATACCGATCATCACTATGGTATTGACACAAAAGACTTGAGTTTGGTTCAAGATTTGGTGCTTCCTCATAAATTTAAGATGCTAGAATTTGAGAAGTACAATGGGACTAGCTGCCCTGAAGCCCACATCACTATGTTTTGTAGACGGATGACTGGCTACGTGAACAATGATCAACTTTTGATTCATTGTTTCCAAGACAGTGTAGTGGGGGCAGCACCCAGGTAGTACAATCAACTCAGCCGTGCTAGAATTAGCTCTTGGAGAGATCTGGCCCAAGCCTTCATGAAGCAATACAATCATGTCACAGACATGACGCCTGACAGAATCACTTTGCAAAACATGGAGAAGAAGTCAAATGAAAGCTTCAGGTAGTATGCGCAAAGATGGAGGGAGGTTGCTATGCAAGTTCAGCAGCCGCTTTTAGAAAAGGAGACCACAATGCTTTTCATCAATACTCTAAAAGCCCCATTCATTAACCATATGTTGGGAAGCGCCACCGTAAGCTTTTTAGATATAGTAATGTCTGGTTAGATGATTGAAAATGCGATAAGGAGCGGGAGGATAGACACGGGAGAAAGTGCCAAAAGATCAGCCCCGAGAAACAAGGAAAACAAAGTGAGTGTCCTGAGTATGCATACCAAATCTATAATTGTAGGCCAACCGAGGGCTGTAACCGCTAGCTATCAAGGTTCTTCAAGGTAGGAACCCAATACGAGGCCAAATAAGCTCCAGTTCACTTCCATCCCGATGACATATAAGGAGTTGTATCAGAATCTTTTTGATGTGCACGCGGTGTCTCCGTCCTACTCGGAACTTGTACAACCTCCGTTCCCAAAGTGGTACAATGAGAATGCCCAATACGAATACCACGCGGGAATAACAAGTCATTCAATTTAAAACTATACTACGTTCAAAAATTTGGTCGAAAGGTTCATCAAAATGGGAATTGTGAAATTCGGCGATTCATCTGAACCTAATCACTTTGACAAGGCAGTAAATGCGATAATTGAAGGAGGATACAAGAAAGTTGCGACTCCTTGAAGAAATCAAAAGCGAAAACGGAACCTAGAAACGAGGTTTCCAAGCTTTTGTGTACTTGGGAGTGTTTTTTAATAATGGGACTGTGGAAGATATCCCTGTATTTTTAGAGCTAATCTAGAGTAATATTCAAAACACGCTTGTTGCCTTAAGCCTAGAGGCAATAAGAATCCTTTTGTGAAATAGGCTCGTGTCCGAAATTTTTATTTCAATAAAATTGATCTTTTGAACAAATATTCTTTTATTCTTTCCATAAATAGATTCTTTTATTTTTGGACTTTCTTTCAAATATTCTTTATTCATTCATGACCATACAAATAATCATTATTTGAATCATTTATTCTTTGGAATCTTCCTTCGAACCCATAATAGATCTCTAGATATTAACGATGTGAGCTACGCTGTTACTAACTCAGAGTCTCCTTTCGAGTAAGATATGTGTCTAGAGGGATCTCAAGACTTTGAAGATGACAGGGAGTGTAACCTATCTTTTGATTTGTTAATAACGGTAGAACAAGATGAAAAACAAACCTTACTCTACAAAAGGACAGTAGACATTATGAGAGGTGAAGATTGTAGCCTAGCTCACCACAGAGATAAGGCAAGACATCATTGATTTATTTTCAAAAAATTTCAAAGATGTTTTTGCACGATCATATCAAGTCACGCTTGGGAAAATCTTAAAAGAGGTCCATAAGAGTGTTTATAGAACATGCTAATGATTTTACAATAGTCAATCTAATCATGAGGTATGGATACTGTTAATCTACATAGAATGAGATGGTAACATCTATGCCGTATTTAAGGAGACAAGTTTCATGTGCCTTCTCCAGTTCTTCACAAATTTTCCATATGTGGGGCATGGATGTGATGGGGACAATCTCGTCAAAAGCTTTTAGTCAACATCGATTCATCGTCGTGGTTGTCGTCTATTTCACTAGGAGGGTGGAAGTAGCTTCATATGCCAATGTTTCAAAGTTGATAGTCATCAAATTCCAAAACAAAAAAAAAAGGATCAGGCGCTGACAAAGAATGCCAAAAAGGACACTGTCAAAAGTTTGTAATCTGTTCAAAGATCAGACGACATATTATAGAGCAACAAAGGCAGCCAAAAAGAAAAAGAAAAAAAATGAGGATTGTAGGAAAGATGACTGAGACTTGTAAATATTAGCATAGAGGAGTTACCATTTATCTTCTATGAATATCGAATGTCAGCTAGAACTTTTACCGGGGTAATATCTTACCCATTGGTTTATGGAATGGAAGTATTTTTTTCTAGTTGAACCTAATCGAAGAAAAGGTTAAAAGATATCCATCATGGTCAGATGATGCAAGCTTACGACAAAGAGGTTAATCCTAAAGAATTCCACGAGGGGAGCTTGATCTTTCTTTTACAAAAGGATTTCAAAGAAAAGCAGATGCCAAACTAGGAAGGACCTTATGTTGTAGAGAAGGCCTGTTCGGTGAATTCAGGTTCAGACAGGAAATATTTTACCTAAAAGGGAAAAGTCCAAGGTGAAAACCCGCAAAGGGTGCCTTGAGAACTATTTCAAAAAAAAAAAAGAAGGAGAGGCCAAGGCGAAAACCTGCAAAAGGGCGCTTTGAGACCAAAGGGGTTTTGAGCGGAAAACCCAAAAAGGGCGGCTCAAATTTTGATCAAACATAGGGCATGTGGTAGTCTTGCTATGCCTGAATTAACAATGAGGAAATATGCTATGTCTTGGGGCATTGACAAAGTACTTCGGATCCTCTAAACACACATTAATCCTCAAGAAGTTTGTACAGAGAAGTTCAGGCTGCGATATCTGGGGCACCTAGCTTCCATCTTACCCATTTTTAATTTGCTATCTTTGATTACTTTATTCTTTTCGAGATACACCCCAATCAATTTTCTTTTATGGCCTTGGCTATCTTTGCTTACTTTATTCTTTTCAAGATACACCAATCAATTTTCTTTTATTGTCTGGGTTATCTTTGACTAACTTATTTGTTTCGAGCTATGCTCCTGATTAATTTCTTTCATGTCCACTGTTTCAAGCATTTTATATTGAAATAACGATTAACGGACTAATAATACTTTCATAAAAAGAGTTTTGCATATTACTCTGGAAGCTTCTAAATAATATAAGAATCTGAAACATGACTATTGTTTAGAACTCATCAAGCCTAAAGGTTGGAAATATTGAAAGATGATTATCTCTTCGGATTTTTATTGGATAAGACATTTTGTCAATGATACCCTCTCGACAGATGACGAGCAATGTCAACCCAAGAGTAAAAGGGAATCATTCTCGAGAAAATAAAAATGATACCCTGCATTCATGTAAATTTCAGGCACATACATCTGGTTATTACACCCAGGGAATGGTATAACATATCAAATTGATAGTACATTGGATGAAAGAAATCAAATGTTACCCCCCTGAAGTTGCTGTGGGAGGTACAAACTTTATGTCCCAAAGTTCAAGTGGAGGGGACTCTGAAATTACAGCGGGGCAAGCTTGCGGAGCAGAATATGATTGTTTCTTTGGGTTTTCTGTCAAAAAATACCAGCTGAACGAGAAAGCATGGTAACGCATCAGTAATAGAACTTTGATGAACTATGAGCAATGACAACCCAAACATTAAAAATGGATCATTCTCACACTTCCAATTAGGAGCATTTGATTCGTTCCGATCATTGTATCCTAATCGTTGTACAAAAAAAAAAGAGAAGGCGATCATTCTCATGACATTCTGCATTCATGCAAGCGTCATTCCCTAATATCATTTAGTTAGGAGCATTAGATTTATTTCAATCATTGCATCCTAACCATTACACATTTAAAAAAATAGGATCATTCTTATGACATTCTGCATTCATGCATATGTCGTCCATAATACATTTAGTTAAGAGTATTAGATTCATTCCGGTTATAGCATCCTAATCATTTGGCATAAACATAAGTTTACATGATATGTCCCCTAGAGGACGGTGTAGCAACATCGGTGAATTCACCAGTCCTATCTCCCTATTAGTAGTGAAATGGGTCGAAGATTGTAAATCTCGTCATCCTAAGCAGTAGTGGGACGGGATCGAACGGCAAATCTTATCATCCTGAATTTGCAGTGAAGAAATTGAAGCCACCAACCTTATCTCCCTGAAGTTGCAGTGGAGCAGGTTGAAGTCACAAGTCTTATCTCCCTGAAGTTGCAGTGGAATAGACTGAAGATAGTTAATCTCATCTCCCTAAAGTTACAGTGAAGCGGATTAAAATAATGAATCCTATACCTCTAAAGTTGCAGTAGAAAGTCTTATTTCCCTGAAGTTGTAGCGGAGCAGACTGAAAATGGCAAATATTATCTTCCTGAAGTTGTAGTGAAGCAGATTGAAGCCACCAACATTATCTCCCTGAAATTGCAGTGGAGCAGGTTGAAGTATAGTCTTATCTCCCTGAAGTTGCAGCAGAGTAGACTGAGGACAGAAGATCTCATCTTCCTGGAGTTGTAGGAAGCAAATCAAAGGCACTTTCAGCCTTATCTCCCTGAAGTTACAGCAGAGTAGACTGAAGATAGAAGATCTCATCTTCTTGAAGTTGCAGGAAGCAGATCAAAGACACTTTCAGCCTTATCTCCCTGAAGTTGCAGCGGAGTAGACTGAAGATAGTAGATCTCATCTTCCTAAAGTTGCAAGAAGCAGATCAAAGACACTTTCAGCCTTATCTCCATGAAGTTGCAGCGGAACAGACTGAAAACGACAAATCTTATCTTCCTGAAGTTGCAGGAAGTAGATCGAAGACATCAGATCTTATCGCCACTGAGCAGGAGTGGACCAGATCAAATTTGAGCAAGTCTTATCTCCATGTATTGGCAATGGAGCAGGCTGAAGAAATCAGATCTTATCTCCACTGAGCAGGAGTGGAGTAGATCGAATTCGAGCAAGTCTTATCTCCATGTATTGGTAATGGAGCAGACTGAAGAAATCAGATCTTATCTCCACTGAGCAGGAGTGGAGCAAATCAAATTTGAGCAAGTCTTATCTCCATGCATTGGCAATGGAGCAGACTGAAGAAATAAGATCTTATCTCCACTAAGCAGGAGTGGAGCAGATTGAAAACAACAGATCTCATCTTCCTCAAATTGCAGGAAATAGATCAAAGATACTAGTCTGGCATCCCTGAGTTTGCAGTGGAGCAGACTAAAGATAGCTGTAACATCCTGAAATTGGGCCTAGCAGAATTGAGCCCAACGGGCCTTGAGCGTAGTAGCGTTTAAATTTTTGGAGAACAAGAGATTGACTTAAATGCAAGTTGGACCTATTAGATAAGTGATTTTGGAAAGATAGAGGGCTTCTATGAAGTCCCGAGATCAAACTTTGGCTTTGGGGAAATTTTGGTTTTAAGTGAAAAAAACCCTGGGAGTTGGTAGGTAGGCTTTAAGAATAAAATATGGAGGAAAATGACACAAGTAGAGTGTGTGGTGTAGTGGCAAAGTGACGCCACATAAGAGACAAAGGGGTGACGCCACAGGGAAGGAAGGAGGTCCAAGGTTCAAGTCTTGGCTCTTGCATTTTGGTTTTCTTTTTACATGGACCTTAGATTTGGGCTATAGATTTATATTTAGTTGCGCATGGTTTAAGACACAAGAGGAGCTTGTGGCCAAGTGGTTAGCGGCGTGGATTATGTTGCAAGGGAGCCTGGGTTCGAATCTCATGATAAGCAAGGGAGTATTTATTTTACGGATTGGATGACAAGAGTTTCAGTTGAATTTAAACTCTACTGACGAAGGGATCCCACATCGGAAAGATACAAAGAAGGAAGGTAAGAAGCTAGCTATATAAAGAGCATTCTAGGAGGAGAGTTAACATACCTTGGTGGGCGTTTGGGCACAGGAGTGGTCGGAGCACGGATTAGCACCAGATTCCTATTAGGTGTGTAACTCTCTCTACTCTAGCTGTAGAGCGGCAAATGCCGAAGTGCCGGTCACGGCAATAGTAGCCACACGAGCGTGCGAGCGCACGTGTGGGGCTTCGACACGATAGTTGAGGCCAACAGTAGTATTCTTGTGAGTTGGGGCTGCTTGGGCCGCGATAGGCCGAAGTGGGCCCAATGGGCCCGTGGGCCCTTATGAGTAAATTGTGCGATTGTGTAGTATATAGTGAACTAGACTAGGTGGAACTTATATACATGGCTAGATTTGTGCTAGGTGGACCACACGAGCGTGTGGGCCCGAATGGGCCGAAATCGAGTTTTAGGCCCAATCGTCCGGTACAACCGGAAATGGTAGCTGAGTCGCTCGAGGCGACATTAGGCCTTCAGAAAGGCCATTGCAGGTGCAAAATTAATGATATACCCTTGGAAGGGTGAATTACCAAAATACCCCTGAAAGGTAAATTACGAAAATGCCTTGGTGGGTAAATTACGAAAATACCCTTGGTAGGTAAAATTACTGTTATACCCTTAGAGGTTGATTAGCTTGATTATGTTGTATTTTATTATTCTGATTATGATGGTAAATCGTTTCATACTTATATTTGACATATGTTTTGCATACATAACATACTGCATACACGAACTATTATGCCATCTTGCATGGGCTTGGGATATGATGATAAAGGTGAAGTGATAAGGTTACGTAGTGATCGGTGGCTCTGCCACATTTGATTATAAGGTCACGTAGTGATCGGTGGCTCTGCCATATTTGGTTATAAGGTCACATAGTGATCGGTGGCTCTGCCACAAATGATTTATAAGGTCACATGGTGATTGGTGACTAAGCCACAGTGGATTTCAAGGTCACATAGTGATCGGTATTATAACTGGCAGCATGACTGTCAAGACGGCGTGTAGCGGATGGAGGGTTGATTGTAGAAATCCCCACGGTGTGATGGTTGGTACGGGATGGCGTGTAGAGGATGGAAAATACTAGGTTGGGCTGGGACATATTGCATTCATATCTTTTGTATGCCATCTTGAGTGGGCTAAGGCCCAATGTGCACCTGTGGGCTTAAGGCCCAGATTACATTTATGGGGATTTACACACTGAGTCTCGATGACTCACCCCTTTGTTAATTTTGCAGGTAATCATTAGATCACAGATTTGGGAGCTGAGGCAGACTCGTGGAGGCCATGCATTGTTTTTCTTGTAAACTTGTTCTCTTATTTCAAACTTATTTTTAATTCGGGATTTTATTTGGTTTAGCCTTTAAATTGATTACTGCCTATTATTATTATCAAATGTTCAATACGGGAATTTCCTAAACCCTTAATAATCGTTTTCCAAAATGTTAACAAAATGATAACAAGCGAATAAATATTTAAACTCGAAATTTTTAACAAACGCGTAGTTTTTTAAACAATCCTTTTATGTGACATGCCAGATCCGGTTGTAACATTTAAGCCAGGTTTGGGGTGTTACAATAGCAGATATTGCTTCCTGAAGTTACAGTAAAGTAGATTGAAGCCATCAGACTTATAGTTCAATAATTCTAAAGTTGCAGTACCCCTGAAGTTGCAGTGGAGTTGGAAGCCATTTGAAGAAGATGAGGACCAAGAAGTCGAGGCTTGGCCAAGACCTGGCAAAATTGGTCCTTCTATAATCTTTGCTCCATTCTCGTTACACGACAATAAGCAAAGAGGGGCAGCTGTAATAGGCCCAATTTGCTCGGGCCCACAGATCATATAAATAAATAAATACAAAAAAAACCAAAAATAACAATTAATAAAAGTCCAATGTCCAGATTACAAAACAGCCCAAAATACACTACCTATGGCCCAATTACACCCAAAACCCAAATGGCCCAATAGCCCAAATTTGGTTTTAGAAATCAGAAACCCCGAAACCCTAGGGTTTCCTCCTTGTGCCGCTGCTTCTCCGATGACCTGCACAAAAGGAAAGAAAACGCAAGCAACAAAAATAGGAAATCTTGCATTTAATTTTTGATTTGTTTGGGTTATAAAAACCCCATAAAATTTGTAGCATGGACACAGAGAAAATTACACAGAAATATAATCAAATAAATCAAGCAAGGTTTTTTTCGTTTTGATTTTTTCTCTTCTTTTTTCGAATCTGTTCGTTACTATTTATTTAATTTTTTATATATATTATAATATAAAAAAACTTACATTTTTTTAAATTTTCAGCCATTGTTTATAAGGTTAGTACTTGGGTTTCCTCCCGAGAAGCGCTCGTTTATAGTCTTAAGTTAGACTCTCCTCTCCTTTGCATATTCATGGTGGTTTGAGGAGTTGAAAGTCCTTCCTCGTGCTAGTAATTTTATTATCATGATAGAGTGTAAGACGAGTAGCGTTTATTTTGAAAGTGCCGAACATAGGGTTACTTACCTCGATTGTTCCGTACGGAAAAACATCGACTACCTTGAAAGGGATTTCCTTGCTGGTGTTAGGGTCAGGAGGGGACACTCGTGGATCTGCTTTATCTAACAATACGTGATCTCCAATTTTAAACTTGTTTGTCTCGTAGGGTGGCCTTGGTTCTGCTTTGTGTATCCCTAGTGCTTCTTTAAGATGCTTCTTCCCCTCTTCTAGTTCATCGATCTGAATCCTTTGTTCTTAATGGGTTATTTCTTTGTTGGCACAGGGTCTAGGAACGAATTCAGTTGTGTTCTTTCGTGATGCTTCCTAAAAAGAAGGGTTAACCGAATGGTTATCAATAGAATTTACTTTCTCACCTTGGTTGTTCATTTGCTCGCTCTCCATGCCCTGTCCGTAGGGTGGATACTCAGGATCGCCATGCCCTCACTTGTCTCGCACTGCATTACTGGATGTGCCTGCGAAGAACCATAGAAATTATCAAATTTTTTATGTAGCAATTCTACCTGATTTGATAGCGCGGTCACTGCATCAATGTTGAAAACTCCGGCTGCTTTGGCTGGCCTTGTCCTTGTAACTTGCCACTGATAGTTATTCAGTGACATCTCCTCTATAAACTCGTAGGTTGCTTCAGGAGTTTTGTTGTTCAGGGTTCTGCCGGCAGCTGAATCGATTAATTGTCGTGTTGAAGGGTTCACACCATTGTAAAAAGTTTAGACCTGTAGCCACAATGGTAATCCATGGTGTCGACACCTTCTCAACAAATATCTCAACAAAAGAAAAGATATGATTCCTTGACTTGGCCGTTTTGGCTGGCGAAAAATATTTCAATAAAACTTTTTCGGTCATTTGGTCCCATGTAGTGATTGATCCTCGTGGAAGAGAATGTAACCATTGTTTGGCTTTATTCCTCAGGGAAAAGGGAAATAACCGAAGATGGATGGCATCATTAGAAACGCCATTTATCTTGAAGGTATCACAGAATTCTAGAAAATTCGCTAAGTGTGTGTTAGGATCCTCAACCTGCAAACCATCAAACTGAACAAACTGTTGTATCATCTGTATAGTGTTAGGTTTCAGTTCAAAATTATTTGCAGCAATAGTAGGCCTAACAATACTAGGCTCAGTTCCTGTTAAACTAGGTTTAGCATAATCATACATAGTGCGTGGAGCATGATGTTCGGCCATCTTTGGAGGTGGCAGATTTTTCTCAGCCATCTCTTCTTTGGTATTTATTTCAGCTTCTTGCTCTTTGTCTATGTAGTTTAGGCTTCGCCTTATCTCTCTATGATTTCTGCGAACGGTACCTTCAATATCACTATCGTAAAGTAAGGGTCCTGTCGGGTTCCTTCTAGTCATAAACTAGAGGTACCTGAAAGGAGTGAAAAAAAGAAATTAGCAAAAATAAAATAGACTAAAAAATAAAAGTAAATTGCAAAAAAAAAAATGGCTAAAGTAATAAAAATTGAGCGTTCTTAATATTTTAGTTCCACGGCAACGGCGCCAAAAACTTGATCGCATGTCAGAGTCTTAAAAATTTATATAAAGAATGATCGAACCTGGAAACTAACTATGACAACAATTGAGGCAAGCGCGCCTATCGAACAGTAGTATAGTTAAGGCAAGACCGGAATGTCGAACCCAAAGGAACCAAAAGTACTAATACTAACTCTCTTTTTATTATTTAGCCTAAGAATAAAGGGATTTATTTATCTAATCTAAATTAATTAACTACTAAACTAAAGATGCAAAGACAAAGAGAATGAATTTGGGAAAATAACTTGAGGAAAAACCAATTAATTAAGACGACACCCAAGGAAGAATCCACCTAGACTTCACTTGTTATCTAACTCTAAACCAGACGATTTATTCATTTGACTTGATCCGTAAGATTGCCTAAGTTATATTAATCCCTCTCTCGAGGCGACTAACATCTAACCCTATATAACGACTCGAAATTGGGCCTAGTAGAATTGGGCCCATTGGGCCTTAGGCGTTGGAGTGTTTAAAATTTTTGACAACAAGAGAATGGCATTATTGAAAATTGGACTTATTAGGTAAGTGATTTAGGAAGGTTACGGGGTTCCTATGAAGTCTCTGGTTCAAGTTAGGCCATTGGAAGAATTTTTATTTTTGGCCTTTAGTGGAAAGGGGCGAGGGTGATGGAAGAAGATGTAAGTATAATTGTGGGTGTTGTGATAACAAAAAAAAGCAAGGTGGTCTAGTGGAGTTGGCGTCACTTGTGTAGCAAGGGAAGAGGGGTTCGAATCCCACAGTTAGCACATGAGGAGTTTTATTTTTATGATCAAGGGAGGAAGCTGAGTGGAGTTCAAACTATGCAAGAAAGAGTGAGGACTTATTCAAACGTGAAACAAGGTGTAGTGGGGGAGTTTGGTGGAGAAAAAGTGGGAGACAAAACAAGGTGTAGTAGAGGAGTTTGTGGAGAATGTTTAGTGGAGTAAGTGAGGAAGAAAATTTTGGATGAGAGGTATTGGAGTGGAGTTGGTGGCCGAATGTGGGGGGTGTTTGGGGGAGATAATTTCGGTTAAGGGGGAGTGTTTAGGCATTTTTGGCTAGAAAAGAGTAGGTGCCGAATTTGTGACTAGTGTTTTGGGTATTCCTTTCCCTTCCTTTCTTTTCTAAAGTGTGTTCTTTACCTAATTTTGTGTTAATTGATCACTTGTGCACTTTTCTTCTTCAATCTTCTATCTCTTTGGTTTGCTCTTGTTAAGTGCCGATTATTTGTCTGCTTCAACATTTCCTTCTCTTGGTAGTGGCTGAATAGAACCGAACCTATCCTCCCCTAATACTTTGTCTATTGTTCTCTTTTTGGCCAAAACAAAGCTAATCTCTTTCTTCTTCTTTCCATTTGATTATCATCTCTGAGGGTTGTGAGGGTTCAACTTTTGATTGTTCAAGAATCTGTTCTTGTCGAATCTGAGGGTAAGTAATACTAATCGTATTGCGAGCTTCTCTCTAGTGCCGAACGTGGGTGGTTGATAACTTCGTTTGTTTTGGTACATCAATTGTGTTAGGAACCCGTTGGTGATAGTCAAGGGATAAGACCAAACTGTTTTGGTACATCGAAGGAGATCACGTTGTGGGTCAATGAAGAGTGGTTCTTTAGGAAATCCAAATCAGGTGTGTAATCCCGTGCTTTAATCCCGTATTTTCCGTATACATATCTGAAATGGTGTGTAATCTCACACTTCTCTGAAAGTTTGTATTAAATATTCTGTGAATCGGTCGAAATACCGAAGAAAACCAAAAACCGGCATCCGTGAACACTCGGGCGTGCGTATGATCGTAGTGGTAATCGCATTTTCTAATAAAACAGTTTCGGTTAGAAGCAGTGACGTATTTTTGAAACATCATGAAAAATAGGAGAAAGGGAATTAGAAAGTGAATAAGATATCAAATTAAAGATTACTGTGTCTATTTTAATATGGAAGAAACAGAGAAGGAAGAGGAATTTTATATTCTGAGATATGTTAATTTTAGTGAGACTGGTTCTGATGGACTTTGTGGTTCTCTGATCTGTCTTAGAAAAATCATATAAAATTGTACAAAGAGAATTATGAGTTATAATTTATATTTATGGATCCCTTAGTGAGTCTATTTTCAAAATAAACAAGTTGGAGTAGTATATGAAAACCGTACAGTGAGATATTTGAAATTAAAGCAAGAGAGGTCAAAATCATTGGACAGTGAAACAAGGGAATATTTAAGGAATAAACTGTACTAAATGGCTAGGCCAACAATTCGGGAAAAATTACAGTAAGAAGATATATGAGTCTAGTTCCAAGGAAAATTTGCGGATCTAGATTTCGAGTTTTCTAACTCGAGTTATGGTCAATTTAGTCAGTATGACGCAGATGGACAGTTTAAATTTGTATGCCCCAAATTACTAATTAAGTTTTAGTTACGAGATTACCGAATTACCCTTAGAGAATAAATTACCGAATTACCCTTGGTGGGTAAAACTACCGAATTTACCCTTGGAAGGTAAATTACCGAATTACCCTTGGTGGTTAAAATTTCTAAATTACCCTTAGAGAGTAAATTACCGAATTACCCTTGGTGGGTAAAACTACTGAATTTACCCTTGAAAGGTAAATTACCGAATTTACCCTTGGAAGGTAAATTATCGAATTGCCCATGGTGGGTAAAAATTCTGAATTACCTTTAGATAGTAAATTACCAAATTACCCTTGGTGGGTAAAACTACCAAATTTACCCTTGGAAGGTAAATTACCGAATTACCCTTGGTGGTTAAAATTTCTAAATTACCCTAAGAGAGTAAATTACCAAATTACCCTTGGTGGGTAAAACTACCGAATTTACCCTTGGAAGGTAAATTACCGAATTACCCTTGGTGGGTAAAACTACCGAATTTACCCTTGGAAAGTAAATTACCGAATTGCCCTTGGTGGGTAAAAATTCTGAATTACCCTTAGAGAGTAAATTACCGAATTACCCTTGGTGGGTAAAACTACCGAATTTACCCTTGGAAGGTAAATTACCGAATTGCCCTTGGTGGGTAAAAATTCTGAATTACCCTTAGAGAGTAAATTACCGAATTACCCTTGGTGGGTAAAATTACTAAAATACCCTTAGAGGGTAAATTACCGATATACCCCTGGGTTGCAAAATTATCGAAATACCCTTAGAGGGTAAATTACCGAAATACCCCTGGGTTGCGAAATTACCGAATACGAAATACCCTGGGTTGCGAAATTACCGAAATACCTTTGGAGGGTAAATTACTGAAATACCCCTGGGTTGCGAAATTACCGAATACTCTTGGAGGGTAAATTACCGAAATACCTCTAGGTTGCGAAATTACCGAAATACCCTTGGAGGGTAAATTACCGAAATACCCCTGGGTTACGAAATTTCTGAAATACCCTTGGAGGGTAAACTACCGAAATACCCCTGGGTTGTGAAATTTCTGAAATACCCTTAGAAGGTAAATTACCAAAATACCCTTGGATTGCGAAATTACCGAATTACCCTTACTGGGTAAAATTACCGCTATACCCCTATGGGTTGATTAGCACGACAATGTGTGTATTCTGTTTATCTAGTTATGACGGTAATCTATTTCATACATCATTATGAAATGTGCTTTGCATACATGACATACTGCATGGGTTGGGTTATGTAATTGGAGGAAGTGATTGATTTGTTAGAGTCGCACGAGTCACCTGAGATGACTGTGGACTCACCGATTTGATTTTTAGGGTCGCACGAGTCACCCGAGATGACTGTGGACTCACCGATTTGATTTTCACTCATCGATTTGATTTTTAGGGTCGCCCGAGACGACTGTGGACTCACCGATTTGATTTTTAGGGTCACACGAGTCACCCGAGATGACTGTGGACTCACCGATTTGATTTTCACACATCGATTTGATTTTTAGGGTCGCACGAGTCACCCGAGATGACTGTGGACTCACCGATTTGATTTTCACTCATCGATTTGATTTTTAGGGTCGCACGAGTCACCCGAGATGACTGTGGACTTGTAACATCCTAAAACCGGGGCTATTTGGGATTAAATTATTTTTTCCTGAGTTTGAATTGTTATGGCATTAATTATGGTGTAGTAAGGCTTAATTATGGATTTTTAGTAGGCTCGGGTAGTGGGAAAAATATTATTTTTAAGCTTTAAAAGGTGAGGAGCCTTAGTAGGTAGGGGTTACAAGAATAAATAAGGGATTTGTTGTCATAAAATGAGCCTAGAATAAGTGGCAAAAGGAGGGCCACTTAGGAGCTACATGTGACGCCACAATGGGTGAGGCAGAGCCTTGGCTCGAGTCATGAAAATCTCCTTTTTGGCACCTTGTTTGGACGGCAATAAGAGAGAGAAAATGCTCAAATTTGTTTTAATATTAAAGGATAATATGAGCATTTTAAATTGGATTTTTATTTGTTAAATTCTAAGGATAATAAGGATGTTATTTGGTTTTATTTGGATTAATAAAAGATATTTGGATTAATAAGAAATATTATTTGGATTATTTGGTTATTATTTGGGATTATTTCAAATTATTTTGAAATGTTTCAAAATAAGTGGCTTGGAGTGATTTAAGGAGTTGAGGGAGTTTGAATTCCTAGCTCTAAGGAGGGTGGACGGTAAGGCTACTAAGGGGGGTGCTGAATGCCTATAAAAGCCCCAACCTACCACCTTGTTGTTCTTTTCTTTCATTTGAGCCGAAATTCCCAACCTTTTCTTCTTTGTTTTCTGTTATTTTTCTCATTCTCTCAAACACTTGGCCGAAACACTCTCTACTTCTCTTTACCGAATCCCTCTCCCACTTTCACTTTCTTTTCTTTTCTTTTCCACACTAGCCGAACTCTCTTCTTCCCCTTTTGTTAAACTATAGCCGAATCTACTTTTCACTTGTGTGCCGAATCTTTCTTCCTTCTTTGAACCCATCTTGGCCGAATATACCTCTTGAAGTGCCGAAATCCCACATTCCTCCCTGGTTGCACTTTGGCCGAATAGTATAGTGGCATTGATACTCCGAGATTTCTCTGTTATTCACTCGATTATAAAGGTAAGGGATGGCCGAACCCTCCTTTCGTATTTTCTTTTCGTTGTCGATTTGTTGGATGAAATGAAAGCCGAAATTTCGGCAATCAGTAGCAAGGGTTCTAACCAGTGTGAAATCAATGATAGGCACTTCGGGATCTCAAAGCAGTGAGATCAGATCTTGCATTCTCTGACAATCGGATTTGGGTAAGTGGTGGTAAGTGCCTACTTATAAAAGATTATTCTTACAATGATTAAGAAAAAGCCAAAGGCTATTTAAGTGGCTACTAATAGTTGCCGATTTCAGGGAAGTAAAATCATTCAGAGTATAGTGACTTGGGTTCAAAGGCACTCGGGTAAGGATTCGGGTTCAAAAAGAGAACCCTTTTAAATATTTGGTTTGGCCGAATAGGCCATGGTACTAACTCCCATATTTGGCCGAATATAGGGACCGGTAGATCTAGGTGGCCGACTTCTATTTTCGGGATTTAGAGCATCCAAAGGTGACAGGTGTGTACATACACACTTATAACAATTAATAACTGTGCTAGATATATGTTGTATGTAAATCTGTTTGATGTAGATACGGATTTAGTACCTTAATGGTACAAGCGAGGATTCCGGTAAGTCTCTGTTAATACGAGATTATTATGCTTTTGGGAAGCATGGCTTATATGATACATGTGATAAATGTATGAGATCTGAACATGACTGTTTGACTATTGTGGGTTAAATGAGTGGAGGGGGCAGTGATATTGTACCGACAGGCACCAGTGTTTTGGTAACACACTGTGACTACGGTCACCAGAGGTTTGGTACCTCCAGAGGTTTGGTACCTCGTTGCGTCTCGTCCCAGTGGTTTAGTACCACAGTGGGTTGGCCCCACATATTATATAAGGGATTGACGCCAGTGATTTGGCATCACACGATGGGTTGGCCCCATCAATCGATTGTGTCTATGGACACCAGAGGTTTGGCACCTCCAGTGATTTGGCATCACATCTGTGACTATATGTCACCAGTGGTTTGGCACCACCAGTGGTTTGGTACCACAACGGGGTAGACTGAGGCGTTTGGTTGGCTAGGTTGGGTACACTTTCTCGTGCATGTTAATTGTTATAATTTGTGTATGAAATTGGTTTAAACCGGGGGAAGGGTTACATACTGAGTCTTGGTGACTCACCTTCTCCTTTATACTTTTCAGGTGATACATAGATCGCGGATATGGAGCCGGATGGACTCGAGGTGGCCATGCAGTGGACTTGAATTAATTGAACTTTAAACTTAGCTATTTTATTTTTGGTTTATTTTTATTTTGGATGTAATAAGGCCTCCATATACTTTATTTTTGTTATTTCTCATATGTTGGATGCTTTATTTTCAACTATATTATTAAAATTAAATTAAATCACATGTTTTTCCTAAATTAATTACGAAAATGTTTTATCGTGCCATCGGCCACATTTGAAATTTGTATAATAACTTGACCCAATTGAATTTTCAAAATTTAACCTAAGTATGGTTTCAGCAAGATAACAAAAAACGAGAAGTTTTCAACAAAATTTAAATTGGTTTTAAAATGGATTTCAAAAAGTTTTTCTCCGTAACAAACCAAATTCGGTCATAATGTTTGGGCCGGGTTTGGGATGTTACAGAATTGGTATCAGAGCCCAGTTTAAAGCTCGACTGTGGGGGGCCCAAGGCCCAAAAATGTTTTGGTAGGCCTTTTTGGAATGTTTTGAATTGTTTTGGGTTTTGAATGGCATGACACCGAGTCTCCGGCACCTATCCGCCCAGGTAAGTACCTCCAAACTTCTTTGTGAATTATTTTCTGTAGAAGGGTAGGAAGCATGGAACGTAGAATAGTCTTATAGGACTTGGACCCTAAGGTTAGATTACTCAAACACACAAACAGAACATAAGACTTAATGAACTAAACCAACCTATGGCTAAGTCAATGAGCTAGGGTGTGGTAACCCCTGTACGCATGTCTAGGATTGGATCCGGGAGAGCCTGGTATTTAAGCAGCCCTAGTGACTCACCACCTCTTTGCAGGAATCCTACCTGGTGCGTAGCTTCGGTTCACCCTAACTCAAAGGGCTCAGTGGTGTGGCAACCTCTGTGCGCATGTCTAGAAAGGTTCGGTGGGAGCTTGGTATTTAAGCAGTCCACGTGACTCACCTTCTCTCCATTCGAATCCTGCCTGGTGCGTAGCTTTAGTTCACCCTGACCAAGAGGGCTCGGTCATAGGCTAAACATAACGACTAAAACCCGAAAGGGACCTAGCCATGTTTTCGAAAGGAAGAAAACAACAAAAATTTGGTTTTCAAAACTCTTAAAATCACTCTTCCAAGCATAAGAACAACCATTTTTATAATGTTTTTCCCGAAAAATTTGATTTGTGAAAATTACAGAAATGCCCTTAGGGGTAAAATTACTAAATTACCCTCGGTTCATAAAATAATAATTCAATGGTTTTGGCCAAAAATCTCGTAATTTTATAAATATCCAAAAACTCTACTTTGCAAATCACCAATAAAATACTTTGGGTTTGGAAAAATTACCAAAATGACCCTGAGTCCAAAATTTTTGCAACAGCATCGTTTTAAAAAGGGAAACTCTTAAAACGGAACTCTCGGAGTTTTACAACTGTTAAAATATTCCAGATTTATTAAAAATTGCAAAATTACCCCTGATTGACAAAATTACCAAAATACCCCTGGTTTCCGAAATGATGCCATAACTTCAAATTTTACAAATTTTCAAAAATGCTCTTCAATTTTAGGAATTTCAAAGTAACCTGTTTCATTAAAGTTTTGGAAATTCTCAGATTTTATTACGAAAATACCCCTGTAGGGAAATGACGAAAATACCCTTGGGTTAGAAATGGACAGAAATGTTCGAGGAGCGAATAGGTATGGAAAGTATTAGGGAATGGATGTACGTACTTCTTTGTATGAATTAGGATAGAAGACGGAACCCTTGTTTGCTCGAAAGAATCTCTAATTAAAATTCTTTCATAAAATTTCTTCGCGACTAATAAAGTGGAACAAATGCTAACGCATAAAATTTTTCTTAATCAGATTAAAAGCGCAGTAGATAGAATGAGTTCTAGAGGACGTGGATGCCGTGGACACGGTAGGGGTAGGATGACCGTGTCAGAACCCGTCGGGTCGGGACAGGGTTCTGAAAATGAAGTACCACCGCCACCACCACCTCCTACTTTTAGAGGTGAGGAGCAGGATCAGACCGGTGGTGAGGCAGTATCGCAAGCGGTATTGCGAGTTCTGGAGATTGTTGCTGGGGCTGGTGGAAATCTGGGAGCTCGAAAATCTGTTCCTGAGCGGATTCGGTCCAACGGAGCTGAGGTGTTCCAGGGTGTGTCGGGAGTAGCACCCAGTGCAGCGGAATACTGGCTAGAATCTACAGATAGGATCATGGATGATCTAGACCTGTCTAATGAGGAAAAGCTAAAAGGGGCAGTGTCGCTCCTGAAGGATGAAGCGTACCAGTGGTGGCTCACGGTTCGTGATGGAGCCACGGCAGATGATCTCACGTGGGAATATTTCAAAACCGCTTTTCAGAAAAAGTATGTAGGCACTAGATATACTGATGCTCAAAGGAAAACTTTTCTGGGACTAGTGCAAGGAACTAAGTCAGTGGCGGAATATGAGGCGGAGTTTCTAAGGCTGAGTAGGTATGCTAGAGGCATTGTGAATACTGAACATGAGCGCTGTGTCCGCTTTGAGGACGGACTTAGAGATGATTTGAGACTACTGATTGCCCCATAGCAAATTCGTGAGTTTTCATCCCTGGTGGAAAAAGCTAAGGTAGCCGAAGGGATCAAGGAGTCTGTAAGGCAAGGTTATGATAGGAATAGGAAGAAGAGAAACTTTGGATCGTCTGGGTCAAGTGGGAATTTTCAGAAAAAGGCTAGGCAGAGTGGGCCAAATCAGGCAGCAAGGCCCATAGCTACTAATCAGAGACCGGCTCAGTGCAATCGCTGTGGAAAAGCCCATTGGGGAGGTTGTTGGACTAGTGAGAGGGGCTATTTTGAATGTGGGTCTTTGGATCACCGCGTGAGGGATTGTCCCCGGAAGCGAGCTCAGAATCAGTCAGGGGGCAGAACCGTACTCAGGATAGAAATATTGGACCACCACAGAGGGGTCGTGGTAATGGCAGAGGAAGCAACGGTCCTAACCGAGGTCGTGGAATTCAGGGCAGAGGTTCAGGCAATACAGAGGTAAGGCAGCCTGGCTTAGTCTATGCGGCGAGGCGGCGCGAGGAGGGTGACGCACCGGATGTCATAACCGGTACGTTCTTAATTTTTGGTCTTCCTTATATTGCACTAATTGATGTGGGTTCGACGCATTCATATATTGCTAGTAGTGTGGTAGAGACTATGGACCTAGACTCTGAGACTGCTTCTAGGAAGATGACTGTAGTTAGTCCTTTAGGTCACTCTGTAGTCGTAGACAAACTATATAGAGACGTACCCCTAGAACTCCAAGGGGTAGTATTCGTGGCTGATCTGATGGAGCTGCCGTTTGGGGAGTTCGATTTGATCCTCGGAATGGACTGGTTGGTTAAGTACCAGGCGAGGTTGGATTGTGCCGCAAAGCGCATGGTTCTTAAGAGGGCTGAAGGGGACGAAGTGGTTATGTTTGGTAATAGAAGGAACTACCTGTCCAATGTGGTGTCTGCCTTAAAGGCTGAGAGAATGGTCAGGAAAGGTTGTGAAGCGTATTTAGTTCGAATTTATACCTTGGAGGCTAAGGAATCAGCAGTAGAAAAGGTCCGAACGGTAGGGGAATTCACTGATGTGTTCCCAGAAGAACTTCCGGGTCTGCCTCCGGATCGGGAAGTTGAATTCGGTATAGACTTGCTACCCGGAACGGCACCTGTGTCTATAGCATCGTACCGAATGGCACCAAAGGAATTGGTGGAGCTAAAGGCTCAAATTCAGGAGCTCTTGGATAGAGGGTTTATCCGACTGAGTATATTTCCGTGGGGAGCACCTGTGTTGTTTGTCAAGAAGAAGGACGGTTCTATGCGGATGTGTATCGACTACCGTCAACTGAACAAGTTAACGATCAAGAACAAGTATCCGTTGCCTCGGATTGACGACTTATTCGATCAACTGAAGGGTGCCTCGGTGTTCTCGAAGATAGACCTTAGGTCGGGTTACCATCAACTTAAGGTGAAGGAAGTTGATGTGCACAAGACGACATTCAGAACCCGATATGGGCATTACGAGTTCCTGGTGATGCCATTTGGGTTGACCAATGCACCGGCGGCATTCATGGACTTAATGAATAGGGTATTTCAGCAGTACTTGGACCAATTTGTCGTGGTGTTCATAGATGACATTTTGGTTTACTCAAAGACGGAGGAGGAGCATGACAAACATTTGCGAATAGTGCTGCAAGTACTGAGGGAGAAGCAATTGTATGCCAAATTCGGTAAGTGCGAATTTTGGCTGAGGGAAGTGGCTTTCTTAGGTCACGTAGTATCGGCGGAAGGAATTAGAGTGGATCCCCGCAAGATTGAAGCGGTGTTGGATTGGAAACCGCCTAAGTCGGTGGCTGAAATACGAAGTTTTCTGGGTTTGGCAGGGTACTATCGGAGATTTGTAGAAGGATTCTCTCTGATCGCAGCACCGTTGACTAAGTTACTAAGGAAAGGTGTTCCATTTGTATGGTCAGAGAAGCAGCAAGAAAGTTTTGATGGGTTGAGGAAGATTCTGACAGAAGCTCCGGTATTGGTACAGCCTGAGGCAGGGAAGTTGTTCACAGTCTATTGTGATGCATCTCACACTGGTTTGGGATGTGTGTTAATGCAGGATGGGAAGGTAGTAGCCTATGCATCCCGTCAGTTAAGACCCCATGAGGTTAACTACCCGACGCACAACTTGGAGTTAGCAGCAGTCGTCTTCGCTTTGAAGATTTGGAGACATTACCTTTATGGGGAGAAGTCGATAGTCTACGCGGATCACAAGAGCTTAAGGTATCTTCTGACTCAGAAGGATCTGAATCTGAGACAGCGCCGATGGATTGAACTGTTGAAGGACTACGACTGTTCAATCGAGTATCATCCAGGCAAGGCTAACGTGCTGGCTGACGCGTTGAGCCGGAAGGTGGTGACAGATCTAAGAGCGATGTTTGCTCGTTTGAGTCTATATGACGATGGAAGTCTTTTGGCGGAACTTCAGGTGAAGCCAACCTGGATTGAGGAGATTAGGGAAAAGCAGTTAGTGGATGAAGGGTTGAATGCTAAGAGGATGCAAGTTCAGGATGGTGGTTTAGAAGGGTACGAATTGACTGGTGATGGTGTAGTATGTTTTCAAAGACGGCTCTGTATGCCGAAAGATGTGGAGCTGAGACAAATAATTCTCCAAGATGCACATAGCAGCCTATACGCTATGCATCCGGGAGGCAGCAAAATGTATGGAGACTTGCGGAAACAGTTCTGGTGGCCTGGGTTGAAGCGTGAGATAACTGAGTTCGTAGGAAAGTGTCTGACATGCCAGCAGGTTAAGGCTGAACATCAGTTACCATCGGGACTACTTCAACCGGTAAAGATTCCTCAATGGAAATGGGAGAGGATCACCATGGATTTCGTTAGTGGGTAATTGTTGATCGCCTGACTAAATCAGCTCATTTCATACCGGTAAGAATGGATTACTCACTCCAGAAGCTAGCGAAGTTGTATGTAGGGGAAATAGTGAGGTTGCATGGTGTGCCAGTATCGATTATCTCGGATAGGGATCCAAGGTTCACGTCGAGGTTTTGGAAAGCGTTGCATCAGGCTTTGGGTACGCGATTGGATTTCAGTACAGCTTTCCATCCGCAGTCAGACGGGCAGTCAGAAAGGGTCATACAGATTTTAGAGGATATGCTGAGGGGTTGCGTCTTAGAATTCTGAGGTAGTTGGGAAGAATTTCTACCATTAGCAGAGTTCGCCTACAACAATAGCTATCAAGCGAGTATCCAGATGGCACCATACGAAGCATTGTATGGACGGAAATGCCGTACTTCTACATGTTGGACGGAGTTAGGTGAGAGACAAGTCTTGGGTCCGGAATTGGTTGCAGAAACTGAGGACAAAGTTAAGGTGATTCGGGATCGTCTTAAGGAAGCATCAGATAGACAGAAGTCTTATGCTGACTTGAAACGCAAGGAAATGGAGTATGAGGTAGGAGACAAGGTTTTTCTTAAGGTGTCGCCTTGGAAAAAGGTGTTGAGATTTGGGCGAAAAGGGAAGCTGAGCCCAAGGTTCATTGGCCCATATACGGTGTTGAAGCGAGTGGGACCGGTGGCTTATCAACTTGAGTTGCCGGCAGAATTGAGTCAGATCCATGACGTCTTCCATGTATCAATGCTTAGGCGATATCGGTCAGACCCATCGCACGTTGTGCCGGTGGCAGAGATTGAAGTCAACTCAGACTTATCTTTCGAGGAAGAACCGGTTCAGATCTTGGATAGAGATGTAAAGGTTCTACGCAGGAAGTCAGTGCCCTTAGTGAAAGTGTTATGACGGAACCATGGAACAGAGGAAGCTACGTGGGAACCCGAGGATGTGATGCAGCAACAATACCCCCACCTCTTCTGACCAGTTAATTTCGAGGACGAAATTCTTTTTATGGGGGGTAGACCTGCAACATCCTAAAACCGGGGCTATTTGGGATTAAATTATTTTTGCCTGAGTTTGAATTGTTATGGTATTAATTATGGTGTAGTAAGGCTTAATTATGGATTTTTAGTAGGCTCGGGTAGTGGGAAAAATATTATTTTTAAGCTTTAAAAGGTGAGGAGCCTTAGCAGGTAGGGGTTACAAGAATAAATAAGGGATTTGTTGTCATAAAATGAGCCTAGAATAAGTGGCAAAAGGAGGGCCACTTAGGAGCTACATGTGATGCCACAATGGGTGAGGGAGAGCCTTGGTTCGAGTCACGAAAATCTCCTTTTTGGCACCTTGTTTGGACGGCAATAAGAGAGAGAAAATGCTCAAATTTGTTTTAATATTAAAGGATAATAAGAGCATTTTAAATTTGATTTTTATTTGTTAAATTCTAAGGATAATAAGGATGTTATTTGGTTTTATTTGGATTAATAAAAGATATTTGGATTAATAAGAAATATTATTTGGATTATTTGGTTATTATTTGGGATTATTTCAAATTATTTTGAAATGTTTCAAAATAAGTGGCTTGGAGTGATTTAAGGAGTTGAGGGATTTTGAATTCCTAGCTCTAAGGAGGGTGGACGGCAAGGCTACGAAGGGGGGGTGCCGAATGCCTATAAAAGCCCCAACCTACCACCTTGTTGTTCTTTTCTTTCATTTGAGCCGAAATTCCCAACCTTTTCTTCTTTGTTTTCTGTTATTTTTCTCCATTCTCTCAAACACTTGGCCGAAACACTCTCTACTTCTCTTTGCCGAATCCCTCTCCCACTTTCACTTTCTTTTCTTTTCTTTTCCACACTAGCCGAACTCTCTTCTTCCCCTTTTGTTAAACTATAGCCGAATCTACTTTTCACTTGTGTGCCGAATCTTTCTTCCTTCTTTGAACCCATCTTGGCCGAATATACCTCTTGAAGTGCCGAAATCCCACATTCCTCCCTGGTTGCACTTTGGCCGAATAGTATAGTGGCATTGATACTCCGAGATTTCTCTGTTATTCACTCGATTATAAAGGTAAGGGATGGCCGAACCCTCCTTTCGTATTTTCTTTTCGTTGTCGATTTGTTGGGTGAAATGAAAGCCGAAATTTCGGCAATCAGTAGCAAGGGTTCTAGCCAGTGTGAAATCAATGATAGGCACTTCAGGATCTCAAAGCAATGAGATCAGATCTTGCATTCTCTGACAATCGGATTTGGGTAAGTGGTGGTAAGTGCCTACTTATAAAAGATTATTCTTACAATGATTAAGAAAAAGCCAAAGGCTATTTAAGTGGCTACTAATAGTTGCCGATTTCAGGGAAGTAAAATCATTCAGAGTATAGTGACTTGGGTTCAAAGGCACTCGGGTAAGGATTCGGGTTCAAAAAGAGAACCCTTTTAAATATTTGGTTTGGCCGAATAGGCCATGGTACTAACTCCCATATTTGGCCGAATATAGGGACCGGTAGATCTAGGTGGCCGACTTCTATTTTCGGGATTTAGAGCATCCAAGGGTGACAGGTGTGTACATACACACTTATAGCAATTAATAGTTGTGCTAGATATATGTTGTATGTAAATCTGTTTGATGTAGATACGGATTTAGTACCTTAATGGTACAAGCGAGGATTCCGGTAAGTCTCTGTTAATACGAGATTATTATGCTTTTGGGAAGCATGGCTTATATGATACATGTGATAAATGTATGAGATCTGAACATGACTGTTTGACTATTGTGGGTTAAATGAGTAGAGGGGGCAGTGATATTGTGCCGACGGGCACCAGTGTTTTGGTAACACACTGTGACTACGGTCACCAGAGGTTTGGTACCTCCAGAGGTTTGGTACCTCGTTGCATCTCGTCCCAGTGGCTTAGCACCACAGTGGGTTGGCCCCACATATTATATAAGGGATTGACGCCAGTGATTTGGCATCACACGATGGGTTGGCCCCATCAATCGATTGTGTCTATGGACACCAGAGGTTTGGCACCTCCAGTGATTTGGCATCACATCTGTGACTATATGTCACCAGTGGTTTGGCACCACCAGTGGTTTGGTACCACAACGGGGTAGACTGAGGCGTTTGGTTGGCTAGGTTGGGTACACTTTCTCGTGCATGTTAATTGTTATAATTTGTGTATGAAATTGGTTTAAACCGGGGGAAGGGTTACATACTGAGTCTTGGTGACTCACCTTCTCCTTTATACTTTTCAGGTGATACATAGATCGCGGATATGGAGCCGGGTGGACTCGAGGTGGCCATGCAGTGGACTTGAATTAATTGAACTTTAAACTTAGCTATTTTATTTTTGGTTTATTTTTATTTTGGATGTAATAAGGCCTCCATATACTTTATTTTTGTTATTTCTCATATGTTGGATGCTTTATTTTAAACTATATTATTAAAATTAAATTACATCACATGTTTTTCCTAAATTAATTACGAAAATGTTTTATCGTGCCATCGGCCACATTTGAAATTTGTATAATAACTTGACCCAATTGAATTTTCAAAATTTAACCTAAGTATGGTTTCAGCAAGATAACCAAAAACGAGAAGTTTTCAACAAAATTTAAATTGGTTTTAAAATGGATTTCAAAAAGTTTTTCTCCGTAACAAACCAAATTCGGTCATAATGTTTGGGCCGGGTTTGGGATGTTACAGGACTCACCGATTTGATTTTCACTCATCGATTTGATTTTTAGGGTCGCACAAGTCACCCGAGATGACCGTGGACTCACCGATTTGATTTTCACTCACCAATTTGATTTTTAGGGCCGCACGAGTCACCCGAGATGACTGTGGACTCACCGATTTGATTTTCACTCATCGGTTTGATTTTTAGGGTCGCACGAGTCACCCGAGATGACTGTGGACTCACCGATTTGATTTTTTTGGGTCGCACGGGTCGCCCGAGACGACTGTGGACTCACCGACTTGATTTTTTGGGTCGCACGAGTCACCTGAGATGACTGTGGACTCACCGATTTGATTTTCACTCACCGATTTGAAATATGGCTTTATGCCCAGTTTGATATATGGCTTAATGCCCAGTTTGGTGTGTTGGCGGGGTGGGTGACTAAAGCTCCCCACAGGTGTGTTGGTTGGTACGGTTGGTGTGTAGCGGATGGAAATACTAGGCTTGGTTTGGGAATTGCATTTCATATTCATGTTATAATTGATACATTATTATTATTATTGAACATGGGCTAGGCCCAAAATATTGTTAATTGTATTACGACCCAATGGATAACGGTAAGGGGATTACACACTGAGTTCTTGTAACTCACCCCCTTTCTCTTAACCATTTTCAGGTAATGCTCAGTGACGTGGACTTGGGCCATGGATGACTCGATGGAGACCATACTTCAGAAATGGTTTATCTGGACTTCAGACTTCTTTCTTGTTTATTTTATTACTCTGCTATTTTAGGTTAAATGTTGTAATAAGGCATTGGATTTCTTTCAAAATGCTTCTGCAACTCTATTCCCAAACATTCCATTTTCGTAAATTGTTTATTTCAAATATATTTTTACAACCAAAAAGGTTTTTAAAATATAATTACGTTTTCAAGTAAATAACAATTGCTTAAGTGTTTTGGGTTTTAACAAAGAGGCTGTAATTCTCAAAGATGGCCATACATCGGAATACTTCTCCAAAATTTTTAGTAAATTTCTGTTTAGCTTCATTTTAAGTTTATTTTAATTTGGGTTTGGTTTTTATAATAAGGCCATTGGAAATTATTTTTCTTTAAATTACCATTTCATTTATATTCAAACTATAAACGATTAAACTCTAGATTTTTATAAAACGATAATAAATGCTTCTCAAAATATCAGGTTTCCGCAATTCACTAAATTTGATTACTGTTATAAACAAGTTTTTGGAAATGGTAGTAATAATGTTTTTGCAAGGGAATTATTCTTAATTAAGTACATTTTGAAAATAAGCAAACAAAATTTGAGGTTTTGAATAGTAAAAAGTTTTAAATTCTTTAAGAAGAGTTTCTAATGAAAACATGGTTTTCGAAAAACTTTTCAATGTGACATGCCAGATTCGGGTCTAACTTCTAGGCCGGGTTTGGGGTGTTACACCCTAGGTTGATTAATTGAAATCTCTTTCTAATTAAAACCCCTAGAATCGCATTAACTCGATCTATGGACTCCCATATTAGGTTTTACCCTAATCCGGTAAAATCTCGTCACCCTATCTCTAGGCGCGCGATCAACTCCGCTTAATTATGCTAGATCTACTCTTAGGCAGGGACTTTTGCTCCTCCACCTAAGCACATCATACTTGAATTAATATCCCGGAAATATCAACACAAGAATTAAGAACACATAATCAAGAATAAGTCAAATATTTATCATATAGTTCAGCAAACGATAGCAAGATTCATCTTAGGTTTCATCCCCTCAGGTATCTGAGGGTTTAGTTCATAACAATAAAAGAAAACATCTCAAAAGAAAAGATAAAACAAAACATAAGAAATCCCTAAACCCCCTGAAGGAATTGAATGAGAGATCCTCCGTCTTGAGTATAACTCCGGCTTCTTGAGATGGATCAACTGGCTATCTTCGAGTGATTTCCACAAATCTGACCTTTCTGGCTCGGCTCCTTAGCCTAGCTAACCGCCTCTTTCTAGGTTATACTTAGGGTGTTTATATAGGCTTTTGAGATAGGTTTCTTTGCCCTTAAGTATCCTTTTCCGAGTGAAATTGCTCTTTTCCACGACAGGGACACGGCCATGGCACACGCCCGTGTGAGTCGTCTTTAGGCCGTGTTCAGACTTTTAATGAGGCACGACCGTGCCCAGGCCGTGTCGATTCTATTTTGGCCCAATTTGGTCCGTTTTAAGCTCGTTTCTCGTTCTTTTCATCCTCGGGTGCTTTCCTGAGTATAAAACATGAAAAGAAAGGATTAAGAGCACCTTTTTACATAAACCAAAGGATAAATCATCCAAAAGCATGCTAAATGTGGGCTTAAAATATGTTACTTTTACGGTTTATCAAATACCCCCACACTTAAGCTTTTGCTTGTCCTCAAGCAAAATTCTCAACTCACAATTAAAACGAACTTCCTCGATTCATAATATTTATCAATAGTGTTTCATCATAATTCATAGATAATTCATACATGGATAACTCAACTCAAAGAGTCCTAAAGATTCAAACAATCGAAGTCATAATTTTTATATTATGAAAACATAGGTGTTTCCCTTTACCTGAATAATTACCTCTGATTCAAAATCGACAAGAATTGACATCCTCACTAATGATTCACTCAAACCACTCGAAGTGTTTGAGGTTCAAAATTAAGCACTCAAAAGTCAAACATGAAGAGCTAATCCCATAAGCTTGCATGAAAATCAAATCTCCACCACTATAAAATGAGATGATACACAAATCAAAAGGTCTTTAACAGGGTTGTAATGGAGGTTGGGTTAAAGGTGTGGATAAAGGCTGAATTAGAAGGTTAGAATCGAGATTGACTTGATAAATTACCTAACTAGAAACACGAACTGATAATGAATAATTATATTATCTAGAAACTAACAAAACGAGCTTCTTATTCAAGATTTGGAATTTACATGTATAAGCTCATAGAACTAATAATGAATATATTTTGAAATTTTCTTTTTTTTTTCTTTTTTAATTAAGAACAAGTCAAATAATAATAAAGGATGAATTTACTACTAAAAAAAATAATTAGGCAACCGATCAAATCAAATCTCGATATAAGGGTAGTAAAAAAGAATGGTGATAACAAATACAAAGGGTTGTGGGGGAATATTAGTGGGTGAGTCAATAAAAAGGGTTGTTAGGATCAACGTGGTTCACTAGGGGTTCATTATGAAGGTAGGCTTTTTAATGGAGTAAGTCTGTTAAAACCTAGGTGCCTTTACCATCTCGGTATATTAAATCATAGGTGTAGTCTCGACATGTATAATCAATGCAAGTTCTAGAATAACAAAATGTTGACACACTTCGTAAATTTCACAAAAATTATGCTCTAATAGGCTCAAAGTCTCACAAAAATTATGGGTATTTGATATCAACCTCGTAAATTTCAAACTTCAAGGTAACATTCAGATTCAGGTAGACAACCTAAAAAAAATTTATTCTGAAAAATAGACTTATCATGCTTGATTCTCTAGTATCCTTCAAATTTAATCATCAATGCATAATTATCAATGGCTTACTCTAAAACATATCAATAAAAATCATAAGTCAAAGGAATTTTCATTCTAATCATAATATGAGAAACTTACTTCAAGACAAGATATCATTCAGGGATTTGAGAATAATGAAGAAAGTTAGGCACTTTCTTGAAATAACTATTCACCTCCCCCACACTTAAGATGTACATTGTCCTCAATGTACAAAGATATATATATGCATTTTAAGAGAGAGAGAGTGAGGTGAGACTTCCTGAATTTTGATGGTTTCTTGGAGTTGGAAGTCGATAGGGGTGGTGAAAATAGAAGTATAAATAAAATTAAAATTAAAGATTAATGGACCAAATAGTCCTTATTGTTGGATGGTTCGCGAGGTGGGTGTGACCTCTAAGGTTGCGGAGGTGCTGGCGGTGGCGGAAGTGGCGTGATTTTCAAGCAGCCTTTAGAACCTCTAAGGTTGTATTGAGGTGGTGGTCGTGGTTCCGGTGTGATTCCCTAGCAGCCTTTTGAACTTGACACTAAGAAACTAAAATAAAATAAACTAAATTAATCATAAGATAGTCAAATAGAAGGAAAATAGAGGAGAAGATAAAAGTAAAACAAAAGATAAATGGTCTCAAAGACCCTTGGCTTGTCGAGTGGATGAAACGGCCAGCATGAACTTATGTAGATCGGTCTCCATGAGGGAGACTGTGCTGGGATCCTTCTGTTTCTTCGACATGGCCAAAAGATTGAGAAGAATGCTATGAAAACAAAGAATGCTGAGAATGGAGGATGTAGAAGGGTGTAACGGAGGAAGAAGGGTGAGAAATAGGTGAGAAGAGGGAGGGGTGGGTGGTTTAAATAGAATTCTCAAGTCAGATATATTCATACGCCCATGTCTTATGGGCGTGGCATCTCACACGGCCATATCGCATGGCCGTGGTGGGCTTCGTTCGTTTTTCCCAAGCCCGTGCTCCATTTGCCACGCCCGTGTGTTATCAGACAGTATCAACCACGGCCGCATCGCACGGCCGTGGCGTTTTGTCGGTGCCCGTAGTGTGGTGGTTGGAGTCCGTGACTCGAAGATTTTATTTGCTCTGACATCTACTGTTTCTGCCATGTCAGTACGGAGATTCTTGAGGTCCACACGGCCATGGCCACGGCCGTGTGCAAGGTCGTGTGGCCTGGAAATCTGCACTTAGTTAGTTTATAGTTAGGTGCTAAAAAGGAAAATGGTGGTTTGAGGAATTGAAAGTCCTTCCTCGTGCTGGCAGTTTCATTATCATGATAGAGTGTAAGACGAGTAGCGTTTATTTTAAAAGTGCTGAACATAGGGTTACTTACCTCGATTGTTCCGTACGGAAAAACATGGCCACGGCCGTGTGCAAGGTCGTGTGGCCTGGAAATCTGCACTTAGTTAGTTTATAGTTAGGTGCTAAAAAGGAAAATAAAAGAAAGGATAAAAATGTAAAAAACTGTAATGGTGTTAGTACTTGGGTTGCCTTATGAGAAGCGCTCGTTTATAGTCTTAAGCTAGACTCTTCTCTCCTTTGTATATTCATGGTGGTTTGAGGAATTGAAAGTCCTTCCTCGTGCTGGCAGTTTCATTATCATGATAGAGTGTAAGACGAGTAGCGTTTATTTTAAAAGTGCTGAACATAGGGTTACTTACCTCGATTGTTCCGTACGGAAAAACATCGACTACCTTGAAAGGGATTTCCTTGCTGGTGTTAGGGTCAGGAGGGGACACTCATGGATCTGCTTTATCTAACAATACCTGATCTCCAATTTTAAACTTTTTTGTCTCGTAGGGTGGCCTTGGTTCTGCTTTGTGTATCCCTAGTGCTTCTTTAAGATGCTTCTTCCCCTCTTCTAGTTCATCGATCTGAATCCTTTATTCTTCATGGGTTATTTCTTTGTTCGCACAGGGTCTAGGATCGGATTCAGTTGTGTTCTTTCGTGGTGCTTCCTGAAAAAAAGGGTTAACTGAATGGTTATCAATAGAATTTACTTTCTCACCTTGGTTGTTCGATGTCCTAGCTGAATCGAGGGCTTGAAGAGTGACTGTCTCTTCACCTACACAGAGTATGAGTTCACCTGCGTCGACATCAATTTTAGTTCTGGCAGTTGCTAAAAATGGTCGTCCTAAAATTAGGAGGATCGTGTTGTCCTCATCCATGTCTAAAACGACAGTCTCCTAGGAATACGAATTTATCTATTTTCACAAATACATCTTCAATTATACCCCTAGGAACTCTAATAGTTTTATCAGCTAGTTGAATGCTCATCCTAGTTTGTTTGGGTTTACCTAGACCTAGTTGTTTAAACAATTTATAAGGCATGACATTTATGCTTGCCCCCAGATCAACTAACACATTATCAATAGTTAAACTACCAATTAAGCATGGAATTGTAAAACTCCCTGGATCTTTCAATTTCCATGGTAGTTTATTTTGCAACATTGCTGAGCATACTGCGTTCAGTTCCACATGTGATTCCTCGTCTATCTTTCACTTATTTGTCAATAGCTTCTTTAAAAATTTCTTGGAATCTGGCATCTGTGAAAGAGCTTCAAGAAACGGTAAGTTAATATGTAATTTCTTTAAAAGTTTAAGACACTTACCGAACTGTTCCTCTGTGTCGTCTTTCGTTATTGCTTGGGGATATGGTATGCGAGGTTTGTACTCTTTGATTACCGGTTTTGTCTTTTTATTGACCTCAACCATATCTTCTTCTACCACATTCTTTTACTTCAAATTAGGCTCGTCTAACCCTTCACTATCTTAAGCTGTTATGCTTGAACTTGCTCCCTTGGGTTAGTCTCGGTGTTGCTCGGTAGTCTTCCCTGTGGTCTCTCAGAAATCTGCTTAGCAAGTTGCCCGAATTGATCCTTGAACTCCTGTGACAATGCCTCAAGTTTTGTTTCTATCTTCTGGAAACGTGTTTCTGAGGCTGTTCTGAAGTTTGTCAGCACATCTTCAAGGTTCGGCTTCTTTTCCTGTGGGTAAGGCTGTTGTTGGAAGTTTTGGGATGGTTGTTGCCTTTGATTTCTTTGACCGCCCCATGAGAAATTGGGGTGGTTCTTCCAACCTGGATTATAAGTATTACTATAAGGGTTATTGTTAGATCGGAAATTATTACCCATATAGTTCATTTGCACGCTCTCCATGCCCTATCCGTAGGGTGGATACTCAGGATTCGCCACGCCCTCACTTGTCTCACACTGCATTACTGAATGTGCCTGCGAAGAACCATAGAAACTATCAAATTTTTTATGTAGCAATTCTACCTGATTTGATAGTGCAGTCACTGCATCAATGTTGAAAACTCCGGCTGCTTTGGCTGGCCTTGTCCTTGTAACTTGCCACTGATAGTTATTCAGTGACATCTCCTCTATAAACTCATAGGCTGCTTTAGGAGTTTTATTGTTCAGGGTTCCTCTGGTAGCTGAATCGATTAATTGTCACGTTGAAGGGTTCACACCATTGTATGACCTGTAGCCATAATGGTAATCCATAGTGTGGACACCTTCTCAACAAATCCTTGTATCTCTCCCATGCGTCGTAAAGTGTCTCTAAATCCATCTACACAAAAGAAGAGATATCATTCCTTAACTTGGCCATTTTGGCCGGCGGAAAATATTTCAATAAAAATTTTTTGGTCATTTGGTCCCATGTAGTGATTGATCATCGTGGAAGAGAATGTAACCACTGTTTGGCTTTATTCCTCAGGGAAAAGGGAAATAACCGAAGACGGATGGCATCATCAGAAACGCCATTTATCTTGAAGGTATCACAGAATTCTAGAAAATTCGCTAAGTGTGTGTTAGGATCCTCATCCTGCAAACTATCAAACTGAACAAACTGTTGTATCATCTGTATAGTGTTAGGTTTCAGTTCAAAATTATTTGCAGCAATAGTAGGCCTAACAATACTAGACTCAATTCCTGTTAAACTAGGTTTAGCATAATCATACATAGTGCGTGGAGCATGATGTTCGGCCATCTCTGGAGGTGGCGGATTACTGTTAGCCATCTCTTCTGTGGCATTTATTTCGGCTTCTTGCTCTTTGTCTATGTAGTTTAGGCTTCGCCTTATCTCTCTGCAATTTCTGCGAACGGTACCTTCAATATCACTATCGTAAAGTAAGGGTCCTGTCGAGTTCCTTCTAGTCATAAACTAGAGGTACCTGAAAGAAGTGAAAGAAAGAAATTAGCAAAAATAAAAATAGACTAAAAAATAAAAGTAAATTGCAAAAAATAAAAATGGCTAAAGTAATAAAAATTGAGCGTTCTTAATATTTTAGTTCCTCGGCAACGGCGCCAAAAACTTGATCGCGTGTCAGAGTCTTAAAAATTTCATAAAGAATGATCGAACCTGGAAACCAACTATGACAACGATTGAGGCAAGCGCACCTATCGAACAGTAGTATAGTTAAGGCAAGACCGGAATGTCGAACCCAAAGGAACCAAAAGTACTAATACTAACTCTCTTTTTATTATTTAGCCTAAGAATAAAGGGATTTATTTATCTAATCTAAATTAATTAACTACTATACTAAAGATGCAAAGACAAAGAGAATGAATTTGGGAAAATAGCTTGAGGAAAAACCAATTGATTAATACGACACCCAAGGAAGAATCCACCTAGACTTCACTTGTTATCTAACTCTGAACCAGACGATTTATTCATTTGACTTGATCCGTAAGATTGCTTAAGTTATATTAATCCCTCTCGCGAGGCAACTAACATTTAACCCTAGGTTGATTAATTGAAATCTCTTTCTAATTAAAACCCCTAGAATCGCATTAATTGGATCTATAGACTCCCATATTAGGTTTCACCCTAATTCGGAAAAATCTTGTCACCCTATCTCTAAGCGCGCGATCAACTCCGCTTAATTATGCTAGATCTACTCTTAGGCAGGGGCTTTTGCTCCTCCACCTAAGCACATCATACTTGAATTAATATCCCGAAAATATCAACACAAGAATTAAGAACACATAATCAAGAGCAAGTTAAATATTTATCATATAGTTCAGCAAACGATAACAAGATTCATCTTAGGTTTCATCCCCTCAGGTATCTGAGGGTTTAGTTCATAACAATAAAAGAAAACATCTCAAAAGAAAAGATAAAACAAAACATAAGAAATCCCTAAAACCCCCAGAAGGAATTGAAGGAGAGATCCTCCGTCTTGAGTATAACTCCGGCTTCTTGAGATGCATCAACTGGCTATCTTCGAGTGATTTCCACAAATCTGACCTTTTTGGCTCGGCTCCTTAGCCTAGCTAACCGCCCCCTTCTAGGTTATACTTAGGGTGTTTATATAAGCTTTTGAGATAGGTTTCTTTGCCCCTAAGTATCTTTTTTCGAGTGAAATTGCTCTTTTCCATGAGTCGTCTTTAGGCCGTGTTCGGACTTTTAATGAGGCACGACCGTGCTCAGGCTGTGTCGATTCTATTTTGGCCCAATTTGGTCCGTTTTAAGCCCGTTTCTCGTTCTTTTCATCCTCGGATGCTTTCTTGAGTATAAAACATGAAAAGAAAGGATTAAGAGCACCTTTTTACATAAATCAAAGGATAAATCATCCAAAAGCATGCTAAATGTGGGCTTAAAATATGTTACTTTTAGGGTTTATCACCATTCATATGGCTAATTGGCTCTTCAAGTTTGGATGTTTTTCACGCCTTCAAAGATCATCATGGTGGCTGTTCAAATGGTCCAAGAGTGTCTCTTCAACTCTGTTTAGTTTTAAAGCATTCAAAGCTAGTTAAGGAACCAATTAAAGAGATGAATGCACAAGTCTTTTGACATTTGGTTTAAGGGAGATGAAGGGACAATAGCGCATTAAGGGTTCATTAAGTCAACAATAAAGTGAAGAGACACGCATTTTCATCTACACCAGAATCAAGTGAAGAGACATGATTATTGGCTTCCCTACATGACTTAAAAACGAAATTAAAGCTTGTTAAAAACCTTAGTTAATTGCTGGAGGTGAAAGGTCACAAATAGTCATTTGAATAGTCATAATAATGCCTATAAATAGTTTGTAAGAAAGCATTGTTTTGGCTAGACAACTTTTGATAAATTTATGAAGTATTTGAAACTTGTGAGAGTTCAAATCTCGTTTTTTTGGGACTGATCTGACTTATCAAGCTAGGCTTGTGGCGTCTTATCCTTTCTTTGTTTTCTGAACTTATCACTTTAAGTGTGGCGTTCGTTATACCTTCGGTTATAGTGGGTCAAGATTTAATTGTTGATTTCACTTTTCTTATCCATCTAAGTGCTTGTAAGTCTTGGGTTAACAATCTTTAAATTGTTAGTTCAGCCTTTGCCTTAGCTAAACTTATCCATTCATTTCCTAAACATTTTTTGAACCTTTGTTTGAACTTATCTTCTATCCATTTTCAGCCTTTTCTTGTAACGAATCAAACTTACTCAATTTCTCGATTGGGCAACTATTACGACTCGAATCAACCCACGAGACTAGTTCGTATCAGTGAATCCCTTAAGGATATCAATTATATATAGGTTTTAATCTCGATTGTCAATTTACGTAAAGTAAATTGTGCCATTGGATCTGGGGAGCTCAAATATAAATAGAGGCCTTCCCCCTCATTTGTGATCACGTCGTTCAAAGTTATTGAACATATTGAGAGCATTTGCTCAAACACTTGGCATGCTTTTGTTTTCTTATGACTTTTTTTGTTCCCTCATTTGAGTTTCTTCCGCAATTTCTATTAAGAATTCTCACTTTGCAAGAGCTAAGATAGCTTAGGCGGATTTGAAATAAAGAAATCACCTAAGGCTGTACAGATTGCGAGAATAAAGCTCCAGCCCCGTGACCTAGTGCCCTAAGTGTAGTATATTTATTTTGTGTACTTGTATTTTGTGAACAAATTGGTTTAATAAAATATCCATTGTTTACATTAATATTCTTTGTATAGTGTCCTAAACGGTTTTTGCATGCAAAGCAAAATGGAAGGAAATATTATTCACTAGTTATCTAACGTTTAACTAATATTAAGTGGCATTACGTGGTTAGATCATAATATGACAACACATAGAGAAAACAAATGTTGTCAATGTTAAACGAACAAATCGCGGGTGGAAATAGGTTATCTTTGAACTCAGAGATTAGGTTTAAGTCAAAAATTAAATCTAAATTGGATCCAAAAGGAGTTAGGCATTTTCAAGTAATCGAGTGGATCAATAACACTGCCCAAAAAATTGATTTACTCTATGAGTATAATGTTAGTGCTTCTTTTAATATTTCTGACTTGTCTCCCTTTGACATTGCAAATTCAAGGACGAATCCTTTTTAGTAGGGGGATGATACATGCACCATGGCCCCTCCACTAGCCCAACAAAGTGATGGGCTTAGTTTACCACAAGGTCCAGTCACTCGTGCAAGATTTAAGAAAATTCGAGTGAAGATGAACTTGATCGTACAAGATTTCATGACAAACAAACTCAACAAACTTTAAGGAAACAAGATCAAGATTAAAGAAAATCAAGATTTTGATTCTTGGAAATCTTGGATGCAAACATGCTAGGAAGACTTTATCAAGTACCGACAATTGATTCTACATGTTGAATAGGGAGAAATTTATTTAATTCAATTCACTGAAGCTATCAATTTTTAACTCTAGAAAAGTAGTCAACTTGTTATGCATTTTTGGATGGAATCAAGAAATTTTTGGGTCAAAATGTCTTATGACTGATGAAAGGCCTATATCTTAGATTTGAAACGCACTTTGAATCACCTTATCTCAAGTCCGGGATCTCAATTTATGGTTGTTTTAGTGAATACTGAACAAGCAAGAATTTTTGGACGAGATTATTATGGGAATTACGAGTTTTGAGCTTTTATTTGAGTTTAAATCATATTGGGTTCAATATTAATGCTTAATTTTGATTATATATAAGCCTAATAATGTTATTATTAAGTTTTTTATTTTAAGGATTTATTTATTACAATTTTTTAAGTATTTTAGACTAATTTAGCTTAAAGAGTAAAATTATGACTAAACAAAACAATTTAACATTTCCATTCACCCTTTCAACCAAAGATCTATTTCCAATAGATTTACTTCTAAACATTAACTTTTATATACATGTGCATTACATCAATTTCATCGTTTCAATTCTAACACATAAATCAAATTTTATTGTACTAACCATTTGGTCACTTGGTAGCAATTCACAGGCATGCCACAATTGTTACATCTATTCATCCAATTTATACCATTCTCAAACATGAGAACTAATCATTTGGTCATATCAAATTTACCATTTCCAGCTTTACATATCAACAAAATCTTATATTATGCAAAACTGACTCAAACCTAGGTACATGCCATATATCAAAATGAAATGTACTATACAAACATCACTGAGTCGAGGACCACAGATTGGATGCTGAAATCACCTCCTGAAACTTCAAGATCCACCTAAACCTTCACACAAAATAAACAAATCATACGCTGAGTGATAAAGCTCAGTGGTACTTTTATGATCCAAATCATAAAACGATTATAATCGCAATAAGAAATCGAACAATGCATGCTTAAATTTCAATCATTCCAATTCACGTATTTACTACTCATATACCAAAGTCGTGAATCATCTCAATTGGTAAGCAATCTAAGTAACTCATGCCATCTTTTCTAATAGCAATAACATACAAACATTTCCACTTCTATATCATGTGTGCATATATATGCAAATAAGGTAATCAAACTAAATTTCATTACATTTCATGACAATTCAACAATTCATTCATGTATATATGTATATGTCAACTTAATTTTCAATCTCATTTTAATATCTCATTCTTTCTCGAGTCTATTGACTCATTCATTTCCAAATCTACCCCTTCCAAATCATAATATGAGTATGATCATAAAAAGATTTCAATCAATATATGCTATGATACAACCATTTCAAATTACATGCTCATCGCATAAGTATCAATTTCATACACAAGCTCATTTTTTTAATTGATTGAACATTCTTTATCATGCTTCTATACTCGAGTATACAATTTAATTCCATCTAATTTATACACATCATGTTATCAACCTATTACCAATCACACATATATTTCCATCTCAAGTGTCACCAATTAATCATATCAATATAACATATCAAACCTTTACTTTCTATTAGCATTAACATATTCAATTTCATTTCAATTCAAGTCATTTAACATATCATATTATCATTTCCGTATCAAATCTATTGATTCGCTATATTTTCATATTGGCCCTCTGGGGTCATATAAACCAGTCCATTTCCATTTTTTGTTTTAGAGTTCAATTTCAATGTTTCACCTAATGGAACCCTAGTAAAATGGACTCAAACATACAAGTGAACTACACCACACCAAGATAGCTCATCTGAGTATAAACTAAACAACACCAAAGTGCAAAGCCCGTAGGCATCAAATGTATATTCATATTCAAATATATCCTTCCACCACACTAAGGTCTCCATAGAGACAATGAATACTCGATGATCTGACACAAATGATGGATCCTGAATTAACCTGTCATAATCTTCATATCATCAATTAACCTTACACAAGTGCGCATATGCCCCTATTGGCATACCAACTGTATCTTAGTTTTTTACTAAGTTCACGTGGGCATCAACCATTTACATATCATAATCTCATTTCATTTCATTGTCAATTCATATACATATATATAAATATTGAATATCATATAGCATAATTCATATAACATATTATATATCAATAATATCACATTCTTTAAATATATTTAGTTTAGTCTAAATTCTGGATATTCAATATTATTAGCACAATTCAATTCATATAATTTATTTTTATCAAATTCATATCATCACATATTCAACACCATTACTCCATACCATTTCTATCATCAATTCATACTATAAGACATCTATCAATTTATATCTTACTTATTTCTATTATTATTCAATTTAATCTAATTTCCTGAAAATCAACATCATTCACAACGAATCAATTCAGATGAAAATTATATACTTACCTTGATACTCAATCATGCAATTAACAAAAATATGCATACAAATGTAATAATCTTGAATCATAAAAGTACAAACTAAATTTTCGCGTCACTCATCGACGACTCTAACTTTTCCTTCCCCTCTCAATGGTCCGACGTCGTCTTTAGCTACATGCGGTAATACTAAAAATAAACAATATAAATTTTCATCCAATCCACATTAAAATACAAAGTCAAGCATATTTTGTATTTTGTTCAATTTAGTCTCTATACTCGGGATAAGTTAATCTTTCGATATTTAGCATCGGATTAAAATCTGATTTCACATTTTTTTAATTAGGGATCCTATACTTTCTATTCGTAGCATAATTTCATAACATATTTTCAATTTATTCAATTTGGTACCTGTAACACCCCTCACCCGACCCGATTGCCGAATCCAAGTTAGAGGATGCTACATCAACTATCGTAAGTTATACACATGCACACATTGCTTCAAACAAGAGCAACCACTACCACATTTAGACATTTATAGAGGTGTTCGTGTCTAATTAAAAACTATACGAAATTAGAAATAGTTTAAAATCGTGATTAAGGTCCATTTATTTAAATTGGAAGAAAACAACGTAGGTATTGGTACATAATAACATGCATCGATATTTAGTAATTTAGGTATCGATACTAATGTAAATATCGGTACCTTTTTAGCTCTCTGGCAAGTTATGTTTCAAACCATTTTATCAATTCTTTAGCAAGAGTATTGGTATTTCTATCATGAGTATCGATACTCGTGATGTGGGTATCGATACCAAATTGGGTTACTGTTAGTCTTTAAAAATGTCTCAACCTCATGGTATCGATAATCGTGTCCCGAATATCAACACATTTTCCCAGAATGCCAAAATTTTCACAAAATAAAGTATTTTTCATGCCTAAAAATGTTTTGCTCAACACCCAACTATAGTCCAATTTAACCAAACTTATTATCATCCTTTAAACATTCATCATGCCACATTCATCCATTTAAATAAAAACATATAACATACATTAACAACTTTAATCTCAAACATCAATCTAAACATAAACGAAGTCCAAAGCAACGTCTTTGTTCCATTAACCAAATAACAAGATAGAATCAATGAAACAATGCTAATAATTAATACTAAAGCTCTAACCCACATTGCCTTTATCCAAAGAATCCAAAGTTTATAAAACCACTTACTTGAAAGTTTATTGCTTTATTAGGACCACTTTCTTGGCCGCTCCATTCACACACTAAGTGCTACTTATCTGCAAAGATTTAGTGAGGAGTGTGTGAGCTTAAACAAGTTTAGTGAGAGTTCAAAGTTACCACAAGCATACACAATGTCATATGTTAAGCAAGAGCATACAACGACTCATGTGCACTCATATTTTCATTAAGTCAACATATCATATTCATGCTACATTATCTCACATGTATAGCTTAAGTACTCACATGCACATACATACAACATATTTCATACATGAATCATTTAATGATAATTTGGCAACTTGTGATGACGAAACGTAAAAGTGGACTTTATCACCACACATTGGATACATGGATCTCCATCACACCAATGACTTAAAGAGTCTAACATGTCCCATAAGTGTAGCATAAAGCTAAATAGTCTCCAACACACCAACATGTCCTAATGAATGGAGCTTAGCTCGACATTCCCTTATCTCTCCAACCTATCCCGAGGCCTCAACGCCTAAATCACAAAACATAAAGGTGATTACTCACAATCCTATGACATGCCAACTATATCCAACAATTTAAAGAGATTACAATACCAAAATATCCATAATTACACATATTTAACTACTGTTTTAATGCACATAATCTTTGTTCATATTCATTAATTAACATCACAAGCTCATACACAATCCATGTTTATCGTATTCACAATTAATTATCTTTAAGTGCCACAACAATGCTCATTATGCCATCATATATCATACCACATATGTGTGCATTAAAATCAGTTTATCACATGTCATATACAAGTATTCACCCATACTACCTATCATAATAGCCTTACATTCCACAACTCGACATACATTTGGCATAATTTCCCAACAAGGCAAAAAGTATAAAGAAGGCTTACACTCAAAACTTAGGACAAGGATTTAGGTTTCCTAAGCTTCATTAACGCTACAAACCATGCATACCAGCAGCAACTTCGGACACTCACCGATCTCACTTCCGCTTACTAGCCGAAAGCTCAAACAAGTTTTTCCTTGCCTTTAGACTTGCTCGTAGTGGCTCCCGATTGATCCGACACTTTCCACATATAACAAAACATTCCAAAAACATCAAAAACATCCTTGAACACTACCAAATAGTAAGGAAAACACAATTCAAGCCTCTCCTTTCTCACTACCGAAAACTAGCTAGTTTTATCGCAATTAAAGTTTTGACATTCTAATCTCATTTTTAATCCTCAATTTTGATTTCAAACATCCTAAATATCATTTAAATCCATAACTAAACTATTAATTTCACATAAATCCATGGTCCTAAATTTTTCGAAAAATTGAAGCTTTCAAGAACATGTAAAAGGGGAAAACACTTGATTCTTAAAAATTCGGATTATAAACTATCAAATGGAAGAGAAAGACCTTCTAATTAAGTTAAAATGAATTAAAAATCACTTTGAAAACACAAGTTTACTCAAGATTTTGAAATCTACCATTATTGAATCCAAACATACATTAAAAACATCAAACCCAAATATACTCATTTAAAACTCTATTTGAATTAACATCACTCTTTATTTAACCATAGAAAATCAGAATATTACTTTAATATAATGAAAGCAATGATCTACAACTCTAATTCGGGATTCAAACTCAAGAAGAATAGTGACAAATTTCGGGAAGAAAACATTATTTTCGTTTGAAATTGGGGGTTATTTTGGTGTTTGAGAGGTTAATAAATCTGAATGAATGAAATAATTTTCAAAGAACTCTCTAATTTTATGTTTTGGAAAAATTTTGAATGATTTGGGGTTTAAGAGAGGCAAGAAGACAGTGGTATACTCCATTTAAAAGACTAAATCCAAGTTTTGGGCAATTTTTCTTTTTCGTCACTCCCTATTTCTTCCCTTTTCCAATTAGGTCCTAACTCAATTAAAAACTATTTTTTTCAAGTTAGACCTCAAATAATTTTTGTTTTAAGTTAGTTAATAAAATAAAAACCCAATTATGTTACTCTAATACTTTAATTACTCATTTATGACCCTAATTTATGATACCTGACACAAACCCTCGATTTAAAAACTCAATTATACTAACCTGAAACTATTAGGCCGGGTTTTGGGATGTTACAGTCCCCAATGTTACATAGTTAACAACCAAGCTTATTAAGCTTTACAATTTAGTCTTTATCATAATCTAAGCTTAACTTCTATCAATTTCAAGCCTAATTCATCAATTTATCAACAATGACAACTTGCTAAAAAACTAACAATTGAAAAAATTGATACATGGGCTAACTAAATTAAGCTCTCATGACCACAAATCTATTTTTAAAAAATATAAAACAAGGTTTGGTTACCTTAGTTGAATTTTGGTCAAATGTTTTAACAAAGTTTGAAGCTTTCTTCACTTTAAACCAATGGTGGACTTTAATATTTATACTAGGTTTAGCCATTAATTAATCTTAATTAATTATGTTAATCATCAATGCCATCCACTAATTCATGATAAAACTTGTTTTATTTACCCTTTTGATCCTTTGGATAATTTCTATCTAGGTCCTCAAGCTTTTTCTTAATTAAAACTCAATAGTGATTGGACTTTTATAATTTAGTCCCTGAGCCTTAATTAATCACTTTTTCAGCTAAATTATTTAGTCGAACTTCAATATATTTTTATATTAACTTTGTGAATATTTCTATTTTATATTTACGGGCTTGATTTACGAAAATGAGATTCTGAAATTGTATTTTATGACACCACTGAAATTCAAATCGTTATATGACCCCTTTAAAAACTTTCAAACTCTTCACCATCCTTTGTGACCCAATTATCTTTGACCATATCAACTTCTCGATTAATACCTTCTCCCATGTCACCTTTATCTTTTTTCAATTACCTCCCTCCCTCCTGATTGTTCAACATTCATCTAATCAGGAGCCATATTTCCTAAAGTGATTTCTTCTTTCTTTTCATCACGAATCATTATCTATTCTTCAAACAAGCCTCTCATTTTCTTCTCACAATTACACTGGTTAATAAAAACTACCGATTCAACTTCATAAATTCCAATCTTGTAAAACTCATTTCCACATCTTAAATTCAATATTTCATCAATCTTGTATAAACGTTTGTTGAGAACATGGATGTTACCCCTTACAAATGATTTAAAATATCTAGTATCAGTATCAACCCCTAGAAACTCGCCATACTTTTGGGCAATGTTAACCAAACTGTCATATTGTCTACTTGGATATTCTCAGACCAACCCTCCAATTTAGAGAAGATGTTGCTCAAATCTCCATCCTCTAAACCTTAACCTTTTTGGACTATTTCCTCCTCTTCACAACACACAAACACCATGTTGCCAGATATTCTCTTAATATTTACTCTTCCAATATTCAAATCATTAATCAACCAAGCTGTAATCTACATCGGGTTATATTCAATACACCACCCCCCAAATAATTTTTGAGCCAATGTAAATTCTCATTCTCAATCTCACCTTTCACTATGATATCTTCCTATCCGGAATCTGAAAGTTATTTCACCACTGCCTAAGATCTTAACATCTGCTCTATCTTGCTTATGCTTAGCATCTGCTCTATCCTACTTATGCTCCCTTGAACTCTCGCCTTCTTGCTTCCTAATGTTACAGTTTCCTTAGCTCACCTCAATCCACTACACCAAAACAGACTTTTAGCGGCGTTTTAATGGCGTTTTAATAAAAAAACGTCGCAAATTTTATACATTATTAGCGTTTGAAAGAAAACACCGCAAAAAGTTGAGCAATAGCGGCGTTTTTGGCCCAAACGCTGCTATAGATCTAAGCATTAGCGGCACTTTCGTAAAAACGCCGCTATAGATTTGAGCATTAGTGGCGCTTTTGTAAAGACGCCGCTATAGATCTGAGCATTAGCGACGCTTCCTTAAAATCGCCGCAATATATCTGAGCATTAGCGGCGCTGTCATAAAAACACCGCTATAGATCTGAGCATTAGCGGCGTTTTTATAAAAACACCACAAAATTTTGAGCAAAACAACGTCATTTATTTTTTGAGCTTTAGTGGCGTTTTTAGGAAAACGCCGCAAAAGGTAACCTTTAGTGGCGTTAAAAAACGCCACAAAAAATATTTTATTTTAGGGTTTAGGGTTTATAATTTAAGGTTTAATGTCTATGGTTTAGAGTTTTAGGGTTTATGATATAATGTTTATTATTTTAGATTAAGGGTTTATGTTTTATAGTTTAGGGTTTAGGGTTTAGGGTTTTATAGTTTGGGTTTAGGGTTTAAGGTTTGGGGTTTAAGGTTTAAGGATACTATTTGAAAACTGAAAAACATTTGGAATTTACTGAGGTTCATGCCATTTTGTGCTACACCCATATTATTTAATATAAGAATATAAAATATATGTTTTGTACTACACTAACATTGGCCACATGAATTCCCAAAAATTTGGTCTAGGATATGGTTTAAGGTTTGCGGTTTAGAGTTTAGTTCAGGTTCGGGTTTTATGGTCTAGGATTTATGGTTTGGGGTTTTGAGTTTGGGGTTTATAGTTTGATGTTTGGGGTTTAGGGTATAATATTTAGGGTCTATGGTTTATGATTTAGGGATTAATCTTGGATTTTTTAGAATATAAATCAAAATAAGATAAATATAAATTATTATTTTAAAAAAATATATCAAAATGGGTTAAATCCCAAAAGCATACATGAACAATGGTTTAGTGTGCAATTGTGTACATGAACTTTAATTTGATCCAGATCTTGTAAAATATTAACACAATTATTGATATAATTAACACCATTTTTATTTATATATTGCATACATAAAAATTTATATTTATTCAATATAAAAATATATTGATGTATTTATATTTTAAAATAATGTGTATGATTAAATCAAAATTAAAGTTTCAATTATGCATTTAAACCACAATTAGAATTTCACATCTAGAATTACACATTAAACCAAAATTCATAGATGATTCTGAGATGTATCTATATCAAAATTTAGGTGTACACAGTTTAGGGTTTTGGAGTTTGGGGTTTAGTGTTGGTGTTTCGTGTTTGTAGTTTAGGGTTAATATGTTTAGGTATACGGTTTAGGGTTTAATTTTGGATTTTTTAGAATATAAATCTAAATAAGATAAATATAAATTATTATTTTTAAAATATATATATCAAAATTAATGGGTTAAATCCCAAAGGCATACATGAATAATAGTTTAGTGTGCAATTGTATACTTTAATTTGATCCAGATCTTGTAAAATATTAACACAATTATTGATATAATTAACACCATTTTTTTTATTATTTATATTGCATGCATAAATATTTATATTTATTCAATATAAAAATATATTGATGTATTATTTTTAAAATGTGTATGATTAAATCAAAATTAAAGTTTCAACTATACTTAGGGTTGAGAGTGTGTTTGTGGTTTGAGGTTTAAGGTATAATGTTGATAACTGAAGCAATATTTGGAATTTACTGAGATTCATGCCATTTAATTTGTACTATACCCATATTATTTAATATAAGTATATAAAATATATATTTTGTTTATATTAAAAATTAAAATATAGGAAGTGGTTTATATTCAAATTTAAAAAATAGAGATCAAATATGAAATATGAGGAAAAAGTTGAGCAATTTTAGTTGCGTTTTTATGAAAACGCCGCAAAAGAATCTGCAAAAACGTGGTCGTTTTATGTGTACTTTTAGTGGCGTTTTTTGTTATAAACACCGCAAATATGTTTCGGGTATAAAAATGATGCCGTTTTCAGCTTTGTTTTAGTGGCGCTTTCAAACAAAACGCCACAAAATATGGTGAACAGGGAAATGGTGCCGTTTTCACCTATGCGTAATTAGTGGTGTTTTTGAGAAAACGCTGCAAAATGTTATGAATTACCAGCGTTTTTTCGGAAAACAGCGCAACTAAAATTGTCAACGTCACCGTTTTGTCGTGGTTATTAGTGGCGTTTTATCCTAAACGCCGCAATATGTTTATACATTACCGGTGTTTTTAGCATAAACGCCGCAAACATTGATAAGTGTTCGCAATACGATGCCGTTTTTATGCTTTGTTTTTAGATTTCATTTACCTTCTTCCTTTAGTTCAGAAATCCCGATTTCCTTCCCCTAATTTTCTAACTTCCTAAATCCCCAATTCCAAAATCCCCAATTTCTTCCCCAATCTCCCAAATTTGAGTACCTTCTTCCTCAATCTCTACAAATTATCAAAACCATTAAACTTCCTAAATCCCCCAATTACGCTCGTGTGTCTGGAAACTATTCGACTCATCTTTCCGCCACTTCAAAAGGAAGTTCTTCGCCTCTGCTCTCCGTCGGTGCATCTTCTCTCCGCCGCCGCCGCTGGATATTCGGGTCATGGAGGTATTTTTAAACCATTTGCATGTAACTGTTAGGAAGTGTTGAAACTTGCTTTTTATTTTCCTCTTCCATAACTGTTATGATTTTAGTATTTTGCTCTTCGTAAACCCTGATATTATTATTATATATCGTGTAACATTGGATTTAAATTGTAGATATAATTTGAGTCACTTTGAGACTAACCTGGCTTTTACTGTATTGTGGGATATTGCTTCTGGATGAGATCTTAAGAAGTTCCTCTATGTATGTTGTTACTTTTTTTCTTGAATTGTTATGTGTTGATCATTTTTTATTGATACGAGAGCTACGAATTATGTTATTTTGCATTTGAAAGTTATATCCGAATGGCATTATGATTGTTCAGGTGATTGCTGCCTTGTGGATATTGTCTATTGTTGGAAGTTGGTGCAACTTTGTGACATTGTTTTACATAGGTACCGGATATGCTTCCAAGTGCTTTGTTTTTTATTAGAAACAGTTTCTTTTCTTAATTAATTAAAAAAATTGTTTAAAGGGAAATGATATCTTGTTTGAAGTGCTTATCGTCAGATATTTTACATTGACATTAAAATTGCTTATTGCTGATAGGCCTATTTCAACTATTTTATTGACTGGTGATTGGCAAAAGAAATTGCATCCTGACCTTGTTCATCCAAACACCGAGGTTTGTTCAATCCAAATGAATAATTTGGTTATTTGGTTTCTGAAGTTGTATTAACACTCCTAATCATGTTACTTTCATTTGCATGAAGTGATTGTTTTATATAAATATATATATTTATATAGTCGGTATTATATTTTTTTACATGTCTCGATACTTGGTTATGTAGATATTTCATGTTTGAGATTTGAATATGGTTTCTGTTCGTAGTGTTATATAAATTTTTATTTTTGTTTGGGTAAATGAAGTTGCAATTTGAGTTGGTTAATAAATGTTTTTCCTCTTCACTCCAATTTTTTGCTTGCTCATTGCATTACAACTACACTCGAATCACTTTAAAAGCATCGTCATGATCTTTAGCTTAAAACTGAAATGGAAACAAAAAAACCCTTTCAAACCTATCTGCTTCTATGTTTGTGCTGCTGTGCATATTATGTTCTTTCATGTTACATCAAATTAATATTTGGTACTGATATTGATAATTTTTTTTATTTGCTTCAACTGAATTAATATTTGGTGCTACTCTTATAATCTTACATCTGTTCTAGGTACTATCGAGCACCTAAATTAATATTTAGTGCAACTGAATACACCACAGCTATTGACCTCTGTTCTAGGTACATGTTTCGTTGCTAAATTTTTTTGCTTATTTATATGCACTTTCCCTTTAAATTACTGATTTAGATGCTGCTGATTTCTGATCTTCCATTTCATGGTTATCCATTTCTTTAATATATACATGAATTTTATGACATTTTCTTTCATATGTTGAGAGGAAAATGACAGTATATATAAATATACAAGTTTATCAAATTTTTAACATAGTGATATATCCTTTGATAGAATGTTTTAAGTTATGAAAAATAACCTTGTATATATTTATATATTTGTTTTGTATCATACAAGTTGTGTAATAGGGTTTATGAGCCCTTCAATTTATGTAACAGTCGTTTGCAATTTATGTTTGACAAGTAACCATGTATAAGTTCATATGTATTTGTTACATATTTGTATGATATTATATTTATTTTCTATTTTTTATTTATAAAGTAACCAAGTAACCAAGTAACCATTCACTTTCAATTGCTTAACAGATACAACTTTTCTGACTCCAGCCTCTGTTTGCTGTTGAGAGTGGAGTAGACCGGGTTGTTGAAATTATTAAGGTACGTTTTAGTTAAAAATACAAAACAAAAGATACAAAACTTTGTTGGTATATTTGTTCTATGAGATTCGGAAATGATGTTTTTATCATATGAGTGCACTAGTGTTTGATTCATTTGTGGTTTGGTTATTTGGTTTTGGTTTGTGATGACAAGTTTATATATATGTTATGCTTAAATATTAGGTATTTATGTTTAGTTTAATATGACTTATTTCATGTGTAAGCATGATGTAACAGCCTGATTTAGGGCCTAGTCGGAACGGTGGTGCGAGACCACAAATTCGAAGTAGTAATATGAGTTTTTAAGGTATTTGAGATGTTTGCATGATGATATGAAAGTTTCATGTAGAAATTTTATGGAAATTTCCATAAAAGGGTCCATTAGGACTAAATTGCAAAAGTTGCAAAAATATGAGTTTCTACAAGCTTTTTGTATGAAATAGCTTTAGAATATTAATTAGAAGTCCTTAAATAGCAATTTTCCCAAATCATAAATTTTGGACAAAAATGGACCTGAGTTAGTAAATGGTGAGTTTTTAAAGAGAATGGCATTTTGGTCATTTATCAATTAAATGATTAAAGAGGGAAAAAGATGATAAAAATTCTTATTCATCTTCTTCCTTGTGTCGAAAATTGGAGAGACTCCATAGCTAGGGTTCTTCAAATTTTTGAAGCTTGCTAGTAAGTGCATCCTAGCCCCGTTTTTAATATTCTTCGTATTTTTGGAGTCCTCATATTATGAACTAGCTAATTTTAGCTATAAAATGAGCTAAGATGCATGTTCAAAAATCTACCCATGTATGACATGTTTGCAAAATGATATTTTATGGAAGATTATGAGAGTTTGATGTTAGATAAACATCTTTTCCTTAGTGAATTTCATGAAAAATGATAGTATGGACTAAATTATAATAGTTATGAAATTGGTCATACATACTAGAAATAGTGAGAATTGATGATTGTTGTAGTAGAGAAAATGAATCAGCTAAGCATGACGTTTAAGAAAGTTGAATGAGATTTATTTTACGAGCCTAGGGGCAAAAGTGTAATTATGAGAAAGTTTAGGGGCAAAATAGTAATTTTGCCAAAGTATAAGTTAAGAGTCAATTTAGTCAATGTGAGTATTAAATGATCTAAATTATTATTATAGATCAAGAAAAATGAAGCCCGGATCGAAACCGAGGCAAGAACAAAGTCGAGGACTAAATTGCATATCTACATACATTTTGTATATTGAGGTAAGTTTGTACGATTTCTAAGCTTTATGATTACTATCAGTGAATTGCTTAGTATAATGTACATTATTACCATGGAAATGCTTAATGACATGTTAAACAAAGAAATTAATGAGATTAAGCATGAGAAAGTCCCGATTGAAGTTGAATTACCTAGGATACTCGATCTATCACATGAAATGAGAAAGTCCGTATAAGACCAAGCCAAGGCATGGCATCGGCAATCAAGTAAGTTATCATGTAAGACCAAGACAAGTCTTGGAATTGAAGAGTTATTATGAGATGAAGACCCATATAAGCCCAAGCCAAGGCATGGCATTGGTGAGTCTCCAAGCAAAGATGTCATGTAAGTCCAAGACAAGTCTTGGCATTGAAAAGCTATCATGAGATAGAGATCCCATGTAAGTCCAAGCCAAGGCATGGCATTGGTGAGTAACAAGGAATATTTCATGTAAGTCCAAGCCAAGGCTTGGCATTGACCAGTTCATGAGTAAAGATACCAAGTAAGACCATGTCAAGACATGGCAATGGTAAGTTCCCAAGGGAACTCACGAGAAAGACTTCGTATAAGTCCATGTCAAGACATGGCATCGACATCAAGATGAGAGATTCCATGTAAGACCGTATCTAGGATATGGCTTTGGCATCGAGTAATGTGAAATGAGATTCAGTATCCTCGGTTATTCATAGAAATTCATCGGGTAAATAAGTAAAGTGTAACACCCCTTACCCGTAATCGAGCCGGAACAGGGTTTGAGGCATTACCTAACTGATCTTACTTAAACATCTCAAATAGGGTTATAAAAATTTCGTTTAAACCCACCCTTTGTATAAACTTGGCCTAAAAGGCCCTAAACATACTTCCGAGAAGTTTGGAAACTATTCCGGGAACTTTTACGAGTTCAAGTAACTTTTTAACAAACAAGGGTCACGCGTCCGTGTGGGTCTAGGGACACGCCCATGTGTCTCTAAGACATGTCAGTGTCTTCCACACGTGGTCTACACTGACCAATTCTACACGGCCTTGACATGTCCGTGGCCATAACCTGTGTGCTAAAACTTAGCATTCTGATTTATCCACACGGCATATACACACGCCCGTGTGCTTCAGTCGTGGGTTGCATTAAATTCCAAGTGAAAAATGCAGACTTCACACGGCCTGGACACACGCCCATGTACTAGCCGTGCCTCCCACATGGTCTAGACTCATGCCCGTGTGTCTACCCATGTGGACAATTATCAGGCTATCTACCAAGCCCTCTTCCACCCCACATTGCATACATTCATATGCTATTTCAAACATTCTCAAATCATCAATTAAAACACATGAATTAAAGAGATTTAATCATTAAAGAGATAAAGTCTTCATCCCATACACTTGGGAGAACTATTCCCAATACAATTACAATTACAACTTAAGCCATCATCTATGGCTATACACAACCAAACTCTAAGTTCTCTTAGGCCAACACAATTTGGCTACATCAGTTAGAACTTAATCAACTTTAAAAGAATCCCTATACATGCCATAACTCATATGGACTTGATACCTCATACCAAGTGTCTACTCGATAGTGTGAAAACATCTCCGGCGATCTCCAACCCGAGCTAGCTAAATTAACCTATAAGAGATGAGAAAGGAAGAGGAGTAAGCAATAATGCTTAGTAAGTTCATCTGCATAAACCAACAAATACTGATATTCATTAAATATACATGACTGCAAGGTATTATAAAGAGTTTTTCTCATAAACTCATGGTTACTTACTCAACCATTCCTGAAGCTTACTCATTCTATCTCTTACCACGTTATTACCATGCCACAAGCCAATTGCTCGTTTAATTAGCATACATTCCTACACTGTTCACCACATGATCATATAAAACAATACATCAAGCATTTTTGATAAGCCACTCATACTACTAATCTCTCGGTGGTTTCGCACTTAGCCCACCATTGAATCTCTAATAGGGTGGTATCGCTCACAGCCCACCAATCATTTATAAGCGATGGTATCGCACATAGCCCATTGATTACTATTTAATCAGGTGGTAACGCACATAGCCCTCTGATAATAATATAGTTGATGGTATCGCACACAACCCATCACTAACCATTAATATGGTGATATCGCACATAGCTCACCATTATTATACATTTATGGATAGTTATCCACATGTATTTCTCTATTTTAAATGTTCATCCGAGAACATCATCACACACAGCTATTCTTAAATGTTCATCCGAGAACATCATCACACACAGCTATTCCTACTTAACTTTCTACTATATTCGTTCGCATTCTCATAATGCATTAATAAATCTATCTCATGCAACTAAGGTGTATTGATTACACATAACCCTCTAGAGGTTCATCATATACTGAATCCATCTCAATCAAATTCTAACACACACTTGTGCTTTTCATGGTACAACCGCATACTTTCTTTCTTTCAACATATCCGTTGAATCACTCAAGTTGTGAAATAGCATTCTTGAGTCTCATACACATTGTGTCACATTGACATCCTACCCCATTAGGGTCTTACTTGCATTAACATATCGATGCCATGTCCCTGACATGGTCTTAAACGAGACCATAATTATCATCATATCATGCTATATACATTTCTCGTTACTCTTAGATTCAATTCTCTTAACCTCTCATTAAAAAATATTTCATGCATTCATAGAGTAAATATACATTCCATACAACGTTGGAATATTAAATTAAGTTGGAATATTAAATTACCTCATATGTAATTGCAACATTTGCACATGAACTTACCTCGATGTCGAAAGGCCCAGAAGGGACTTTTTGCCCGCATTTCTCTTTTCATCCGTTCTGGGTCTGAAACTTGTTTTCTTTGATCTAGAACAATGAAATTTACTGATTTAATTACTTATAAATCATATTACACCATAATATACACTTTAGGAAAAAATGACTATTTTGCCCTTACACTTTGGCAAAATTATGATTTTGCCCCTAAGCTCGTAAATAAATTTTCATCACATTTTCTTGTTAAACAAGCCTAGATGAACATTTAATCCTCTTACAACTATTCATAATTCCAACTATTTCATGCCTTAATGAACAAATTACAACTTTTACATTTTAGTCCTAATTAGGTGTTTTCATAACATCACCTTTCACAAAAGTTGTTTATCAACATCCTAACATTCATTTTCTTCCATAAAAACTCAGAAACTAGCATAAACTCTCTCATGGCAAGTCCCTAGACTCTCAACCATGTTGCAAATTGGTCCCCTCATTAGCTAGCTTAAGCTTTGTGGACTCCAAAAGTACAATAATTATCATGAAAAATCATCAAAATCATTTACTTGTGAGGAGAAATATTTTCTGAAATTTTTGAGCTCCATAACCCTTATTTCTCTTCAATTTTCGGTGGATGAAGGTGAAGGAATAGTGAAAAGATGACAACATCTTTATTCATATTATTTATTCATTTAATCCATCTAACATCACCAAATTTTGACCATCATTTAATGCCTTTGTCCCCTTAGCACCCTATGGCCGGCCAACTCACTTAACAAGGCCAAATTGCACATTTGGGACCTCCAATTTATATTCCATAGCTATTTGGCACCTTTAGCAAATAAAATAGAACTTTCGCACTTTATGCGATTTAGTCTTTTTTCACAATTTGGCTAGAAATTGCTAAAATTAAGGCACCAAAATTTTCATAATCCCTATAAATATGTTATAACACATAGAATAACATGAAAATAATTTTCTCTAACCTCAAATTAGTGATTCCGAGACCACTGTTCCGACTAGCCCCTAAATCGGGCTGTTACATAAAGAATAAATGAGAACGCAAGAAAGTTAAACAAGTAAAGCTATCATTAAAGAATGCTAGCTAAGGCTAATTAAGAGTATTATTCATGTTATGAATGATGAAGTTAAGATTATGCTTACCATGACAGAGTATGTTAATCTATATGATTAAGTGATACAGGTACCTCGTTTACTTCACGAGCATGAGACTAGTAAGTATCATGAGATATGTAAGAACCAGTATGAGTAAGTAAGCTTAAATAGCTGAAAGTTATGATGATATTGTTTATGCCAAATGGTTTATGTTAAACAAGTATGTTGCTATGTGCATTATGTGCAAACTTACTAAGCTAAATGCTTACGTCTTTTATCCTTTCTTTCCATGTAGTCTTGCCAAGCTAATCTTGTGGATCATCGTCATTGGAGCTCAGAACACACTATCAAACGCTATTTTGGTATAGCCATGATGTTTTTATTAAGTATGGCATGTATAGGAAGCATTTCATTTTGAGAATATGTCTTAAGAAGGGAAAAAGTATGGGCTATCAAGTTTATTATTCTTTTGTATGTGGCTAAGTGATAGGCCAAGATGGACTAAGTATGTATATTTATTAAGGTCAATGAAGTATACATCATTGTTCTTGTTAGATGAAGTATTTTAATTGATGTTTGTAACTTGAGATTGATCTTTAATTTCAGGGTGGCAATTGGCTTGGTAAATAGCCTTCAAGTGCCCACACGGATAGACACACGGGTGTGTGCCTAAGCCGTGCGTTCCCTGCACCTTAGTACTTTAAGTCAAATTAGACCATGGTCTAAGCCCACGGGCGTGTCAAGGCCGTGTGAATATAGTCAGTGTCGACCACGGTCTAAGCCCACGGACGTGTCAAGGACGTGTGCTATTTGGCAGTGTCCACTACGGGTGGAAGACACGGGCATGTCTAGGAGTACACGAGCGTGTCCCAAGCCACATGGGCGTGTGACCCCTGTTTTAAGGAAAATTTTTCGATTGAGTTCTGAAAGTTTCCATATATGTGTTTAAGGCCTCGTAGGCCTATGAGATGTATGAGTTGTTTAAAAAAGAAAAGTTTTTAATTCGGAACAAAATTTTATAGCCTGTAAATACAAGTTTAAGCAAGTTCAAGCATAGTAATGTCTCGTATCCGGTCTTATCCTCGGACTCGGGTATGGGGTGTTACACATGATGTTTTAGACATGATTAAACCAGTAGATTATATGCGAAATAGGCCATTTGAGTGAGCTTTGATGTCTATACACATTTGGTTATGGTATTCATGAAGAATGCGCTATAAAGGATGAGAAATATAATATATTTACATATGTTTCCATGTGAGTTTGCATATTTGTGTTCTAATGAGGTGATAAACAAATTATGGTTATTATTTGGCAGCAACTCTGAATTGTTGTTGGCAGCCCTCGACATCGCCTTTAGTAGCCCTCTAAATCGTTGTTGGCAGCCCTCTATTGCATCTCCATCGGCAACCCTCTGTTGCTACTCCATTTTCTACCATCCACTTATCTGTTATCTGCCATACTGTGAGTTCTTTTTTTAAAAAAGTCAGTGAATTAATGTTGTCTGATTTTATTTTTTTTATTATCCTTGGTTTTTGGAATGCATGGTTAATTGGAAGGTTGAAGATATCCAAAGCAGGACATGTTTCCTATGATTACCGAATGTTAATGCTTGTTTAATTGGACTATAAATGTTATCCAAAAGAGGGTTGGTTACTTATGTTTTGTCATATTTAATTGCTCTGCAAATATGTTAAATTAACTGTCTTAATGTGCAGTCATTTATGTTGTTTCATTAGTCAATTATGAGGTTTTATTTAATTAATTGAACTGTTCAAATGTTATATGTTGTTGTTTATTGATTTAACTGCAAATATGCTGATTTTTCTTTTGGGGCTCCGATTTTGTATAGTTTTGATTGCTGATTTTGTCTTTCAACTTGCCATGTTTGCCATGATCACTTTTTATTAAATTTTATTACCATGTACTTTTTTAAGAAATAGTATGTTAATTCATTTTTCAAACTTAAAATTTAAGTTTAAGGATTAAAGCAGTCAATTGAACTTAAGAACAAAATTTGGATCATCGGAAGATATATAAGACATATATGTGAACTTGAACTTGTGACTCGAGACATTCTTTAATACTTAACTCAATAAATATTTTGGGATAATAAAGTACACAAGAAGATGTCAACGGAGCAATGATAATATGAGAAGATAAAGAGAATGAGAGTGATATTTAAATTTTTTTAATCCTTGAAAATATTTTATCTACTTTTATTTTATTTTAAAATTACATAATTAAATTAAATTGCATATAAACTTTTTTAAATAATATATTTTATTATTTTTAATCACGGAAAATATTTTGTCTAATTTTATTTTATTTTTAAATTACGTAATAAAATTAAATTGTATTTACACTTTTATTTTAAACTATTTATTTTATTTTATTTTGATCACGAAAAATATTTTGTCTGATTTTATTTTATTTTTAAATTACGTAATTTTATTCCCTATGTTGTTTCAAATAACAAGATCAATTAATTCATTTCCAAAATCTCATTTTATGCTATTTTAATCAAGAAAAATATTTTGTTTTGTTTTCTTTTATTTTTAATTTACGTAATTAAATAAATTGTATTTAAATTTTTATTTTAAATATATTATTTTATTTTAGTCAGGAAAAAATATTTTTAATATTTTATTTTATTTTAACATTACTAAATTAAATTAAATTGTAATTTAACATTGCTTTAACAATCTATCTCCTTTTTTCCCCTCAATTTCCTTTTAGTTTAAATTTAATCACGAAAAATATTTTATTTTTTTTAAATTACCTAATTAAATAAAATTATTTTTAAAGTTTCAATTTAAATATTTTATTTTATTTGAATCAAGAAAAACATTTTCAACATTTTTATTTTATTTTAACATTAGTTAATTAAATTAAATTGTATTTAAAGTCTTACATAATTTGATAACTTACATAATTTACATAACTTTCATAATACATAACTTACATAATTTAAAGTTTAGATTTCATAACTTACATAATTTACATCACTTACATAATACATAACTTACACAATTTAAAGATCAAATTCCATAACTTACATAATTTACATAACTTACATAACTCACATAATTTACATCACTTACATAATACATAACTTACATAATTTAAAGATCAAATTTCATGACTTACATAATTGACATAACTTACATAGTACATAAATAAATATCATATAATTACTTACATAACTTATAAATAAACAACTTACCCATGTAATTTATTGTCAACTTTAGACTTCAACAACTACGAAATGGATAGGACTTGGATGAATTTGTCAAGGTAAGCAACGGCTATCGAAATGGAGTAAAAACTTTTCTAAATTTTGCATTTCAAAATGCAAGCCAAGAGAATATGATTCTTTGCCCATGTAAGAAGTGTTGCAATATCAATTGGCATTATCATGAAGTTGTCTATGAACATCTAATTGTTGATGGCTTTGTCCAGGGGTATAAAAAATGGATTTTCCATGAAGAATGTACATCTAGTGGAGCCTCTTCAACGATGAATATGGGTTATCCTCATAGTGCTTACAATCAGAATGTTAGAGAAGATGACATGGAAGGCATGTTGCGGGATGCATTTCATATGCGCAGTGATGGTTTGCAATCATTTCCACCTGACTTGGGTGCAACCGATGATTATAATTTTGGTGGAAATACTTTCACTGAAACGGGAAGAAGTGTACCTGATGAACAGCCAAATGAAGAAGCGGCGAAGTTCTACACGTTACTTGGTGAAATGAACGAAGAACTGTATGAGGGATCAAAATTTTCAAAATTGTCTTTCTGTATTTGTCTTTTTCACTTAAAATGTTTGGGAGGGTGGACCAAAAACTCTTTGACAATGCTGTTAGAGTTTTTGAGAGAAATGTTCCCGTTTGTTAAAATCTCTCAATCTTCCAAAGACATGAAGAAACTGATAAAAGATTTGGGCCTTGGGTACAACAAAATTCATAGTTGCCCAAATGACTGCATGTTGTATTGGGGCGACCGGAAAAACCAATAGTGCTATCATGTATGCAGTCAATCCCATTGGATGAATAGAAATACAGAAGATGGTAACGAGGATGAAAACGATCACAGTCAAGGAAGAAGCCAGTTAAGATTTTGCGGTATTTTCTTCTAATACCAAGGCTTCAAAGGCTTTTCATGTTGTCGAAGACAGCCGAGTCAATGACGTGGCACCATGATGGACGAACCGATGATGGATTGTTAAGGCATCCTGTAGATTCTTTAGCTTGGAAATCATTTGACTCCAAATTTCCAAGCTTTGCAAGCGATCCTCGGAGTGTGAGGCTTGGGCTAGCATCTGATGGATTTAATCTTTACAAAACCATGAGCACTGCGTATAGTACTTGGCCTGTGGTGCTTGTTCCTTACAATTTGCCTCAATGGGTTTGCATGAAACAATCATCATTTATCTTATCTATGATTATCCCTGGAGAGAAAGGTCCCGAGAATGATATTGACATATATTTGCAGCCACTTATTGAAGAGTTAAAACAATTATGGGCTGGTGTTGAGACATATGATGTACTGAGAAAGGAGAACTTTAATTTACGTGCAGCTTTGCTGTGGACTATTAATGACTTCCTGGCTTACGCCAATTTATCTCATTGGAGTACCAAGGGACGTTATGCTTGTCCTTATTGTGTTGCGCAAACATGTTTGCAATGGTTATATAATGGGAAGAAGTTATGTTACATGGGGCATCGTCGGTGGTTACCGAAAAATCATAGATTTAGATTTCAGAGTACTCAGTTTGACGGTACTGAAGAGTTTAGAGAAGCTCATTTGCAGACCAGTAGATCTGAAATCTTGTTCATGTTGAAAGATATGAATTTCATTTATGGGAATATGAATCAACCGCCCAACACGCAAAGAAATAGAAGATCAAGGGATGAATCTAATGATGAATCTAATGAAGAGGATGATCCTAATGAGGCAGACTTGTGGAAAAAAAGGGAGTATTTTTTTTAGTTGCCTTATTGGGAGCATCACATTTTACGACATAATCTTGATGTCATGCACATTGAGAAAAATGTCTGCGAGAACATCTTTGGGACTATTTTGAATGTCGATGGAAAATCGAAAGACAATCTTCAGAGTCGACTTGATTTAGTCCACATGGGAATTCGGCGTGAGCTTCATCCCCAAGCACTTCCGAATAGGAAATATCGGTTGCCGCCTTCTATTTTTTCAATGTCGAAGACGGATAAAGAAGTGTTTTGCATGGTGTTGAAGGATATAGAGGTCCCGGATGCGTATGCATCAAATATATCTCAATGTGCGAGTCTTAAAGATCGAAGACTATATGCCTTAAAATCACATGACTATCACATCTTGATGCAAGACTTACTGCCAGTTGCTATGCGGTGTTGTATGTCGAAAAAGGTGACGTCTTGTGTAATTGAACTATCCAATATAATGAAAGGCATTTGTGGCGAAGTTTTGGATGTTCAAGAACTTGAGACACTACAAGATCAAGCCGCATTGACTTTATGCAATTTGGAGATGATCTTCCCGCCTTCCTTCTTCACTATTATGGTACACTTGATAATTCATCTCCCTCGTGAATCAACACTTGCTGGACCCGTTTTCTATCGATGGATGTATCCCATAGAAAGGTGTTAATTTATTTGTAAATTATTCCTTCATTCACTTCAATGCCTTTAGTTGCAACTTTTGATAATGTTGTATATTGTGTTTAGGTTCCTATCCAAATTGAAGTCTTACAGCCGCAATAAGCATTATCCAGAAGGATCAATTGCTGAAGGCTACTTGGCAGAGGAATGTATGACTTTCTATTCAAGGTATTTGGAAGATGTTGAAACAAGAATGAATAGACCAAGTAGAAATGCTGGGCTCACAGATCATAACTTGCCCGAAACTTATTTATTTCAAAGTTTCAGAGAACCAATCGGCAAGGTTGGAATTGTAGAATTAGATGATAGATCGTGGGTCCAAGCACATCGATATATTCTTTTTCATCACGATTCAATGGAACCATTACGCGAGTAAGTTCTAGAATTTGATAAATATTCATCAATTATAATTTGTTTGTCTTCTAACAAAGTAAACCTTTTTTTAACATAGTGAGTACAAACAAATATTGAGAGCTCGTTCACGGTCCCGAAGATTACAACAACGAGAAATTAATAAGTTGTTCACAGAATCATTTCATGAATGGTTAAGCTAAACGGTATGCAATTAAAGCTTTCATTGACAAGTAATAATGTTTTCTCATAACATTTATAATTACTCAATTTACTTTCGATTCAATAGGTTTGGAGTCGGAATGAAGTAAATGACGAAGTTAAATGGCTTTCCCAATGTCCAAATAGACTAGTGAAAAGATATAGTACCTTCCTCATCAATGGATTCAGATTTCATACAAAAAATCGTGAGAGATTAAGGAGAACTCAAAATTGTGGAATTGTTGTTAATTCTTCAATTACAAGTTATGCTAGTGCTAGGGACAGTAATCCAGTTGAGGGAAATGTGTAGTATTACGGACTTCTTACTGACATAATTGAGTTGGATTATTATGGCAAATGGAAAATTGTCTTATTTCGAGGTGATTGGGCTGATGTTAATACGGCTCGCGGAATTAAACAAGATCAATTTGGTTTTACAATGGTGAAGTTCTCTCGATTGATTCACATTGGACAACAATTGATAGATGAGCCGTATGTATTTTTTTTCTCAAGTGAAGCAAGTTTTTTACTCGAAAGATCCAACTGATGAGGGTTGGTACGTTATACTCTGAAACAACCCTAGAGACTTATTTGACATGGGCAATGGAAGTAGAGATGACATCATCGAAAGATCAGAAAATTTGCCTTTTCCAGAAAAAAACTTAAATGAAAATATCCCTAGTACTAGTACACAATTTCAATAGCTTCGTCAGGACGTGGACGAAGATATTTACAAATTATGATGTAGTAAGATTTTACGATTTTTTAAATATATGTAATATTATAATTTTAATATTGGTCATTGTTATATAATTTAACTATTTTATATGTACTATTATTGTTGTTATTTATTACTAAAATTTCAACTATTTTATGTGTATTGCAGGAAAAATGCGTAGAAGAAAATTACGAAATTTAAGTATTGTCTAGAATACTCCAAATTCAGAAGAAGGAAATAGTGAACAGCAGACAACTATTGGATCTTCGAATGTGCCGGAGACAGTTGACGAGAATGTTAAGTTTATTTTACATGCGTATAGACTTTTATTATTTCTCCTATTTCTCAATTTTAATATAATAATATATTATTTTCCAGCTGAAAGTGGTGGGACGCGCAGAGGTCGAGGACGCACGCTACTTAAAGATTTATATGACTTAAATCCTGTCGAGCGTGTCAAAGTAAGTAGAAACAGTCATGGTTAGCCTGTTGGATCAAAAGCTCGACTGTTAGCAGGCTATTTGGGCATTATAGCACGAAATGCCAATATGTTGCCCATCAACTACGAATCATGGCATCACATACCTAATAGCAACAAGAATCAAGCTCTCGATAATATTAAGGTAACAAAACGTGAATGCAATTTATAAAACTTTGGTTTAAGTTTCAATTATATTTACTTTCTAAACTTGTGTTTTTTTTAAGAGAGATTTGCTTTACAGGTCTCGGATGCCTATATCAAGAAGGCATTGGGTAAAAAATGGAGAGATGATAAACTGTAATATATACATATTTTAATCCCACATTTAGCATACTTTTGGATTATTTATCCCCCGAATTGTGGAATTTGGTGCTCCTAATCCTTTAATTTCATGTTTTATACTTAGGAGAGCACCGGAGGATGAAAAAAACGAGAAACAGGCCAAAAACGGAGAAAGTGGGCCAAAGTACGAAATTTACACGGCCAGAGACCAAGCCACACGGCTGCGCTTCCTTAGTAGACCCAAAACACGGCCAGGACTCGACTTACACGAGCGTGCCACACGGGGGTGTCCCTGACGTGACATGTTTGAATTCCACTCAGATTAGGATACTTAGATGCAAAGAAAGACATTTTGAAAGCCTATATAAACACCCTAAGTATGACCTAAAAGGGGGCGGCTCAGGTAGGCCGAGGAGCCAAGCCAGAGAGGCCGAATTGTGGGATATACTCGAAGAAAGCCAGTTGATTCATCTCAAGATGCCGGAATCATACTCAAGACGGAAGATCTTCCCTTGAATTTCCTTCAGGGGGTTTTAGGGTTTTTCTTATGTTTTGTTTTATCCTTTCTTCTGAGATGTTTTCTTATATAAACATGAACTAAACCCCTCAAATACCTAAAGGGGATGAAACCTAAGACGGATCTTGTTATAGTTTTCTGAACTGTATGATAAATACTTTATTTGTTCTTAATTATGTGTTCTTAATTCTTTCTTTGGTATTTCAGGATATTGATTCAAGTATTGATATGCTTAAGAAGTGGAGGAATATTCCCTATTTAAGAGTAGATCTAGCATAGTTAAGCGGAGTTGATCGCAACCCTAGAGATAGGATGACGAAAATCTGCCGGATTAGGGTCAAACCTAATATGGGAGTCCACAGATCGAGTTAATGCAATTCTAGGGTTTTAATTAGAAAGAGATTTCAATTAATCAACCTAGGGTTAGATGTTAGTAGCCTCGAGAGAGGTATTAATATAAATTAAGGAATCCTACGGATCAAGTCAAGTGAATAAATCGTCTGGTTCAGAGTTAAATAACAAGTGAAGTCTAGGTGGATTCTTCCTCGGGGTATTGTCTTTATCAATTGGTTTTTCCCAAAAATACTTTCCCCAATTCCTTCTCTGTGTCTTAGCATCTTCAGCTTAGTAGTTAGTTCATTTTAGGTTAAACAACAATTCCCTTAATTCTTAGGCTAAATGATAAAAAGAAAGTCAGTATTAGTACTTTTGGTTCCTTTGGGTTCAACATCCCAGTCTTGCCACTAAATTATACTACTGTTCGATAGGTGCGCTTGCCTCAATCGTTGTCGTAAGTTAGTTTCTAGGCTCAATCATTCATTATATAAATATTAAGACTTTTAGACACGATCAAGTTTTTGGCGTCGTTGCTGGCGAACTGAAATATTAAGAACGCTCAATTTTTATTACTTTAGCCATATTTTATTTTTGCAATTAAATTGTATTTTTACTTTTCTAAATTTTCTTCTTTGCTTCTGGCAGGTATTCTAGTTTATGACTAGAAGAAACCTATCAGGACCTCTACTTTATGACAGTGAAATTGAAAGTACAGTTCACAGAAACCGAAGAGAAATAAGGAGAAGCCTACAATACATACAAGAAGAGCAAGAAGACGAAATTAATACTACCGAAGAGATGGCTGAGAATAATCTGCTACCTCCGGAGGTGGCCGAAAATCATGCTCCTCGAACTATGTATGATTATGTTAAACCTAATTTAACAGGAACTAAGTCAAGTATTGTTAGACTTGCTATTGCTGTAAATAAGTTTGAACTGAAACCTAACACAATTCAGATGATACAGCAATTTGTTCAGTTTGATGGTTTGCAGGATGAAGATCCAAATAATCACTTGGCGAATTTCCTAGAATTTTGCAATACTTTCAAAATAAATGGCATTTCTGATGATGCCATTCGTCTTCGGTTGTTTCCCTTTTCGTTGAGGAACAAAGCTAAATGGTGGTTGAACTCATTACCACGAGGATCAATCACTACATGAGAAAAAATGACCGAAAATTTTTTATTGAAATAGTTTCCGCCAGCTAAAACGGCTAAGTTAAGGAATGATATCTCTTCTTTTGTGCAGATGGATTTAGAGACACTTTACGATACATGGGAGAGATACAAAGATCTATTGAGAAGGTGCCCACACCATGGATTACCCTTGTGGCTACAGGTCTAAACCTTTTACAACAGTGTGAACCCCTCAACCAGACAGTTGATTGATTCAACCGCCGACGGAACCCTGAATAACAAAACACCTGAGGCTGCCTATGAATTCATGGAAGAGATGTCACTGAATAACTATTAGTGGCAAGTCAAGAGGACAAGGCTAACGAAAGCCGCCAGTGTTTTCAACCTCGACGCAGTGACCATGCTATCAAATCAGGTAGAGATGTTAAATAAAAAGATTGATGGTTTTTGTGGTTCTTCGTAGGTACATCCAGTTATGCAGTGTGATAGGAATGGAGAAGGGATGAGCAATACAGAATATCCACCTTACAACCTGAGCGTTGAAAATGTGCAAGTTCACTATATGGGTAATAATTCTAGACCTCAAAATAACCCTTATACTAATACTTATAATCTAGGTTGGAGGAACCACCCCAATTTTTCATGGGGTGGTCAAGGAAATCAGAGACAACAACCCCCTCCAAACTTCCAACAACCCTACCCACAGGAAAAAAAGTTGAACCTTGAGGAGATGCTAAAAAAATTCATAGCGGTGTCAGAAACACGTTTCCAAAACACCGAAACAACACTTAAAAATAAAAAAGCATCGATTCAAGGGATCGAGAACCAATTAGGGCAACTTGCTAAGCTGATCTCCGAACGACCATAAGGTAGCTTGCCAAGTAACACTGAAACTAACCCAAAGGAGCAACTTCAAGCCATAACAGCTCATTATAGTGAAGGGTTAGATGAGCCCAAATTAGGGCAAGAGAATATGGTAGAGGAAGGTAAAGTTGAAGTAAGTCATGATAAGCCAAAACGGATAATTAAAGAATACCAACCTCGTGTGCCATACCCCAATGCGATGAAGAAAGACAACACAGATGAACAATTCGGTAAATTTCTTAAACTTATAAAGAAATTACATATTAACTTATTGTTTCTTGAAGCTCTTTAGCAGATGTCGGATTCAAGAAAGTTTTTAAAAGAGCTTTTGACAAACAAACGGAAGTTAGACGAAGAGTCGCATGTGGAACTAAACGCAGTGTGCTCAGTAATGTTACAAAATAAACTACCACGAAAAGTAAAAGATCCAGGGAGTTTTACAATTCCATGCTTAATTGGTAGTTTATCTATTGATAATGCTTTAGCTGATTTAGGGGCAAGCATAAATGTTATGCCTTATAGAATGTTTAAACAACTAGGTCTAGGGAAACCCAAACAAACTAGGATGAGCATTCAATTAGCTGATAAGACTATTCGAATTCCTAGGGGTATAATTGAAAATGTACTCGTGAAAATTGATAAATTCATATTCCCAGTAGACTTTGTGTTTTAGACATGAATGAGGACAATAGTATCCCCTTAATTTTAGGAAGACCCTTTTTAGCAACTGCCAGGACTAAAATTGATGTTGGCACAGGCGAACTCATACTCCATGTAGGTGACGAATCAATCAGTCTTCAAGCTCTTGACTCGTCTAGGACATCAAGTAATTAAGGTGAGAAAATAAATTTTATTAATGACCATTCGGTTAAACCTTCTTTTCAGGAAGCACCACGGAACTACACAACTGAGCCAGATCCTATACCTCATAACAACAAAGAGATAACTCACGAGGAACGACGGCTTCAGATCGATGAACTAGACGAGTGGAAGACACATTTCAAGGAGAAATTAGGAATACACAAAGCAAAACCAACGAAGAAATCCCTTTTAAGACAGACCCTCGAATACACAAAATAGGAGATCAGGTATTGTTAAATAAGACAGACCCTCGAATATCTCATCCTGACTTTCATACAAACAAAGAAATCCCTTTTTAAGGTACTCAATGTTTTCCCATACGGAACAATCGAGGTAAGTAATCCTATATTCGGTACTTTTAAAGTAAACACTACTCGACTCGAACTATACACTGATAATAGAACTGATAGCATGAGAAGGATTTTCAACTCCTCAAACCACCATGAATTTGTGAATGAGAGGTAAGTCTAGCTTAAGACTATAAACGAGTGCTTCTCGGGAGGCAACCCGAGCACTAACCCCATTAATTTGCATATTTTTATATTATTGTTTTATTTTCTTTCAATTTTTACTTTTAGCATCAAACTACAAACTAACCACACAGATTTCCATTCCACACGGCCGTGGCCGTGGCCGTATGGACAACACAAATTTTCGTACCGATGTGGCAGATATAGTACGAAACAGGACGAAAAATATCTTCAAGCCATGGGCTCCAACTAAACACCACGACCGTGCGATCCAGCCGTGGTCGACACTGTTTTATCAACATGGGCGTGACGACCTACATATGGGCGTGGGAGAAATGAACGTAGCACAACATGGCCGTGCGATACGGCCGTGTGACTCAACACGCCCAAGGTACACGGGCTTGGGGATGTACCAGATCTGAGATTTCTATTTAAAACACCCCTCTCTCCTTCTCACCTACTCTCCATTTCCCTTCTTCCATACCCTTTACACCCCCTCCCATTTCATTTTCACCCTTCTTCATTCTCCGAACTCTTGATCCACACCTTATCTATGTCGAAAAAGCGAAAGGAGCCTAGCAAAGTCTCACCATACAAGACCGATCTACATAAGTACATGCCGACCGCTTCATTAACTCGACAGGACACGGATTTTTGAGTCCATTTAATTTTTCTTTTTCTTTTCTCTTCTCCTTTATTTTCCTTCCCTTTATCTTTCTTGTCTTCAATTTTTATTCTTACATTTTGATTTTTTTGATTTAGGTTCTAAAAGCTACTTGGGAATCATCACACCACGCCCTTAGAAATCACACCCACCTCGCGAACCATTTAACAATAAGGACTTTTCAGTCCATTAATCTTTCTTTTAGTTTTATTTCACTTTTTACACTTTTTCTTTTTATTTTTCTTTTCTTTAAATATATAATTAGTATATTTTGAATTATTCTTATTATTTCCTGGCTAATTCTTCACGAGCTTCCCAATTTCTTCATCTAGAGTAGATATTGTTGGTGGCCACCATATCACCACCAAAGACGCCTCCTCCAACTTATCTTTCACCTCCGAAAAATATTTCTACACTCCCCACTCAAGGAATCCATCCAAAATTTAGGAAGTTTCACTTCTCCCTATCTCTTATGATTTCTTATATATCTTTGTACATTGAGGACAATGTACATCTTAAGTGTGGGGGGTGAATTTTATTTTGAAAAAGTTCCTAACTTTTTGCATTATTCTCAAATCCCTGAATTATATCTTGTTCTTAAGTAACTTTCTCATATTACTATTAGAATGAAATTTCCTTTGGTTCATGATTTTTATTGATATGTTTTGGATTAAGTCATTGATAATTGTGTAGTGATGATTTAAACTTTAGGAGACTAGAGAATCAAGCATGATGAGTCTTCAAGAAATTAAAATTTTGTTAGGTTGTCTACTTGAATCTAATTATTACCTTAAAGTTTGAAATTTACAAGGTTGATATCAAAAACCCATAATTTTTGTTAAGTTGTCTACTTGAATCTAATTATTACCTTGAAGTTTGAAATTTACAAGGTTGATATAAAAAACCTATAATTTTTGTGAGATTTTAAGCCTTTTATAGCATACATTCTTTTCTTGCTCACTTTATTGATTATGAGTGTGTCAACATTGATTTGTTATTCTAGAACTTGCTTCGGTTATACATGTCAAGACCACATCATTAAATTGATATACAGAGATGCACTTAGGATTTAACCCACTTACTCCACTAAAAGCCTACCCTCACAATTAACCCCTAGTAAACCCCTTTGATCTTAACAAACCATTTATTGACTCACCCACTAATAATAACCCAAAACCCATCCTATATTTATTATCACCATTTCTTGACTCCCTTTTTTGTCGAGATTTGATTTTGAGCAGTTGCCTAACTATGTTCTATATTTCAGTTGTTAAAGTTCTTTCTTTTTATTGTGAATACTTATCTTTAAAAAAACAAAAAACAAAAAAAGTTGGAAAGTTATTCATTGTTATTTCTATGTTTGAGCTTAAGCAATTAACTCCACAGTCTGAGAAGAAGCTCGTGTTATTAGTGTTTCAAGTTTTCAATTGATGTAATTATTCAGGATTAGTTCATTTTTCTAGTTAGGTAAATTGTCAATTCAATCTCAATTTTAACCCTCTAATTCAGCCTTTATCCACACCTTTAAACCCAAGCCCCATTACAACACGTAAAAGACCTTTTGATCTGTGTATCATTTCATTTTATAGTGGTGGAGATTTGATTTTCATGCAAGCCTATGGGATTAACTTTTCATGTTCGACTTTTGAGTGCTTAATTTTGAACCTTAAACACTTTGAGTGATTTGAGTGAATCTTTAGTGAGGATGTCAACTCTTGTCGATTTTGAATTAAAGGTAATCATTTAGATAAGGGGAAACACCTAATATTTTTGGGCTATAAATGTATGACTTAGATTGTTTGAATCTTTAGGACTCTTTGAGTTAAAATTATCCATGTACAAATTATCTATGAATTATGATGAAACACTAATGATGAATATTATGAAGTGAGGAAGTTCATTTTAATTGTAAGTTGAGAATTTTGCTTGAGGACAAGCAAATGCTTAAGTGTGGGGGTATTTGATAAACTGTAATATATACATATTTTAATCCCATATTTAGCATACTTTTGGATGATTTATCCCCCAAATTGTGGAATTTGGTGCTCCTAATCCTTTAATTTCATGTTTTATACTTAGGAGAGCACCGGAGGATGAAAAGAACTAGAAACGGGCCAAAAATTGAGAAAGTCGGCAAAGTACGAAATTCACATGGCCAGAGACCAAGCCACACGGCCGTGCCTCCTTAGTAGACCCAAAACATGGCCTAGACTCGACTTACATGAGCGTGCCACACGGACGTGTCCCTGACGTGACCTGTTTGAATTCCACTCAGATTAGGATACTTAGGGGCAAAGAAAGACATTCTGAAAGCCTATATAAACACACTAAGTATGACCTAAAAGGGGGCGGTTCAGGTAGGCTGAGGAGCCAAGCCAGAGAGGCCAAATTGTGGGATATACTCGAAGAAAGCCAGTTGGTTCATCTCAAGAAGCCGGAATCATACTCAAGACGGAAGATTTTCCCTTCAATTTCCTTCAGGGGGTTTTAGGGTTTTTCTTATGTTTTGTTTTATACTTTCTTCTGTGATGTTTTCTTTTATAAACATGAACTAAACCCCTCAAATACCTGAGGGGGATGAAACCTAAGACGGATCTTGTTATTGTTTTCTGAACTGTATGATAAATACTTGATTTGTTCTTAATTATGTGTTCTTAATTCTTTCTTTGATATTTCAGGATATTGATTCAAATATTGATGTGCTTAAGAAGTGGAGGAATATTCCATGTTTAAGAGTAGATCTAGCATAGTTAAGCGTAGTTGATCGCAACCCTAGAGATAGGATGACGAAAATCTGCCGGATTAGGGTCAAACCTAATATAGGAGTCTACAGATCGAGTTAATGCAATTCTAGAGGTTTTAATTAGAAAGAGATTTCAATTAATCAACCTAGGGTTAGACGTTAGTAGCCTCGAGAGAGGTATTAATATAAATTAGGGAATCCTACGAATCAAGTCAAGTGAATAAATCTTCTGGTTCAGAGTTAAATAACAAGTGAAGTCTAGGTGGATTCTTCCTCGGGTATTGTCTTTATCAATTAGTTTTTCCCAAAAGTACTTTCCCCAATTCCTTCTCTGTGTCTTAGCATCTTCAGCTTAGTAGTTAGTTAATTTTAGGTTTAACAACAATTCCTTAATTCTTAGGCTAAATAATAAAAAGAAAGTCAGTATTAGTACTTTTGGTTCCCTTGGGTTCGACATCCCAGTCTTGCCACTAAACTATACTACTGTTCGATAGGTGCGCTTGCCTCAATCGTTGTCATAAGTTAGTTTCTAGGCTCGATCATTCATTATATAAATATTAAGACTTTCAGACACGATCAAGAGACCATAAAAGCACTTTGAAAAAAGATTATTTTAAGAAAGACATAAGCCTCGAAGAAAAATTGCGAAATGTCCCGCCGGGAATGCTGAGGTACCAATGGGAAGATGCAGTTAGATTCTGAAATTCAAAGAAATGAGAGGTATTACGTACTTCCAAACTCTTATATATTTTTCGATTTATAGTATTTACTATATACGTAATAATAATTTCATTATGTAGGACTGTGAGCGAGTTGGAACAAGCAGCAGGCAAAAACAAAAATTCACGCACACGGCAGGGTCGAGAAGTTTTCCTTGTGTAGCTGAGGCCCAGGTATTATGAATTTATTAATTCTGTCAAATATTAATGACTTTCTACTATTAATTGATTTATTTTTACTACTATATTGTAGGAAGCATCGTTTGGTCAAAAAGTTGGATGCCTTCAGCTTTTTGACATTACGCATAGGAAGAAAGATGGATCTCCAATGACATCCGAAGCTGTAGAAATTATGGTATATTTACTTAATAAAATTTGATTTATTATAAATATTTATAATGTTTAATTATAATGGTTTAATTCATCTTTAGTAGTTTTAAATAATGTTAAGTTATGTTGCATTCCTTTTTTATTATATATTTCGTTTTTTAACTCTTTAATTGATTTATTAGGAGAAACTTAAAGATAAGAAGGCAGTATGAAGCGATTGCTTCAACTGATAGTTCTGTTAATTTTGAGGACATTGATAACAGAATTATTAATGAAGTTTTGGGTCCTGAAAGGTATAGTCGAGTTCGATTTCAAGGATCTGGTGTCAACCTGACCTAATATTTTGGATCTAGCTTGCAGCAATACATGCCTTCCGGGAGTCAAGCTCAAGCTGAAGTTCACAGGTTAAGAGACCAGATAGCTCAGATGCAAGCGAGCACAGTTGAGCAAATTTCTCAACTTAAAGCGGAGGCAACATCGAGAGAAGCTGAAGTTCAAAGAAAATATGAAGAACTCCAGCTACACCATAAAGCAAAGGCAGCATCGAGAGAAGCTGAGGTTCAAAGAAAATATGAAGAATTTCAGCTACAACTTAAGGCAGATGCAGCAGCGAGGGAAGCAGCGCAGAGCAAAAAGTATGATAAACTTCAGCTACAGCTTCAAACTATGATGAAGATGTTTCAGCAGTCGCAAATGCCGCCATCGTAGACATTTATTTTCTTTTAACTTTTAAATATTATTGTAAGAAATTTTTGAATTATACTTCATTTATAATTTATGTCATATATCTTTCGTATAATTTTGTATCATTTAGATTTGTTGTTTTTAGTTGGATTTCATGCTATATTTGTTGTTTTGGTTGGATTTCATGCTATATTTGCTGTTTTTGGTTGGATTTTATGCAAGAAGGATGGGATATTGGTGAAAAATTTATGTTGCAAATCTGCCCAAATTAGCGGCGTTTTATAAAAAAGTGCCGCTAAAGATCAGGACTTTTAATGGCGCTTTGCAAAAAACGCCGCTAAAGACCAAGACTTTTAGCAGGTTTTCAATAGAAGCGCCACTAAAGACAAGGACTTTTAGCGGCGTTTTCTATAAAAGTGCCGCTAAAAGTCCTGGTCTTTAGCGGCTTTTTTTTCAAATAAACACAGCAAAATTTGGTGGCATTGTCTATAGTGGCATTTTTTGCAAGCGCCGCTAAAGGCCAAAAAAAACGCCGCAAAAAGTTTGTTTTCTTGTAGTGATCCTTCCTTGAATGTTCAACGAAGCCTTTAGAATAGACTTTTCTACCTTTTTTCTTCTCCATGCTCGACCTTTCTCCAAAACTTGCTTCTACTATTAAATCGTGCCATATTGACTTCGATAAAGTGGCCAAATAATTGAAAACCATCATCAAAACGAACAATTGCTCGTTTAGCATCCCCAAATATTAAAATCTAACAAAACCAAATCTTTTACCATCATGACTCATCTTTTGAAGAATAAAAGCATCAATCACATTTCCATGGAATTCAAAGATCTTCCATAATCCATTCCGTTGCATTTTCAATGGAATATTAAGAACAAACACAAAAGCACACCTTTACCTTGGAGTTTTCATGTCCTAATGAGGTCAAACTGAAGCAACCTGAAAGAAACCTTCATATGAAGGTAACTGCCAATTTCTTTTGCATGTAGATAGCCAAAGTACATATATTGAGGAAGGATTTGGAACCATTTGAAAATGATCCCTGCAAAGTCTGGAATTTTTTTTTTACAAAAATGCATCCAAGAAAGGTTGATGGTTTTTTATGGTTAATTGAGGGAAATTGGGTAAATAATTTGGCATTGAAGTAACACTTGCAAGTAGATTTTTAGGTGCTTTGTTGATGTAAGCTTCGTTTGAGAACACTGTAGTGACCAATTTTGGTCGGGTTCATTAACCCAGGGCCCAGAACCAAACTAAGGCCCATTCACAACCCAAAATTCAGCCAGAAATAAAACAAATAAATTTTAAAATATCCAATGTCCATTTACAAACCCAGACTCAAAGCCCACAATTTCAACCCAAAATAAACCAAATAAGACAAATAAATTCAGGCCCAAATCCAAAAGGCCCAAACGACCCATATGTTGAGGGTTTTCAAGAAACCCTAGCAGCTTGACTCCAGAGGCGCCGCGCGCGTGCCTCCACCCGCGCCCCCTGGTGCACCGCAGCCCGCTCCCACTTATCTCGGTCTGCACCGCCACCCCCATTTCCACTTGCGCCCTTGCACCTGCGAAGATAAAGACAAAACAACAGCAACAATGGAAACAAAAAGGCAAAAATCTATTGTATTTTATTTCTTCATTATTCGGCTATAAAGCCATTCGAAAATAATGTACCGAGGACCTTTTTTTTCGCTAAGAAAAAATCAATAAAAGAAAAAAAAAAAAAGAGATCCAAGCAATCACAGAGAGCACGAAACGAAGTTTGAAGGTTTATCTCTATTTTGTTTTTATTTTTATTTTTTTCGAAATCATATAAACTCATTTCATAAAAAACAGTATATATATATATAACATCAAAAGAAATAAAAAAAATAGAAAAATAGAAAAACTTATCTTTGGGCGATTTCCGGCCACCGCGTGCGTCGACAGCGGCGCCACGCCGGAATACCCCTCCCCCTTGAGTACCTGCAGAGAGAATGAGAGAAAGTGAGTGAGTTTTTTTTAAAAAAAACAAAGAAGAAATGAAATAAAAAAAAAAAGAGATTTTGTCCTTATATATAGACACCAAACGACGTCGTTTAAGCTAGGGGGATTAGCCCCGAAACGGCGCCGTTTCACGGCGATCCGCGTGCGCGACCCGACCCATCCAGGGGATCCACGCGTTTTCATCAATTGGGCTAATTACCCTTTTGGTCCTTCCGCATTTTCATTTTTTTAAAATTAGATTTTTTGTTATTTTTAATTTGGCCCAAAAAAGTTACTTTTATTTACAATTCGGTCCTTTCTGCTGCTGCGCGTTTTGGCGAGAGGGTTTTATTACCTCCTGGGTCCCCCCAATCCTTTCGCGCTTGTAAATAGGTCCCCCAAATCTTTCTTTTATTCTAAATCCGCCCCGAAATTTCATTTTTTCTTAATTTAGTCCCTTTTTTATTTATTTTCACTATCTTTTTTACCTAGCTAAACTTTCTATTATTATTATTTGTAATATCCTGAAATAGGGGTTAATTTTTATTAAAATATTTTGCATAAGTGTGGTCGTGATGGTTTTAATTGAGGTATTTTAGAGGCTAGTTATAGGCCAAGGGAAGGCCCGAGCTATAGGAGAATTTTTGTTTTTAAGTGTAATTATGGGGAGCTAGGCTAAGGATGCCTTAAGAGAAGTTGTGGGGGATGTATGACACAAAGATGGCCTTGGTAAAGTGGCTGCAAGGCGCCACTTAAGGGCTTGGAGAATGACGCCTCAAGCAAGGAGGAAGGGCTCATGTTCGAGTCGTGTGGGCAGCAAAATGGGTGGCTATTATTTTGCATTTTTGACGTTTAGGGAGTGAGGTCTTAAAGGAATAAGTGGTGCAGTTTATGACACAAGCAACCTAGTAGTAAAGTGGCAAGGGACGCCACCTTGGGTGCTGTAAAGTGTGCGTCAGAAGGGAGCTTCAAGGGGGAGGTGGTTCGAGCTGCAGAAATTGCACTTTGGGCAATTGTTTTTGCGTCAAAAGGTGAGAAGAGTTGGACGGCATGTGGGCTTCCAAAAGGATGGGATAAGCTTTGGATTTTCTTTTAAAATTCGGCTGGAGTAAGGATAATTATTTTTTTTATTTATTTCAATTATTTTTTTTTAAATGGGAAGATAAGGGATAATGTGATGGATTATTTTTAGTAGATATGAGATAAATGAGGTGATAAATTGTTGATTTATTTTTATTTACTTTGAATATGTGTTAAAGAGATAAAATAGGAGAAAGTGTGTAGTATAAATAGGGGTGCTCATCTTTTGGTAATTCTTTTTCCCATTTTAATCTCTTTGTGCCGAATTTCCTCACTTTCTTTACTTACTCTTTTCTTCTTTATTTTCTTTCAACCCCAATTCTACACCCTTTCTTGAATAGCCGAATATCCCTTATCATTAAGAGTCATAGCCGAATGTTCCATCACCCTTTTTAAGGGCTTAGCCGAATCTTCAGTGGCCATATTTTCTCTTCTCTGTCGCAAGTTTTGGAAGCCGAAACCTCTTCTATTTTGATCTTTTCAAGCAAACGATAGTGGTAAGTATTTCCTTTTAGTAATCGGTTTTCTTTTCTCTTCATGGTGGTGCCGAAATCAAGTGAGTAAACCTTGATCTAAGGTTGGCCGAATGGTCTTTAAAGCCATAATATGTGTGTCTGTTATGTGTAGCCAACGCTAGGGTGCAGTAAGGACTCTTTCGGGATTTGATTCTCTCAAGGTAAGCCAAGATAGTATTCGGCCATAGGCCACTTTTCATGAGTTTAAGGTTGTAGCCAATTCTAACTATTGATTAGCAGGGATATCGACAAGTTCAGGAATAAGTGACAGTTTCAGGATTTAGACGAGCAAGGAGTAGGCAGAGTTTCGGGATCGTGTTAAATTCAAGTAGCTAGGGATCTCGCTAATAGTAAGGTGTGTGATTAACCCACTGTTTTCCGGGTTTATGTTATATTGTATGTGTTGTGTAAATACTAATATGTGCAGTGGCGATTATGAATGGATATCCTTAAGGGGTATATCGAAAGTCAGGTCAGTGTTAATTATTAAGAATGTGAATGTGCCAATGAGAATGTGATTGTATGCCGAATAGCATGTGCATGCATTATTTTACTATGTTATGACATTATCATATGTTGCATGTGCATGGGATGGGATCTGAATGTGAAAGAAGGACAGGGTGTACATTTATGTACGTGGTCTGATGTTAGCCTTGTGCTACATTTGCGCTTGATGTTAGCTATGTGCTTCATCAAGAGAGGTGTTGGCTAGGTGCCACATCTCGGCGGATGATAGCTGTGTGCATCACCGTGGATAGAGGATGATCTTGAGTCACCTCGTGGATATGGACATGTGGGATCACTTAGGTGATCGGTGGCTTTGCCACGGCCTTGAGCAGCAGGTCTGCCAAGGTAAGATATGTGGGATCACTTAGTTGATCGGTGGATTAGCCACGGCCTTGGGCAGCAGGTCTGCCAAGGTAGGTGTAACGGATGGACCCTAGGCTGGGTTGGGTGCAGTTTGCATAAACTCATTATCTGACATGTGGATTAATGTGGAAATGGGCCAAGCCCAGTATGTTATATGGATTAATGTGGATATGGGCCAAGCCCAATAAGTGAAATCATGTGAATAAGTGCATTGATATCTGATATGTGGGTTCATATGTGGTTTGTTATGTGGGTGGAGTTCAGTGGACTAATTACACACTGAGTCTGTATGACTCACCCAAATTTTTACCAACATCGCAGGTAATGCATAAAGCTTGGACCGGGTTGGAGTGGATACAAAGGTGGCCATGCAGAAGTATTTTTATGCCATGCAGAAGATGATTTAATTACTTTACGTACTTTATATTATCAGTATTTTGGGAATTTATTTGATGTAATAAGAGCCACTTAAACTATTTGGAGACTTTATATATGGTTTTTGAAGTTTATATTATTATTGAATTAATAATGGGAAATATTTTTGAATCGATTTATATTATAATAACTTATATAAAAGTTTTAATCCGGGAATTTATAACAACTAAATTTTAATGGGCTTTTAAATACACAATGTTTTTCCAAAGACAATAAATTTATACGTTTTCACCTTTAAGTCAAATCTTTCAAACGTTTTCCGCAGTGACATACCAGATCCGGTCAAGGTTCGTGGGCCGGGTTTGGGGGTGTTACATTATTACTTTATTATTACTATATTCATTTAGTGTTTGCATTATTAATTATTACTCTTATTCTTATTATCATTACTGTTATCATCATATTTATATTATTATTATATTGTACATGTCTCGCATTATTATTATTATCTTTATTATTATTTTATGTATATTATATTATCATTATTATTATTACTATACTACTATTTTATTATTATCATATTCACTATTATATTATACATATTATTATTATTATTATTATTATTATTATTATTATTATTATTATTATTATTACTATCTATTGTTATTGTTATTGTATTATTACTCGTATATATTAACTTTATTATATTATTATTACTATATGCATATTAGTATATTGTATATATTGCGTATCATTATTATTGTTATTACTATACTATCTACTATTATTATTATTGTATTTTCTATGTATATAATTCATTATTATTTTGTTTAACTAATTTTATTATTGTTATTATTATTATTATCATCATCATCATTATTATTATTATTATTATTATTATTATTATTATTATTATATTAGTATATTGTATATATTTCGTATCACCACCATTGTTATCTTATTTATATTATACTGTTATTATTATTATTATTACTATTATTGTTGTTATTATTATATCTACAATTACTATTGTTTTATTATTTATTATACTTTATTATTATTATATACCTCGTATCATTATTATTGTCTTAGTATTACTATACTATTTTATTACTATTAATTATTGTTATTATTATATTATTATGTTGTACATATTGTTATTATCATTATTATTATCATCATATTATTATTTTTATTATTATATTCGTGCTATCATAGTGTATATACTTTTTATTATCTCTATCTTTACTAATACCTTCAACCCTTTTTTATTTCAAAGCCGTCTTCTACCTTTACACTTTTATACTATTGTATCTTTTATTACCAGTATTGTTGATTTCGTATTTTTTGCGTCATGTGGATCAACGGTTTTAAATCGCAATCCGACATTTTTTAATTCATACAAAAGAGGTAATATTTGTGCGTTTAGAAGGCCGAAAAATTACACCCTAACGTGTTGGGTGTCGATCTTTTCGTTCGACTAAATATTCAAATATCCTTTTCTCGTCGAAGATGATCTCGGTGTCGAAATATAAGGGTGTTATATCCTAACGTGTTGGGTATGATATTTTTATTCCTTTGAAGCGAGATAATCTTAAGATTTAATCCCGAATAGACGAATTTTATTCTTTTCAAATTTTTTACCCTAAATATTTTCAACTTTTCGACATTAGGACATTGATCAATCAATTTGGTACCGATTTCGGGCGTTGCGAGGCTGCTAATCCTTCCTCGCACGTAACCGACTCCCGAACCTATTTCTTTCGAACATTCGTAGACCAAAAGCATCGTTTTAGTAAATCAAAATGTTTTATTAAAACAAAGGTGATCCGATCACACCTAATAAAAGATTGGTGGCGACTCCCGCTTTCTTTATTTTCAAAACCAAAGTCGATTCCCGTTTTTGTCAAAAAATGGTTACGACAGCTTGGCGACTCCATTGGGGATCGAACGAGAGCCAGGCCATAAATTGATTGATTTTTGTCCTTGTGATTGAAAACTTGGAAAACTGTTTTTTTACAAAACAAAAAAATCATGTTTCTTCTTGATGCATCTGCTTATGCTGTGCCTGCGATACTGTTGAGTCTCATAATACTTGCATTTACATTGCATGACCGTTGTGGTCACACCCTCAAGTGGAGTAAGAAACTAAGCCTTCGTGAGGTTTTCACCTCCGCATGGGCTAGTGGATTGCTTCTGGGATACATCCGTACCTATGTGCTTCGTGAGGTTTTCACCTCCGCATGGCCATAGGGAAATGTATCCCCCTAAACCGAACTCGGTCCGTATGAGCCTATAATGGGTGAGGATTGAGGAATCTGCTGGTTCAGGTACCCCTCTCTAGAACCAAACCCCATGTAGAAGCCTTAGGGCCTACCCTAGGTAGAACGTCGAAATAGTTACCCAGATAAGTGTGTGATGATATTTTGCTTGTTTTGATTATGCAATACTGACTCGTGTTGATTTGTTTGACTTGCATGACATTCCATATAGTAGAGGTGTCAATTTCTATTCGATTGCTGATATAGGAAGTTTGCTATGGAAAACGACTTTCTTGATAAAGTAGAGGACAATGCGGCTGTGCGCGCGTGGTCAGAAAAGTTGCAGTTGGAAAAAGGAGATAGCTTAGTTGAAGGTCATACGTCAGAGCTGAGGGACTTCACTCGTGTCAGTGTAACGCAAAATGAGCTTCAAGAGTTGCGAGATATCTGGACCCATTGGGAAGATGAAGCTAAACAGATGTTCCGCTACCGTTACGGCGACATCTCTCACTTATTGGATGTTAAGATAGATAAACACCTGTTTCGGGCTATGGTCCAGTTTTGGAATTCTGCATACAGTTGCTTCACTTTTGGGAAAGTGGATTTGGTGCCAACAATAGAAGAATATACCACTTTACTTTGTATTCCCGGAATACAAGTCGACAAGGTTTATATTAGGCCTGCCTATGTCCCTCCTTTGGCGAAGAAGTTGATGAAAATTACGGGAATGAGTGAACAGTGGATCTCGACCAAGATTCAACAAAAAGGTGAAGGGAGATGTATTCCTTGGGTAAATTTAAGGGATCTGATTCTAACGCATCCTGATGTGAGAAGGAAAGTTGATATCTTCGCCTTAAGCCTCTACGGGTTAGTCGTCTTCCCAAAAGCCCTGAGACACATAGATGAAGCAGTAGTGGATCTATTCGACCGATTGGATAAACAAGTCACACCTGTCCCGGCAATTCTTGCAGAGACTTTCAGATCATTAAATGCATGCAGAAGGGCGGGAGAAGGAAGGTTTATCAGATGCGCACAGCTATTGATAGTATGGTTTCATGGGCATTTTTGGAAGATGGGTAAAGTCTCTTGTCGCCCCTTTTATAAGGATTATTCACCGATAAAAGAGGAAGTAGCCGTGTCAAGACGAGAAGATATAACGGAAGAAGGATGGAGGACGATTCTTCAGAATCTTCAAGAAGGAGACATTAAGTGGAGAGCTCCATGGATGATGCCCGGAGAGATCCTTTACAGACGCGAAGACTTTAGTTAGGTCCCTCTACCCGGAATTTGGGGAGTCATCGGGTATGCCCCTTTGCTAGTAGCAAGACAATACCAGTCTAGACAGTTCGTGCCAGCAACACATGGGTTGGATCGAAGCAAATTCTCTTATACAGGAGAAGGTTATAAGAAGAAGATTAAGGAAATTGCAAATGCTTGGAAGTTAACCTACCGGATGAAGAGGTTGACTGTGGGCGAGATGGCGACTTCTGAGTATACAGTGTGGCTAAACAAAAGAATCAACGACAATATCTCGAGACCGAGTTCAGATAATGCTCAATCTACGGAGGAACGGTTGCAAATGATACCCACGGAGCTAGAAATTATAAAGCAAGATTTTGTACGGCGGAGTTCAGAGCTCGAGAAGAAAATTGAACAGTTAGAAGAAGAGAAGATGCTTCTCAAGTTAGACGTAGATGGACAAAAATCGGAAGCTGAGAAACTAAGAAAGGAGAAAAGGAGGATAGAGGAAGACCGAGATGACCTGAAGATGCAATATAAGAAGATACGTTTGATAATAAAAAACGCCGGGTTAGGAAAAACTCCGGAGCAATGGCGGCACGAGATCCAAGAGGAAGAAGCCAAGAGTAGCCATTGGAAGGAAAAGTTCCAGGAGACGCAAACACAAAACGAGATTTTGAGAAAAGACAAAGAAAGACTAAAGGCTAGGGTGGCTGAGCTTGGACGGTCCCTACATCACCACCGAAGTCGCGACTCAGAAAACGAGTCAAAGTTAAGCTTAATTGAGGAAATGAAAGGTAGAATTGAAGAGTTAGAATCGACACTACACGGTTACGAGCTCCGAATTGAGCTTTTGAAAGCAAGAGAAGGGCATTGCGAAGAGGAACTTCATCATTCCTATAATCAAGTTAGAGACCGAGACTACCTCATGGGTGAGGCCATAAATCAGATTCGAGGGGTCACTGAGCATTTACAAACGTTGGCTGCGGAGGCAGAGGTCTTAAGTGTTCTGTACGAATCACGGACCAACCGAGGATGGGAGTTAGCTTCACTACTTCGAAAGATTAGAGATCTAGGCACTAAGGCCAAGCCATATCTGTAATCTCTTTATGTAAAGAGCTTCGTTTTCTAAGGAAGTTTTCTATAGGGAATTGAATCAGAGTTGACACCTTTTTTGCATTCATAACATGCATTTGCATTGTATTTCATACAACAGCATCATATCACCCCAATCATTCACTAAGACTAAGAATCGTATAACTTACAGCTCGACATTATGGATCTGGAATCGCGTCACCCTTATAGGACCCGATTAAGAACTAGAGCCATGGATGCTGAACTCAACGAAAGAATCGAAAGAATGGAAAGAATTCAAGGACAGTTGCAAGAGCAGTTGGCCTAGTCGCAGCAAGAAACAAGGGACCTGATGGTGAAATCCAGGGAAGAATCACTTGAGCACAAGGACCAAATGGCCAAGCTAATGGAGATGGTGACGACCCTAGTCAAAGGAAAAGGACCTGTGCAGAGTCCTGATATTACAGAACCCCATTCGAGAGTCAAGCAGAGTCCACTCCATCCCCCAGGATTTACTCCGCCTCACACCCATACAGTACCAGGAGGTTGGCCTCAAAGGGAATCTACAGGCCTGGAACAACCATCTGTACCACCACCTGCTCATCTAGGACCAGGAATATTCGTATCAAACCCCGGAGCTAACCCTGTTGAACCTATTGTCCCAGATTTGGATGATCCTATGGAAATAGCCAAGCTAAGAATGAAAGATCAAGATGCTCAGGACAAGTATAAGGATCTGGAAGAAAGACTCAGGGCAATAGAGGGAACTAGAGTCTCCTCTGCAATGAGCGCCAAAAAGCTCAGTTTGGTTCCCGATCTGGTCTTGCCTCCGAAATTTAAAGCACCAGACTTCGAAAAATATGATGGAACAAGGTGTCCAAAGGCGCATCTTACCATGTTTTGTCGAAAAATGGCTGGTTATGTGAACGAAGACAAGTTGTTAATACACTACTTTCAAGATAGCTTGATCGGGTCAGCCTTCCGGTGGTATAATCAGCTCAGCAGAGAGAGGATCCAATCATGGGATGACTTAGCTTCAGCGTTCTGTGAGCAATACAAGCACGTTTCCGACATAGCGCCCGATCGACTAACGCTGCAGATGATGGAAAAGAAGCCGTTAGAGACTTTTAAACAATATGCTCAAAGGTGGAGGGACGTCTCGGTTCAAGTAGAACCCCCACTAACTAAAAATGAGATAACGGTCCTTTTTATTAACACTTTGAAGGCACCGTTTTATGACAAGTTGGTGGGAAATGCCACAAAAGACTTCGCTGATACCGTAATATTAGGGGAACTCATTGAGAATGGCATAAAGAGTGGAAGGATGGAAGGTTCCGAGAGCTCGAAGAGATCAGCACTTATAAAGAAGAAAGAGCCTGAAACCCATATGGTAGGGACTGGAAACCACTACGCTCCCAATCCATACCCAATCCAACCACGACCTCAATTTCGCCCACCCCCAAATTTTTATTTTCCTCCTCAAAACCTCTACTATCAAACGCCCCCTCCTTACCCCGTCTATGCCGCTGATAACCAAAGACCGTTCACCATATCCCCGTCAAATGCCACGCCCGCTCAAAGTCAGCCTATAAATGAACAGAGACCAACAAGACCCAATCCTGAAAAACCTCAGTTCACCCCTATTCCCGTGTCGTACGAGGAACTGTGCCCAAAATTATTGGAAAAACAGTTAATATCCCCGCATTACATGGCACCATTGAAGCCTCCATACCCAAAGTGGTACGATCCTAATGCTAATTGCATGTATCATGCTGGAAACCAGGGGCATTCTACGGACAATTGTATAGCCTTTAAAAGGAGGGTTCAAGGTCTTATCGATGCGGAGATTTTACGATTTGACGGCACCGGTAATGTGGCTGGAAATCTGCTCCCTAACCACCCTGTAGGGAACGTGAGTGTGGTGACACAAGAAGATAGGTGGCAAGCCAAAAGTTGTGTCTCTGAGATAAGGACACCTTTGAGGAAAGTGTGGGAAATAATGGCTGAAAAGGGTTTACTCGGCAGAAGTTTCAAGGAGGAAAGCATGGAAGGTCAAATTTTTTGCGTTTTTCACGGCATAGAAGGACATCATATCCAATCTTGTGAGGAATTTAAAGAACTACTTCAAGGTATGATGAACAATAAGGAGGTTGAGATCTGTAATAAGAAGGAAAAGATCGATGAAAAGGATATATATGCTTCCGAGGGTCAATCATCAGGGCCCCTTATAGCACTGACCGACCCTTGGTAATCTACTACGAAGCAAAGAAGAAAGAGGTGAAACCAAAGATGATAATCAAAGTACCTTCTCCCTTCCCTTACAAGGATAGCAAGGCGGTGCCGTGGAAATATGATGTCAGCATCACCATGCCCGAAGCTACGACTAGTGATGTTAGCGAGGTGGGGCATTTCACCGGTAGCGGGAGATGTTATTCTCCCAATGTGGTTGAACCAAAAAAGAAAGCCGTCGACTCGAGTCAAAAGGTAAAGGCACCAATGCATGAAGCCGAGGTTGAGGTTGAAATACAACCCGAATAAGAAGCTAAAAGGCCCGTGAATGAGGATGAAGCACGTGAATTCTTGAAGTTCATCAAACACAGTGAATATAACATCGTGGAGCAACTGAACAAGCAGCCAGCAAGAATCTCGGTGTTATCCCTGCTATTGAACTCTGAGGCACATCGGAACGCCGTGCTAAAAGTGCTGAATCAAGCTTATGTGGAAAGCAATGTATCTCTGGAAAAGCTTGACAGATGGGCAAACAACTTAAACGCGGACAATTTCATCTCTTTCAGCGATGATGAAATACCACCAAACGGTAGAGGCTCTATCAAAGCATTACATATTACGACCTATTGTAAGGGTTACATAGTGCCGAGTGTACTTATTGATAACGGGTCTGCGCTTAATGTCATGCCTTTGGCCACACTATCCAGAATGCCAGTAGATATGTCTTATCTGAGGCCTTGTCATTCTACAGTAAGAGCATTCGATGGGACATGACGAGAGGTCATGGGGAAGATTGAAATTCCTCTAGATGTGGGCCCGTGTACATATGACATAGAATTCCAGGTCATGGATATCTCGCCTTCGTATAATTGCCTCTTAGGGAGACCTTGGATCCATTCTGCTGGGGCAGTCCCTTCATCTCTCCACCAGAAAGTAAAGTTTGTCATGGATAATCGCTTGATCACGGTCGCTGGTGAGGAAGACATCGTTGCGTCCATCTCTACTGATGCACCCTACATCGAGGTGAACAAAGACGCAGTAAAGTGCTCCTTCCGTTCCTTCGAATTCATCAATGCTACTTTTATCACTGAAGGAAGCAAAGCCCCCACGCCCAAGCTGTCAAGGAATACCAAGATGGGAATCAAGCTAACTGTGGGGAAAGGAGCCCGAGCGAGGAAAGGGTTGGGAAAATACCAGCAAGGAATGGCCAAAGCACTAAAACCAATACACCATAAGGCTCGATGGGGTTTAGGATTCAAGCCCAACGCGTGGCAAAGAAGGAAACAGTTACAGAAAGAGCAAGAAAGGAGGATTGCGAGAGCCTCAGGTCGGGAGCCCATAAGGTATCCGCCTTTGTCGAAAACATTTACATCTGCAGGAATTACATACCCGGGAAGAGATGATCCGCAAAGCATGATGTCATGGATTGAAATGGGCCTACAGCACTTCAGTATAAACATCATTAACAAAGAGAATAATGCAGTGGAAGATATTTCAGCGATACGCCCTTGCCCCCTGGATTCACTTCGAACAATTGGACTGCCGTGGATTTCCTCGTAATTTCCAAGTCTCCTCCAATGTAATGCTCAATGCTGACTTTTTGTATGCCCCTAAGCTGTAGGGGAATCTGTTATGAGAGTTTATGTTTAGCTTTTAAATGAAACATGAATAAAAATGCATTTTGTCATGGTCTTTTCATTCTCATCGGCTCCATATTTATTTCCCTTTTTATAACCTATCCCTATATATCCCGTATCATCGTATCACGTTTATAGGATTCGGTACCTTGATGTCCCTCTATAGTTTCTTTTTCATCTACTTTTCAGGTGCTCAGATATCAACGACGCGAACAATCCTGTTACAAGTCCTAAAATCGACTTCGAGAAAGCCATTTGCGTGGGAGAATTCGAGGCTGAAGAAAATGCTGAAGATTATGTCTCCTCCCCAGACTTACTAAGAATGGTAGAACATGAGGATGAACAGATTCTGCCCTATCGAGAGTCTGTCGAGACAGTGAATTTGGGAAGCGAAGAAAAGAGGCAAGAGGTGAAAGTTGGGACCTCCATGTTAGAGGACGCCAAACATGATCTGATAGCCTTGCTTCATGAATACAAAGACGTGTTCGCATGGTCGTATCAAGATATGCTAGGTTTGAACGAAGATATAGTGGTCCATAGACTCCCATTGAAACCAGAATGCAAGCCTATCCAACAGAAGTTAAGGCGGATGAAGCCTGAAATGCTCTTAAAGATAAAGGAAGAAGTAAAGAAACAATTTGATGCTGGCTTCCTTCAAATCTCTAGATATCTAGAATGGGTGGCTAATATAGTCCCAGTACCGAAGAAAGATGGCAAAGTGCGAATGTGCATGGATTACCGTGATTTGAATCGAGCAAGCCCTAAAGATAATTTCCCGTTGCCACACATCGATACATTGGTAGATAACACGGCAAAGCATTCGTTTTTCTCCTTCATGGATGGATTTTCGGGCTACAATCAAATCAAGATGGCTCTCGAAGATATGGAGAAAACTACATTCACGACAATGTGGGGGACATTCTGCTACAAGGTGATGCCGTTCGGACTAAAGAATGCCGGGGCAACATACCAGAGAGCCATGGTAACATTGTTTCATGACATGATGCACAAGGAAATAGAAGTCTATGTCGACGATATGATCACCAAATCTCGAGGGGAAAGAGAGCATGTCGAGAACCTCCAGAAGTTGTTTGAAAGACTGAGAAAATTCCAACTGAAGCTTAACCCAGCCAAATGTACCTTCGGGGCTACCTCTGGAAAATTACTAGGGTTCATCGTTAGCAAAAAAGGTATCGAGATTGATCCGGATAAAATAAAGGCCATACAAGAACTACCGCCCCCGCGCACACAAAAAGAAGTCAGAGGATTTCTAGGAAGGCTGAACTACATCGCTCGATTCATTGCTCAACTCACCAAGCAGTGTGATCCAATTTTCCGACTCCTTCGAAAACACAATCCTGGAGAATGGAACGAGGAATGTCAAGAGGCTTTTGACAAGATAAAGCAGTATTTGTCTAGTCCCCCGGTGTAGTACCACCAACTCCTGGAAGACCGCTAATACTATATCTGACTGTGTTTGTAAACTCAATGGGCTGCGTCCTAGGGCAACATGATGAGTCCGGAAAAAAGGAACAGGCGATCTATTATCTCAGTAAGAAATTCACGGAGTATGAAGCAAAGTATCCGTCAATCAAAAAATTCTGTTGTGCTCTGGTTTGGGCAACTCGGAGGCTCAGACAATATGTGCTGTATCATACGACATGGTTGATTTCAAAGCTGGACCCAATAAAATACATGATGGAATCGCCTGCGCTCTCAGGAAGAATGGCACGATGGCAGATCCTACTATCAGAATATGACATCACATACGTGAGCCAAAAATCGATTAAAGGGAGCGCAATAGCCAATTTCTTAGCAACTCGAACAACAGAGGAATACGAGCCATTGAGATTTGACTTCCCAGACGAAGACTTGATATGCGTTACGGAAAAAGAATGTGAATCGTCGAAAGAGAAATCATGAAAGATGAGTTTTGATGGTGCGTAAAATGCGTTGGGGCATGGGATTGGAGCAGTCTTAGTGTCACCAGAAGGAGATCATTACCCCTTTACTGCCAGATTAAATTTCTTCTGTACCAACAACATGGCGGAATATGAGGCTTGCATCATGGGACTTCGCGCAGCTATCGAGCAGAACGTCAAGGTCTTAGCTGTCTCCGGGGACTCGGCATTGGTGATTTACCAAATCCGTGGAGATTAGGAAATAAGAGACTCGAAGTTGGTCAAATATCGCGATCTTGTTGCGGAATTGGTTGAAGAATTCGAAGAAGTGACTTTTAATTACTTCCCGTGGGAAGAAAACCAATTGGCTGACGCCCTGGCCACCTTGGCTTCAATGTTCAAAGCAAACCGAGAAACAGAAATAATGCCTCTCCAGATGAGCATATATGAGGCTCCTGCGCATTGTTTTAGCATTGAAAACAAGGCAGATGGGCAACCATGGTTCCATGATATCTTAGAATATGTCAAGAATCAAAGATATCCCGAGCAAGCAAACGAGAACGACAAAAGAACGATCAGAAGATTGGCAGCGGGATTTGTTCTCGATAGGGACATCCTATACAAAAGAGGGAAAGATCAAATACTCCTGAGATGTGTGGATACTGTTGAAGCCAGAAAGATACTCGAAGAGGTCCATGATGGAGTTTTTGGAACGCACGCCAATGGCTTCACTATGGCCAGGCAAATTATAAGGCTCGGTTATTACTGGTTGACAATGGAAAGCGATTGCATTAGTTATGCACGAAAGTGTCACAAATGTCAAGTTTATGGCGATAAAATTCATGCAGCACCTTCGCCCCTTCACGTCATGACTTCTCCGTGGCCTTTTTCTATGTGGGGGATGGATGTTATAGGGCCAATTTCCCCAAAGGCTTCTAATGGACATCGATTCATTTTTGTGGTCATAGATTACTTCACAAAATGGGTAGAAGCTGCTTCATTTGCCAATGTGACAAAGACCACAGTTTGCAAGTTCTTAAAAAGGGAGATCATATGTTGATACGGTTTGCCTGAGAGAATCATCTCAAATAATGCATTGAACCTAAACAACAAGATGATTAAGGAAGTGTACGAGCAATTTCGAATAAAGCATCATAACTCCTCACCCTATCGTCCAAAGATGAACGGGGCGGTAGAAGCCGCTAACACAAATATCAAGAAAATTATTGGGAAAATGACTGAGATGTATAAAGACTGGCACGAGAAGCTACCATTTGCTCTATATGCGTATCGCACATGTGTACGGACCTCCACGGGGGCAACTCCTTTCTCTTTGGTCTATGGAATGGAAGTTGTACTACCCATTGAAGTTGAGGTCCCCTCCCTGCGAGTCTTAATGGAGTCAAAACTAGAAGAATCGGAATGGGTTCGAGCTCGATATAACCAATTGAACCTGATTGAAGAAAAATGCCTAAAAGCAATCTATCACAGACAAATGTACCAGAAAAGAATGACCGCCACCCATGACAGGAAGGTGCGTCCAAGAGAATTTCGCGAAGGGGAACTCGTCCTGAGAAAGATTCTCTCGATACAAAAAGACTTCCGAGGAAAATGGGCACCGAATTGGGAAGGACCATACGTCGTAAAGAGAGCTTTCTCAGGTGGAGCTTTGATTCTCACTGAAATGGATGGGAAGGAGTTACCAAATCCGGTAAACTCAGATGCCGTGAAGAAATATTACGCCTAAAAAAAAAATCAAGATGAAAACCCGAAAAAGGCGTCCTGATAAACAAAGAAGGCTTAGGATGAAAACCCGAAAGGGCGTCCCAAGGAAGCGAATTTGGGCCGAAAAAGCAAGAATGGTTTGAACAAAGAGTCAAACGGCGAGATTATAGTATTGAAGCGGACTCTGAAGCTCAAGAATCTTCTACACGAAAAATCTTGCTCGAAAAGATTCAGGATGAAGAAACATGGAGAAGTTCGTGCGTCGGATATTTAGAGCACTTACGACAACTGAACTTGTTTTCCTTTTATAATGCTTTCTTGATCGAGTTATTCCTTGTCAATTTTCTTTGCTTGTTGCTTTTGAAATAAATATAGATATGAGGTATCCCTTTCCCACCTACTTTGCCATTTTCATGCATTTTATTTATGTTTCATTTTAGAGATAAATAGTGAAATTACACACTCTAAAGGAAAAGAAAATTGAGCATTACCTAGATGAGAATTGGGTAAGTACGAGAGCCTCAAAGCAAGGACAAAGTTCAACAGGGGGAAAAAAAAAGGGGGATATACGAGAAACATGGATTACTCGACCTGAGAAAAGTCAAGAATCGAAGCAACGAAGATGGGTCATCATGAGAGTCGTAACGAGAGACACAGGACAAACCCAGGATGCATGGCATAGTCATGTAGGCATAAAAACATTTAAGACAAACACGTGCATATCATGATAACATCACGCATGACACATACAGGTACGCCAGTAAAGCGAGAAGTCTTGACGATAGTTGTACCAAACCAAGGAAAAGAAAACATCCGAGTTCCACCAGATGATATATTTTGAGATTCCGGTTGCATAAATCAACTCATAATACGAGAAGTGAGTTGAGCCTCAGGTCACACGCTGAGGTGTTTTTCAATTTCTGTCTTTTAATTTCTGTTCAAATATCAACTCATATTGCGAGAGGTGAGTTGAGCCTCAGGTTGCACCCCGAGGTGTTTTTCAATATTCTTTCCAAAATATCAACTCATATTGCGAGAGGTGAGTTGAGCCTCGGGTCACACCCTGAGGTGTCTTTTAATTTCTTTTCAAAATATCAACTCATATTGCGGGAGGTGAGTTGAGCCTCGGGTCACACCCTGAGGTGTCTTTTAATTTCTGTTCAAAAATCAGCTCATGTTGCGAGAGGTGAGTTGAGTCTCGGGTCACACCCTGAGATGTCTTTTAATTTCTTTTCAAAATGTCAACTCATATTGCGAGAGGTGAGTTGAGCCTTGGGGCACACCCTGAGGTGTCTTTTAATTTCTTTTCAAAATATCAACTCATATTGCGAGAGGTGAGTTGAGCCTCAGGTCACACCCTGATATGTCTTTTAATTTCTTTCCAAAATATCAACTCATATTGCGAGAGGTGAGTTGAGCCTCGGGTCACACCCTGAGGTGTCTTTTAATTTCTTTTCAAAATATCAACTCATATTGCGAGAGGTGAGTTGAGCCTCGGGTCACACCCTGAGGTGTCTTTTAATGTTTATTTTTCAAAATATCAACTCATATTGCGAGAGGTGAGTTGAGCCTCGGGTCACACCCTGAGGTGTCTTTTAATGTTTATTTTTCAAAATATCAACTCATGTTGCGAGAGGTGAGTTGAGCCTCGGGTCACACGCTGAGGTATTTTCAATTTCTGCTTTTCAATTTCTGTTTTTCTTCCAATTTCTGCTTGCAAAAATCAGTTCATATTACGAGAGGCCGAAGTATTTTCAATTTCTGTTTTTCACCTTTAAAAAAAAATCAACTTGTATTACTCAGGTGGGTTGAGCTTCAAGTCACACGTAGAGAGATGATAACGGAGCAGACTGGAGATTGAAGTCTTCCTGAAGATAGCAAGGAAGTAAACTGAAATGAGCATATTGAAGATAGAAGTCTGGCGTTCTCAAAGTTGTGGAGAAGCAAATTAAAGTCAATAATCATATCCCAAGGCTGCGGTGAAGTGGGTCAAAGCAACAAACCAACAGTGGGTAGGGATGAGGCTGTACGAAGCATAAGAGCACTGGAGAATCAGGGCTAGGCCAAGACCGGGCCAAATTGGTCCTTTTATTGTCTTTGCTCCATTCTCGTTTCACGACAATGAGCAAAGGGGGGCAGCTGTAGTGACCAATTTTGGCCCGGGTTCATTAACCCAGGGCCCAGAACCAAACTAAGGCCCATTCACAACCCACAATTCAGCCAGAAATAAAACAAATAAATTTTAAAATATCCAATGTCCATTTACAAACCCAGAGTCAAAGCCCACAATTTCAACCCAAAATAAACCAAATAAGACAAATAAATTCAGGCCCAAATCCAAAAGGCCCAAACGACCCATATGTTGAAGGTTTTCAAGAAACCCTAGCAGCTTGACTCCAGAGGCGCCGCGCGCGTGCCTCCACCCGCGCCCCCTGGTGCGCTGCAGCCCGCTCCCACTTATCTCGGTCTGCCACCGCCACCCCCATTTCCACTTGCGCCCTTGCACCTGCGAAGATAAAGACAAAACAACAGCAACAATGGAAACAAAAAGGCAAAAATCTATTGTATTTTATTTCTTCATTATTCGGCTATAAAGCCATTCGAAAATAATATACTGAGGACCTTTTTTTTTCGCTAAGAAAAAATCAATAAAAGAAAAAAAACAGAGATCCAAGCAATCACAGAGAGCACGAAACGAAGTTTGAAGGTTTATCTCTATTTTGTTTTTATTTTATTTTTTTTCGAAATCATATAAACCCATTTCATAAAAAATAGTATATATATATATATAACATCAAAAGAAATAAAAAAAAAAGAAAAATAGAAAAACTTATCTTTGGGTGATTTCCGGCCACCGCGTGCGGTGGCCGGCGACGGCGTCGACGGCGGCGTCACGACGGAATACCCCTCCCCCTTGAGTACCTGCAGAGAGAATGAGAGAAAGTGAGTGAGTTTTTTTTTAAAAAAACAAAGAAGAAATGAAATAAAAAAAGAGATTTTGTCCTTATATATAGACACCAAACGACGTCGTTTCACGGCGATCCGCGTGCGCGACCCGACCCATCCAGGGGATTCGCGCGTTTTCATCAATTGGGCTAATTACCCTTTTGGTCCTTCCGCATTTTCATTTTTTTAAAATTAGATTTTTTGTTATTTTTAATTTGGCCCAAAAAAGTTACTTTTGTCTACAATCCGGTCCTTTCTGCTGCTGCGCGTTTTGGCGAGAGGGTTTTATTACCTCCTGGGTCCCCCCAATCCTTTCGCGCGTGTAAATAGGTCCCCCAAATCTTTCTTTTATTCTAAATCCGCCCCGAAATTTCATCTTTTTCTTAATTTAGTCCCTTTTTTTATTTATTTTCACTATCTTTTTTACCTAGCTAAACTTCCTATTATTATTATTACTTTATTATTACTATATTCATTTAGTGTTTGCATTATTAATTATTACTCTTATTCTTATTATCATTACTGTTATCATCATATTTATATTATTATTATATTGTACATGTCTCGCATTATTAATTATTATTATCTTTACTATTATTTTTATGTATTTATTATTATACTATCATTATTATTATTACTATACTACTATTTTATTATTATCATATTCACTATTTATTATACATATTATTATTATTATTATTATTATTATTATTATTATTATTATTATTATTACTATCTATTGTTATTGTTATTGTATTATTACTCGTATATATTAACTTTATATTATTATTACTATATGTATATTAGTATATTGTGTATATTGCGTATCATTATTATTGTTATTACTATACTATCTACTATTATTATTATTGTATTTTCTATGTATATAATTCATTATTATTTTGTTTAACTAATTTTATTATTGTTATTATTATTATTATCATCATCATTATTATTATTATATTAGTATATTGTATATATTTCGTATCACCACCATTGTTATCTTATTTATATTATTATACTGTTATTATTATTACTATTATTGTTGTTATTATTATATCTACAATTACTATTGTTATTATATTTATTATACTTATATTATTATATTATATATACCTCGTATCATTATTATTGTCTTAGTATTATTACTACTATTTTATTACTATTAATTATTGTTATTATTATATTATTATTATGTTGTACATATTAGTATTATCATGATTATTATCATCATCATTATTATTATTTTTATTATTATTATATTCGTGCTATCATAGTGTATATACTTTTTATTATCTCTATCTTTACTAATACCTTCAACCATTTTTTATTTCAAAGCCGTCTTCTACCTTTACACTTTTATACTATTGTATCTTTTATTACCAGTATTGCTGATTTCGTATTTTTTGCGTCATGTGGATCAACGGTTTTAAATCGCAATCCGACATTTTTTAATTCATACAAAAGAGGTAATATTTGTGCGTTTAGAAGGCCAAAAAATTACACCCTAACGTGTTGGGTGTCGATCTTTTCGTTCGACTAAATATTCAAATATCCTTTTCTCGTCGAAGATGATCTCGGTGTCGAAATATAAGGGTGTTATATCCTAACGTGTTGGGTATGATACTTTTATTCCTTTGAAGCGAGATAATCTTAAGATTTAATCCCGAATAGACGAATTTTATTCTTTTCAAATTTTTTACCCTAAATATTTTCAACTTTTCGACATTAGGACATTGATCAATCAATTTGGTACCGATTTCGGGCGTTGCGAGGGTGCTAATCCTTCCTCACACGTAACCGACTCCCGAACCTATTTCTTTCTAACATTCGTAGACCAAAAGCATCGTTTTAGTAAATCAAAATGTTTTATTAAAACAAAGGTGATCCGATCACACCTAATAAAAGATTGGTGGCGACTCTCGCTTTCTTTATTTTCAAAACCAAAATCGATTCCCGTTTTTGTCAAAAAATGGTTACGACAAACACCAATTGGCTATGCTCGAAACTTATGTCACAATCAAGGATAATCACTATATTTAAGCACATATCAAAAACTACAGAATTGGGAATTCAGGCTCAGACAATAAGGCAAAGCATTTTCTGATTCTTTTATATATATATAAATAAATATATACTATTTTTATATACTTTTAAATTTATTTTTTAAAATTTTATTTACTTTTTAGATATTTCTTTAGATATTTTAGAATTAGGATTAAATTAATTCAATACATAAAAGTCAAGAATTAATAGTTTTTTTTCATAAGGAATCGTGATGTCTTTCTATGAAATCGCATGCCTCTTTATTAGTTTCTATTTGTGGTGCACGATTTTTTGGAATGTAGGCAGTGGTTATGATCGATTCGATAGAAAGGAGGGAATAATATGTATTTTTGGTTGGAATTTTCCTGAAAAAAATTGTCGCATCTTTCTATGATTCTTAATGAAAGTTATTCACTCCGTTAGAAAAGAAGTTAAAGAGGGTATTTATGCTTGTCGTGTATTTTATATGGAAATCAGAAGCCGAGGGGCCGTTCCCTTGACTCGTATTGATGAGAATTTGACTCAGCGCGAAATTGAACAAAAAGTTACTGAATTGGCCTATTTTTTGTGTGTACCGATTGAAGTCTTTTGAAATGAATTGAAGAATAAAAGCTTTCTCGTCGAGAGGAAAAAAACTCAATCCAAGAATCCTCTTTTTTCTATAACAGAACTAAACTGAAGTTTCTTCAGAATGCCCATTCAAATTAAAGTGGACGTATATGGAAGAGTCATAACATAACTATCATCTCATTGTTTAGACACCATATTTAATGAAAATGAAAATGAAATATTAGTTGATTGAGATTTTAAAATGTTAAAAATTAAATATTAGTTGAAATACGTGGAATATAATTAATCCTATTTATTTTTACAATAAAGAAAATATCTTGAATCGGTCAAAAATAGGAAATAAATTTGCAGAGAAATTTGAAAACTGATTAGCTTTACTAATGTAAAACTCAATTATTGATGGTAGTAGTAACGTATGGTGATTACAGTAAAACGCCTTTAATTGCTAATCATTTTCTCCAGAATGGTCAAAGACTCCATCGTCTTTTTGACTCTATAATCTCTTTCTCTAGTTTAATAAGAAAATGGCCTCCCAAAATGGATCATAAAATTTCGTTTTCAATTGTAATTATTTTCTTTTATAATGTATTTTATTGTAAACGATTTCGCCAATTATCTTTCCAAAATGCTGAACATTGATTTAGCCCTTCACGTGGTAAGTTAAAATAATGATACAAATTACATTTTGATCCCACTCGAAGTTTTTGAAGGTTGAGATTCGAATCAAAGATTCCAAGTTTGAAGTCCTACCAACAGTGAATCTCTTCATATTTATTTTGATTGAATTCCACAATGAGAGAGATCTGTTTAGATTTATTTTAGTTTCGCTTTGAATATATTTTGATTATTAGTATAATTGAGTATTGTAATGATTAATTTTAATTATAATTATTAAAATGTGTTGATTATAAATTTGTAATTGTACTTAAAAGCTCTGGAAAAAAAATATTATCATTGTGTGTGAGATTTTATTAATTTTATGTAACAAAAAAATCTTTAAAAAGATAAAAACATCCCTATAAAAATATAATTTTGAATATTTTTTAATTACTTTTTAACTAAATTGGTATTGATTGAGGTGTTGATTCATCATCTATTGAAAATTTTAATCAAATGAAAATGAATATTTTTAGTGATTTAATTTTGAAACATGTTTTATAATATATAATAAAAATCAAATTATATAACTTATTCTATAAAAAAAAAAGTGAAAATTATGAATAGATAAAGAGCAACTGATCAATTAATGTAGAATATTATTAATTATTTTATATTATCCTTTAAAAAATTATCTTTAAAATTTGAATTATTTAAACAAAATAAATATAAAAAAATTATTTTTAAAATTACATGTATCAAATAGTCTAATTATACCACCAAATTAAATTTTTAATATTTAAAGTTTTCACACTTGTTGTTTTGTAGTTTATGTAAAATAACAAGAATAAGGACTTTTTTGAATAATACAGTACATAATTTGAAGTTGAAGCGATCAACCAAACGCGGAATGGAAAGAAACGGTGGTCAAATCGGCCACCCTCTAGTTCCTACCAGTTCAGGTTTTATCTTGTTGTTGCTGGTAACGCTTTCCAAGATTAGAATAATGGGTTGTTTTAATAAAAGCCAATAACAATCCACACCCACACACGTACATAAACGCCACTATCAAGCAATGCATTTATGCATCATTTGAATACTGGGTTGTGAATGGATGACTTATGCAGTTTCTGTAAAAGGATTAGGAGTGCAGTGAAGGAGTGGGAAACGCAAGTCAAACGACTTTGTCAAAAGTCTCTCTCAAGTCTTCAGGAGACAAACCCCACACTAATTACTTAATTAAACAATGAGAATATACTCCTACGTGGCAGTATACCTTGATGGTAGACCAAGAATTTTTGTCCACTCTCTCATTTCATTCACACATGGAAAAGACGATTATAATTTCTGTTTTACTTATCCGAATCTTCCTGTGGAAGACCCAATTAGCGCGTCCCAATGAGGAAGCAGCTTGGAAATCTTCTCCTCCTTTTCTGTTTCCCATTTCCCCCTTTCTCCATATTTATCTCTAAAACCCTACCAAATAACTAACCAACCCCCCAAAAAATAAAAAATAAACCGTAACAGATTCAACAGAAAACATTCAATTCCAACGGAGGTTGCCAAACCGAGACAAGGTAAAGAAAAAGAAAAGCAAAAAAAACTCCGGAGGAGGAGGGTAGCTAAGGGATCGCCAGTTTTGTGGCGGCAATGGCGTGGCCCACAGCAGAGACGGAGCAGGTGGACAAAGTTAGCCATGGCTGCACTATGTTCCGTCACGAAAAGCCTTGTTCTCCAACGCTTCAAATCTTGGCCTTCGAGACAGCCAGAAACATGTCCCGTCTTGTGGCCTTGTACAAGTCTTTGACCGACGAGGAATTCTTAAAACTACGGAACGGTCCCATGAGATCCCCTGGCGTTGCGTTCTTGAACTCCACGGATGAAACTTATCTCCTTAGCCTCGTCTGCCAAGAGAAGCTCGAGGATCTCAATCAGATTGCCTCCATTGTTTCACGTTTGGCTAAGAATTGCAACGGTGAAGAACTCAACAAGTTCGAAACCGCTTTCCGGAACATGAAACAGGGAGCCGTTGATGTCCGCAACCTTGATTTTAACTCCAGACACGTTCGTAAAATCATTGAGAAGATGGAGGAATACGCGAGCGCCACGTCTTTGCTGCACTCCTCTTTGGTAGCCCTCAACGAGTTAGAGTCATCAGAGAAAAAAATGCAGAGATTGAAGGCAAACGATTGTCCCGAAATTCCGTCGGACAAGACCAACCTGGACTTTTACAACGACAAAATCTCTTTCCAAAGAAAACAGGTTCGATATTTCAGACAAGTTTCCCTTTGGAGCAAAACATTCGATAAGTGCGTTGGGTTAATGGCTCGAATCGTTTGCACCGTTTACGCCCGAATATGCGTCGTTTTTGGACCCTTTGTTCCAGGCCTTGTTTGCACCATGTTTACCATCACCACCAAAAATTACTTTAGGCGCCTCCACGTTTCGCGCTCGAAAGCTTTCCACATGAAGGTTTATCCAGAGGCGGAATATTGCCTCTTTGTAAAAGAAGAAAATCACATGAGAAAGGCTTCCAAGTCGGGTCCAATACTAAAAGCTTCCAGGTTCAAACGAGGTCCTACTACCCGTTTCCCCAGCAGCGAACTATCACCTGAAGCTAAAGGATTGGGGTTCCTACTTTCTGGTGTCACCGCCACTAAAAACAACGTTGAGCCAAATACTAGAAGAAACCAAAGGTTGATACAATCGGCTCCGGCGAACACTGTAGGGGCAGCAGGGCTTGCCTTGCGTTACGCAAACCTAATCACCATGGCAGAGACCTACTTTTACTCGACGGCAATCATCACCGACGATGCACGCCAGCTCATGTTCGAGATGTTACCAGTACACATGAAACGAAAACTGAGAGTGAAGCTGAGAAAACATTGGTACAAGGAAGCTAAGGAGCGTGAGGAGCAGAGTTTGGCAGAAGGGTGGAAAGAGGCCTTGGAGGAAATAATAGATTGGATGGCTCCAGTGGCGCATGATACACTAAGGTGGCAGCAGGATAGGAACTTGGAGCAACAAAAATTGAATGCAATGCCGAGTGTCCTATTGTTCCAAACGCTCCATTTCTCAGATTTGGAGAAAACGGAGGCTGCAATCGTGCAGGTGTTGATAGGATTGAGTTGTATATATAGATACGAGACTCGGCGGAAGATGAATGGTGTTGGCTATAAGGAACCCAACGTTACATCATGATGATTATTGGCTTAGTTTGAACTAAGTTGCGATTAGTTTTTTCTTTTTCTTTAGTAGGTTTATTTCATTGATTGATTGATTCCTTTTTATCTTGTTCATTTTCAAGCGGAAAAATAAGGAAATAACGGCCACATTATTTGATTCTTTGGAAGAATAATTATGCATCAATTTAAACCTATAATTTCTGTTGTTGGCTAAATTTCTCCATAATGAGAAAGGCTTGCATGTTGTCTTGCTAGTGGGAAGGCCTTGAGGTGTTTATGTTTTGGGTCAAAACTTGCCCCAGGTAAACCGAGGCCTATACATGTTGAGTTTCCTTCAATTGATGCTCTAATTTACCAAAACCCTCGAGGCTCAAGGGTGAGTATTCGATCTATTCGAGTCAAAAAAATTTGAGTTAGTCGAGTTGACGAATCTTATTCTAACAACCGAATTCAATTTGAATTTTTTTCAAATCGAATCAAGTTAAAAAATGTCGAGTCGAGTTAACAAATCCTATTATTTATACCCAATGTTGCGTTTACATGGATCGATTATTTAACTAGTAGACAAAGTACAAGATTATTTAACTACATAAATAATATAATGATTTTGTTTTTAACTTAATGGGTAAATAATTATCAAAACAACACAGTCTTGCTTAATGGTTTTAACTTTTAACTTTAGAAAATGTAAACATTTATCAAAACGACGCAGTTTTGTCTTTTCTTATTTCGATTTTCAGATAACTCGAATTGTGTAATTCATATTCAAGTTAAACTAAAAATTTTGATTTTTTTTATTCGAGATAATCCAAATAACTCGATTAACTCAAATAACTCGAACTATTTAATTTAAAATTTGAATTTTTTATCGAATTTTTCAAATCGAATCAAATTTTGCTCACCCCTACTACCAACGTAGCTCGGGCATAATTTTAGTAGATGATTATTATACAATAAATTAATTTAATAATTTACAAACAAATGTTAATAAAGGAAAGAATTTGAGAAAATTTTTAAAAATATAAATCAAATGTAAATATAATAATAATAAGCAATAAAATATCAATAAAAACAAAAATCTTATCACTCTTTATTTTAAATTTAGTATTTAGAAATATTTTTCTAAAATTATTTAGTGTTATTATAAAATCATAATATGCTTTATTTAATATTTTTAAAACAAAATTTTAAATTAATTAATGTTATATTATATTAAGATTAAATTTAAATTTAATTTCAAAATATAAATAAATAAAATAAAATTTTAAAGCATAATAATAATAATAATAATATAAGAATTCTCTATTTGATTTTATATGCATTTACAAGTGAATGGGTTAAAATATGAATATTATATATTTTAAAATAAAATTTATTAATTAATTTAGTATAATGACTTAAAAATATATAATTATTAATTTAATTGTAAATTAATCATTTAATTTTTAATATAAGTATATATATTTTTAATTGGATGTCATAAAGATTATGATATTTATATAATATATAATTTTTTTACTTAGTTAATAATTTATACAAATTTTTATAATTACAATTATAAAATTTACAATCACCTTTTATTATCAATTTTTTTTATATGTCATTTGTTATTTTATACTTGATGATTTTCACTTGTATATATACTATTATTAAGCTCTTGATTGGATTGGTGTCACCCTCAATCGGGTCACTAATTCAGTCAAAAAATTACGAAAATATCCTTCCATTATTAAAATATGTATATAGTGGGATTTGGACTTGCACCAATTGGATTATTAAAATCTTAAATTTACCACTTAACCAAAGGTTCACTTTGGTGTATTTTATACAATTTTGTTTTAATATATGCAATTTATTATCTCCTTTAGATCTATCTAGTAATAATGATGTTCATTAAGTTGGTGTCACAGATCAACTCAACACTAACTCATAATTGATGGCAAAATCATTATAAATAATTGTAGTATATTTAGTATTATTTATCTGATATATTTATGTGTTTAAATGTCATTTTAATCATAATTTATTTTTTTATTTTAGTATCGTACATATCTCATACGTTATTATGATTAATTAGTTTCAAATCATTCATTTCTTTGTTTACTATGTTACTTTTAAACACGCATATGTGTGTTTAAATTTGTTATTTTTACACGCATGCGCGTGTGATAAGAATTCTAGTATTGATAATGACATTCATTGAGTTAGTGTCGCATTGAGTTGGGTGTTACAAGTCAACTCGATAAAACCATGATAAATAATTGTAGTGCATTTGGTATTGTTTATCTGATGTATTTATGTTTTTTGTAACATCTTAATTTGGGGGGGTAGTTCATAATTTCATAATTATTTCATTTCACTTGCTTAAAGAAATAAGGCTTTAAATAAATTTTTCGGTGCGAATCATGCCTCAAAGGAGCTGCTGGTAGGATGGTTGAGGCGCTTGAGTGCTTTGAATAGGTGCTGCACGTCTGGGGTTCGAGTCGAGGGCGTGGCATAAGTTTTATTTTTGTTGAAAGGGGCAATAACGCTGAGAAAGGCTTTAAAAGAATATTTCAATGCGTTTGTTTCCAAGAAATGAACATTGGCCGAGCGGCTTGGACGCTTGCAACAAGGGGCGGGCTTCAAATGGTCGCGCGTTCGAGTCGCGATTGGAGTGCAGGGGTATTTTATTTTTGGCCTTTGGCGATTAAGGCAAAGGACGCTAGCAAATGAAGGTTTAAAGGAAAAATGCGACGCGATATTGACATGGAAGTCCAGGTGGGAGAGGTGGTTAGGGCGCTAAGGGTGCTCTTGAGGTCACGCGTTCGAATCCTTGGGATAGCACATAAGCAGGTTTTATTTGTTTTTGTCTTAGTAACGTGGCAATGGAGCTTGCCGAAGGAGTGTTTAAATAAAGTTGTATTGCGCCTATGTCATGAAACGCCCAGTAGCCGAGTGGCTGAAGCGTGGAGAGGAGTGTCTCGGGTCCGGGGTTCGAAACCCTTAGGCAGCACCTGGGAGCATTATTTTGCTTCGGCCGACGTATTTTGGGCGCCAGCATGCACATGCACGTGTGGGGAACCAAGCTTGATGGCTGCATCATGTTCATTTTATTATTATTATTATTATTTTATCAATTTTACTTATTATTTTAGATGGTAATGGAAGCATGGGTTAAAAGATGGAAAGAAATGGTTAATAATGTTGTTTTATTTTATTAAGGAATGGGCAATAATAATAATAGAAAGGGGGGAGTTGACCGGCCTTCATTCTTGAGAGGGGGGCATGGCCGAAACTCCTTGTGCCTCTTGCTTCATTTTTGTGCTGATCAATAAGGGACATTAGGAGCATGGGCATTATATCTTGGGTGGATTAATTTATATGTATTAGAAGTATGGGTATTTTTCTTTTAATTCATTTGTTGAAACTAGAGAGAATATTATGGGAAATAATGCTTATGGGTGGGGGATTGGAGTTTAGAAAAGATGGTGGTGTTGGCCGACCATGGAGTCTAGCAAAGAGAAGCATGGCCTAAAATTTGTGATATTCCTTTTATTTATTTTGTTCCTCCTCTTTTACATTTTTGGTTTTGGCTACTCTTTCAAACTCCCCTTGGCCGAATGAAGCATGCAATAGGGACCCCCCATGAAGTTGTTTAAGTTGCGGTTTTGAATAGAGGGAGAGGGTGCCGAAAATTCTCCTTTTTCCTCTTCTTGATTTCTTTTGAACTAGCCAACAAATCAAACCTTTCTTTTACAAAGCTTGGCCGAATCCTCATGAGACTCACCTATCCATTTTATTTCTTTTTCACTCTGTGCATGGCCCTTTAAAGACACCCCATCTATGAATCCATCTTCTCCACTTGTGGCCTACTTCTCCATCATCAATTGAGGGGCCTAGTCGAATCTATTAGTAGGTGAGTTCTCTCTCTCAACTTTCGGTTTTAAACCCATCTCCCTTATGCATGTCGAAAGCAAGAGTTAAGGCCCTTGTAAGAATAGGCCGAATAGGTATAGACCATGCTAATGGTGTATCCTTTGTAGGTAGCCGATACTTAGAGGCTTGGAAGGTGTCTTTCGGATTTCATTTCTTCAAGGTAAGGAGACATGAAGATTCGGCCAAGGCCTTATTTATGAATTTGGTGCGCATGTCGTTTCTAACAAATATTTTTTTGGTTAGGAAGCTCGATAAAGACAAGTGACAACTTCGGGTTTTTAGAGGCAAATCGGACAAGAAATCAGAAGTTCGAGTTTTCGATCACTTTGCTTTGTGTTGATAAAGGTTCGGCCTAGAGCCCTATTTTGGTGGTGTTATGACCAATAACTTTGGACTTGTTAGTTAATCAATAAGACCCCTAAATACTAACCCGTGATGGCCGAATAATAGGAGCTATACGAGGACAAGTTCGGGACTTTTATAATATCACGTAGATCCGGGATTTCTTTTAGACCCCCGATTAATTAGGTGTGTAAGCTCTTACACACTTTATTAGTAATAATTGTTATTATGATGATGTTATAACCTCTCACGTAGAAATTTTGCCTTGTGGGCATAAGCTTGGTCTTCGGGTAAGTCCCCTATTACTCGATCTACGATATATGTTGTGTATGCCATCATATGCTGTTAAATGCTATGCTATATACGATTGCATGATATATGGGATCATGATATTTGTTATGTGAGCATGATGATGGCGGGATTGATGAGAGGGAGTAATAATCGTGTCGACGGTCACCAGTGTTTTGGTAACACATTGTGACTACGGTCACCAGAGGTTTGGTACCTCCAGAGGTTTGGCACCTCATAGCGTCTTGTCCCTGTGGCTTAGTACCATCGTGGGTTGGCCCCACATTTGAGATATGGGATCGACGCCAGTGATTTGGTATCACACGATGGGTTGGCCCCATCATTTGATTGTGACTTCGGGTCACCAGTGGTTTGGCACCACCAGTGGTTTGGCACCACACGTATTGACGGATATCGTGACTATAAGTCACCAGTGGTTTGGCACCACCAGTGGTTTGGTACCACACGGGGTAGAAAAGGAGCATGGATGGCTAGGTTGGGTTGCATAATTGCATGTCATACTAATATCTTGTGTATGAGTGTTATTTCCGGGTTGGGGATTTATACACTGAGTCTTGGTGACTCACCCCTTCCCATATCATCTTGCAGGTGAGTAGAGCGCGGATGCGGAGCCGAGGAGAGCTCGAGGCGGCCATGTTGGTTTTGTGGACTTGAAATTTTATTTTGCCCCGTTTTAAGTTTATTATTCACTACAATTCGATTGGGTTGTAATATGGCCGCTTATTATTATTTTGGATGTTTAGGTAGCTGTTTTTACCTTATTATATAACTGATGAACTTACGAACGGTTATGCAAATCGGTTAAAAGTAACGTTTTCAAAAAAAAAAATAAGTACTCGTACGCGTTTTTTTTTAAAATGTTACCATCGGGTAACAAAATTTCCTAAGCTATTGATCACTCTAATGTTCTAATGTTTTAAATGATCAAATGGTTTTAAAAGAAGAAAGGATTTTCAACTCAATCGGATTTACCAAATCAACCCACTTGAGTTTTAGCAAATACCGTTTTATACCCTTAACAAATTTTAAATTTTCTACTATTAGTCCAAACCTTTCAAACTCCTTTTTACTCCGTGACATACCAAATCCGGTCATGGCTTGTGGGCCGGGTTTGGGGTGTTACAAGTTGGTATCAGAGCCAGGTTCAAAACTCGGCTGTGAGGGCCTAAGGCCTAAAAATGTTTTTCTAGGTAAACTTTTGAAAACCTCTATAAAAATGGCTTTGGTTGAACAACATGGCGTCGAGTCTCCGGCACCGATCCGCTCTCGTAAGTATCTCTAATTTATATGTGAATGATTATCTGTAAAGGGGTAGAAATGGGACGTAGATAGTATAAAATAGTATGTGAACTTTAGGACTAGTTTACCCCAACAATCGCATAAGATTTATAATTGCCTAATTAAACAAACCCATGACTAAGTTACCGAGTTAGGGTGTGGCAACCCTTGTATGCATGTCTAGGATTGGATCCGAAAGAGCTTGGTATTTAAGCGGTCCTAGTGACTCACCTCCTCTTCGCGGGAATCCTACCTGGTGCATAGCTTCGGTTCACCCTAACCGTAAGGATTTGTTCGTGGGCTAAACCCTATTATTAAAACCTAAAAGGGAATTAGCCGCATTTTGATAAAAACTCTAGTTTTAAAGACTTCTCTCAAACTTGTGAGATTTATATTACCAAAATTCTCTTGATTTATGGACATTTTAAATACCTTTAGTGGTAAGTTACAAAAATGCCCCTAGTTTTAAAATCTACTAAGCTACCCCAAAATTTTTAACCAAATCTTTCTTATATCCAAAATCCCTAGTTTGCAAATTATCAAAAATATAGTGATTTTGGAAAATTACGAAATTGCCCCTAATTTGTAAATTACCAAAATGACTCTGATTTTTGATGATTTTGCAACACTACCAATCGAGAAGTCGATTTCTCAAAAAGAACCCCAAGTTTTGAAAACTTTAAGTTTCCCTTGATTTGTCAAGATTTACAAACTTACCTTGTTTTATTATCAAAATACCCCTGTAGGGTAAACGACAAAAATACCCCCGGGTTAAGAATCGGTCAAAGAGGGTGATGGAATTAGTAAATGTGTATCTTCGAATTACAATAGAAGACTTGAAACTTGTTTGATCGAAAGAACAACTTCTTAACTTCGCCCATAAAATTCTTTGCTAATAATCAGTGGAACATTGGCTAACTCATAAAACTTTTTAAGACAGATTGCGCTATAGGAAATGAGTTCTAGAGGTCGCGGTCGTCGGGGACGCGGTAGAGGCCGGATGGCCATGACAGAACCAGTTAGGTCGGGCCAAGGATCGGATAATGAAATACCACCTCCACCACCACCCCCAGCTTTTGGTGATGGACATCAGGATCAGGCAGGAGGTGAGTCGATATCGCAAGCTATGCTGCGTGTTTTAGAAATGATGGCTGAGGCCAGTAGAGGTACAGGAGCTCGAAAGTCTGTATCTGAGCGGCTTCGATCCAACGGAGCTGAAGTATTTCGGGGTGTGTCAGGTGTCGCACCTAGTACGGCCGAGTATTGGTTAGAGTCAACGGAGAGGATCATGGATGATCTTGATTTAACAAATGAGGAGAAGCTGAAGGGAGCCGTGTCGCTTCTGAAGGATGAGTCATACCAGTGGTGGCTCACAGTTCGAGATGGTGCTATGGCAGATGATCTTACTTGGGAATACTTCAAGGCTACTTATCAGAAGAAGTATGTGGGCACCAGTTATACTGATACTCAGAGGAAAACTTTTTTGGGATTAGTACAAGGAAATAAGTCGGTATCTGAGTATGAGGTAGAATTTCTGAGGCTGAGCCGCTATGCTCGGGGAGTCGTGTCAACTGAGCACGATCGTTGTGTCCGCTTTGAAGACGGACTTAGGGATGATTTAAGGTTGTTGATTGCCTCGCAACAAGTGCGTGAATTTGCTGTTCTGGTAGAGAAGGCCAAGGTAGCCGAAAAGGTCAGAGAGTCTGTGAGACAGAACTATGATAGAAACAAGCAGAAAAGAGGTGCTGGGTCATTTGGATCGGGAAATAGTGCACAAAAGAGGGCCAGGCAGAGTGGGCCGAACCAGGTTGGGAGGCCCATGGCGACTAATCAGAGACCGGCTCAATGTAATCGTTGTGGGAAGTCGCACTGGGGAGGTTGTTGGACTGGTGAGAGAGGTTGCTTTGAATGTGGATCATTGGATCATCGCGTAAGAGATTGTCCTTGAAAGTTGGCAAGGAATCAGCCAGAAGGGCAGAACCGTACTCCAGCACGGAATGTGGGACCACCGCAGAGGGGCCGTGGTAATGGTAGAGGAGGCAATGGTCCTAATCGAGGTCGCGGAATTCAGGGCAGAGGAGCAGGCAACACCGAAGCTAGGCAGCCTGGCTTAGTCTACGCAGCGAGGCGTCGCGAGGAGGGTGACGCACCAGACGTCATCACCGGTACGTTCCTAATTTTTGGTCTTCCCTATGTTACATTGATTGATGTGGGTTCGACGCATTCATACATTGCTAGTAGTGTGGTAGAGACTATGAACTTGGATTTTGAGACTGCTTCTAGCGAGATGACTGTAATTAGCCCTCTAGGACACTCTGTGGTAGTGAACAAGCTATATAGAGATATACCCCTAGAACTCCAAGGGGTAGTGTTTGTGGCTGATCTGATGGAACTGCCGTTTGGGGAGTTCGACCTAATTCTTGGAATGGACTGGCTGGTTAAGTATCAGGCAAGGTTGGATTGCGCTGCTAAGCGCATGATTCTAAAGACGGATGAGGGTGATGAAGTGGTCATGATAGGTAACAGAAGAGACTATCTATCCAATGTAGTGTCTGCCTTGAAGGCCGAGAAGATGATCAAAAAGGGGTGTGAGGCGCTGTTGGTTCGAATTTATGCCTTGGAGGCTAAAGAGTCAGCAGTTGAGAAGGTCCGAACTGTAAGGGAATTCGCTGATGTGTTTCCAGAAGAACTTCCGGGTCTGCCCCCAGATCGGGAAGTGGAGTTCGGTATAGACTTGTTGCCCGGGACGGCACCTGTGTCTATAGCACCCTATCGAATGGCGCCAAAGGAGTTGGTGGAACTGAAGGCTCAAATTCAGGAACTCTTGGATAGAGGGTTCATTCGACCTAGTATATCTCCGTGGGGAGCACCTGTGCTGTTTGTCAAGAAGAAAGACGGGTCAATGCGGATGTGTATCGACTACCGTCAGCTTAACAAGTTAACGATCAAAAACAGGTATCCGTTGCCTCGGATTGATGACCTGTTTGATCAACTAAAGGGTGCATCGGTGTTCTCAAAGATAGATCTTAGGTCGGGCTATCATCAACTTAAGGTAAAGGAGGCTGATGTGCACAAGACGGCATTTCGTACCCGGTATGGGCATTACGAGTTCTTAGTGATGCCGTTTGGGTTGACCAACGCGCCGGCAGCATTCATGGACTTAATGAATAGGGTGTTTCAGCAATACTTAGATCAATTTGTCGTGGTGTTTATAGACGACATATTGGTTTACTCAAAGACGGAGGAGGAGCATGATAGGCATTTGCGCATAGTTCTACAAGTACTGAGAGAGGAGCAGTTGTATGCCAAATTCAGTAAATGCGAATTCTGGCTTAGAGAGGTGACCTTCTTGGGTCACGTGGTGTCAGCTGAAGGGATTAGAGTGGACCCCCGCAAGGTCGAAGCGGTGTTGGAGTGGAAACCACCTCGGTCAGTGGCGGAAATTCAAAGTTTTCTGGGACTGGCCGGGTACTATCGGAGATTTGTGGAAGGATTCTCTTTAATCGCAGCACCGTTGACTAAGTTATTAAGGAAAGGAGTCCCATTTGTTTGGTCAGAGAAACAGCAAGAAAGTTTTGATAAGCTAAGGAAGATTCTGACGGAAGCTCCCGTTTTGGTACAGCCTGAGGCAGGGAAATTGTTCACAGTTTATTGTGATGCGTCCCATAATGGTTTGGGATGTGTGTTGATGCAGGAAGGGAAGGTAGTGGCCTATGCATCTCATCAGCTAAGACCGCATGAGGTTAACTATCCTACCCATGACTTGGAGTTAGCGGCAGTGGTTTTTGCTTTGAAAATATGGAGGCACTACTTATATGGGGAGAAATCGATGGTTTACACGGATCATAAAAGTTTGAGGTATCTCTTGACTCAGAAGGACTTGAATCTGAGGCAGCGCCGATGGATTGAACTGTTGAAGGACTACGACTGTTCAATTGAATACCATCCAGGCAGGGCTAACGTGGTGGCTGATGCGTTGAGCCGAAAGGTAGTGGCAGACTTAAGGGCGATGTTTGCTCGTCTCAGTCTATACGACGATGGAAGTCTTTTGGCAGAGTTGCAAGTTAAGCCAACTTGGATCGAGGAGATTAAGGAAAAGCAATTAGGGGATGATAGTTTAAACGCGCGGAGGTTGCAAGTTCAAGATGGCGGCTTGGAAGAGTATAGTTTGACTGGTGATGGTGTGTTGTGCTTTCAAGGGCGGCCTTGTATGCCGAATGATGTGGGCTTGAGGCAAAGAATTCTTCAGGATGCACATAGTAGCCCATACGCTATGCATCCTGGAGGTAGCAAGATGTATGGAGATTTACGGAAGCAGTTCTGGTGGCCAGGTTTAAAGCGTGAGGTGACTGAATTCGTGGGAAGGTGTCTCACATGTCAGCGGGTAAAGGCCGAACATCAGTTGCCATCAGGGTTACTTCAACCCGTGAAGATTCCTCAGTGGAAATGGGAGAGGATCACTATGGACTTCGTCAGTGGGCTACCCCTCACGCCCAGCAAGAAGGACGCAGTTTGGGTGATTGTGGACCGTCTGACCAAGTCGGCTCACTTCATACCGGTTAGGGTGGATTACTCACTTCAGAAGTTAGCTAGGTTGTATGTGGCAGAGATAGTGAGGTTACACGGTGTGCCAGTGTCGATCATCTCGGACAGAGACCCCAGATTTACGTCGAGGTTTTGGAGAGCTCTACATCAGGCTTTGGGTACACGGTTGGATTTCAGTACAGCATTCCATCCACAGTCTGACGGGCAGTCGGAAAGAGTTATTCAGATTTTGGAGGACATGTTAAGAGGCTGCGTTTTGGACTTCAGAGGTAGTTGGGAAGAATTTTTGCCCTTAGCTGAGTTCGCATACAACAACAGTTACCAGGCGAGCATTAAGATGGCACCATATGAAGCGTTATATGGTAGGAGGTGTCGCACACCTACTTGTTGGACGGAGTTGGGTGAGCGACGAATGTTACGACCAGAATTGGTTGCAGAAACTGAGGATAAGGTGAAGAAGATCCAAGCTCGGTTGAAAGAAGCCTCGGATAGGCAAAAGTCATATGCCGATCTCAAGCGAAGGGACATAGAGTTTGCCGAGGGAGACGAAGTTTTTCTGAAGGTCTCGCCATGGAAGAAAGTGTTAAGATTTGGGAAGAAGGGTAAGTTAAGCCCAAGGTTCGTTGGACCGTTTAAGGTGTTGAGACGAGTGGGACCAGTAGCTTATCAGCTCGAGTTACCTACAGAACTGAGTCAGATCCATGATGTGTTCCATGTCTCCCTACTTAGACGCTATCGTTCTGATCCATCACACGTCTTGGCAGTTGAGAAAGTTGAAGTGAGCCCAGATTTGACGATGGAAGAGGAACCTGTGCAGATCCTAGAGCGGGATGTGAAAGTTTTGCGTAGGAAGTCAGTTCCTTTAGTGAAGGTCCTATGGCGGAATCATGGCGTGGAGGAAGCTACGTGGGAGCCCGAGGATGCGATGCGGCAGCAATACCCCCAACTCTTCTGACCCAGGTAATTTCGAGGACGAAATTATTTTAAGGGGGTAGAACTGTAACATCTTAATTTGGGGGGGTAGTTCATAATTTCATAATTATTTCATTTCACTTGCTTAAAGAAATAAGGCTTTAAATAAATTTTTCGGTACGAATCATGCCTCAAAGGAGCTGCTGGTAGGATGGTTGAGGCGCTTGAGTGCTTTGAATAGGTGCTGCACGTCTGGGGTTCGAGTCGAGGGCGTGGCATAAGTTTTATTTTTGTTGAAAGGGGCAATAACGCTGAGAAAGGCTTTAAAAGAATATTTCAATGCGTTTGTTTCCAAGAAATGAACACTGGCCAAGCGGCTTGGACGCTTGCAACAAGGGGCGGGCTTCAAATGGTCGCGCGTTCGAGTCGCGATTGGAGTGCAGGGGTATTTTATTTTTGGCCTTTGGCGATTAAGGCAAAGGACGCTAGCAAATGAAGGTTTAAAGGAAAAATGCGACGCGATATTGACATGGAAGTCCAGGTGGGAGAGGTGGTTAGGGCGCTAAGGGTGCTCTTGAGGTCACGCGTTCGAATCCTTGGGATAGCACATAAGCAGGTTTTATTTGTTTTTGTCTTAGTGACGTGGCAATGGAGCTTGCCGAAGGAGTGTTTAAATAAAGTTGTATTGCGCCTATGTCATGAAACGCCCAGTAGCCGAGTGGCTGAAGCGTGGAGAGGAGTGTCTCGGGTCTGGGGTTCGAAACCCTTAGGCAGCACCTGGGAGCATTATTTTGCTTCGGCCGACGTATTTTGGGCGCCAGCATGCACATGCACGTGTGGGGAACCAAGCTTGATGGCTGCATCATGTTCATTTTATTATTATTATTATTTTATCAATTTTACTTATTATTTTAGATGGTAATGGAAGCATGGGTTAAAAGATGGAAAGAAATGGTTAATAATGTTGTTTTATTTTATTAAGGAATGGGCAATAATAATAATAGAAAGGGGGGAGTTGACCGGCCTTGATTCTTGAGGGGGGCATGGCCGAAACTCCTTGTGCCTCTTGCTTCATTTTTGTGCTGATCAATAAGGGACATTAGGAGCATGGGCATTATATCTTGGGTGGATTAATTTATATGTATTAGAAGTATGGGTATTTTTCTTTTAATTCATTTGTTGAAACTAGAGAGAATATTATGGGAAATAATGCTTATGGGTGGGGGATTGGAGTTTAGAAAAGATGGTGGTGTTGGCCGGCCATGGAGTCTAGCAAAGAGAAGCATGGCCTAAAATTTGTGATATTCCTTTTATTTATTTTGTTCCTCCTCTTTTACATTTTTGGTTTTGGCTACTCTTTCAAACTCCCCTTGGCCGAATGAAGCATGCAATAGGGACCCCCATGAAGTTGTTTAAGTTGCGGTTTTGAATAGAGGGAGAGGGTGCCGAAAATTCTCCTTTTTCCTCTTCTTGATTTCTTTTGAACTAGCCAACAAATCAAACCTTTCTTTTACAAAGCTTGGCCGAATCCTCATGAGACTCACCTATCCATTTTATTTCTTTTTCACTCTGTGCATGGCCCTTTAAAGACACCCCATCTATGAATCCATCTTCTCCACTTGTGGCCTACTTCTCCATCATCAATTGAGGGGCCTAGTCGAATCTATTAGTAGGTGAGTTCTCTCTCTCAACTTTCGGTTTTAAACCCATCTCCCTTATGCATGTCGAAAGCAAGAGTTAAGGCCCTTGTAAGAATAGGCCAAATAGGTATAGACCATGCTAACGGTGTATCCTTTGTAGGTAGCCGATACTTAGAGGCTTGGAAGGTGTCTTTCGGATTTCATTTCTTCAAGGTAAGGAGACATGAAGATTCGGCCAAGGCCTTATTTATGAATTTGGTGCGCATGTCGTTTCTAACAAATATTTTTTTGGTTAGGAAGCTCGATAAAGACAAGTGACAACTTCGGGTTTTCGGAGGCAAATTGGACAAGAAATCAGAAGTTCGAGTTTTCGATCACTTTGCTTTGTGTTGATAAAGGTTCGGCCTAGAGCCCTATTTTGGTGGTGTTATGACCAATAACTTTGGACTTGTTAGTTAATCAATAAGACCCCTAAATACTAACCCGTGATGGCCGAATAATAGGAGCTATACGAGGACAAGTTCGGGACTTTTATAATATCACGTAGATCCGGGATTTCTTTTAGACCCCCGATTAATTAGGTGTGTAAGCTCTTACACACTTTATTAGTAATAATTGTTATTATGATGATGTTATAACCTCTCACGTAGAAATTTTGCCTTGTGGGCATAAGCTTGGTCTTCGGGTAAGTCCCCTATTACTCGATCTACGGTATATGTTGTGTATGCCATCATATGCTGTTAAATGCTATGCTATATACGATTGCATGATATATGGGATCATGATATTTGTTATGTGAGCATGATAATGGCGGGATTGATGAGAGGGAGTAATAATCGTGTCGACGGACACCAGTGTTTTGGTAACACATTGTGACTACGGTCACCAGAGGTTTGGTACCTCCAGAGGTTTGGCACCTCATAGCGTCTTGTCCCTGTGGCTTAGTACCACCGTGGGTTGGCCCCACATTTGAGATATGGGATCGACGCCAGTGATTTGGTATCACACGATGGGTTGGCCCCATCATTTGATTGTGACTTCGGGTCACCAGTGGTTTGGCACCACCAGTGGTTTGGCACCACACGTATTGACGGATATCGTGACTATAAGTCACCAGCGGTTTGGCACCACCAGTGGTTTGGTACCACACGGGGTAGAAAAGGAGCATGGATGGCTAGGTTGGGTTGCATAATTGCATGTCATACTAATATCTTGTGTATGAGTGTTATTTCCGGGTTGGGGATTTATACACTGAGTCTTGGTGACTCACCCCTTCCCATATCATCTTGCAGGTGAGTAGAGCGCGGATGCGGAGCCGAGGAGAGCTCGAGGCGGCCATGTTGGTTTTGTGGACTTGAAATTTTATTTTGCCCCGTTTTAAGTTTATTATTCACTACAATTCGATTGGGTTGTAATATGGCCGCTTATTATTATTTTGGATGTTTAGGTAGCTGTTTTTACCTTATTATATAACTGATGAACTTACGAACGGTTATGCAAATCGGTTAAAAGTAACGTTTTCAAAAAAAAAAAATAAGTACTCGTACGCGTTTTTTTTTAAAATGTTACCATCGGGTAACAAAATTTCCTAAGCTATTGATCACTCTAATGTTCTAAAGTTTTAAATGATCAAATGGTTTTAAAAGAAGAAAGGATTTTCAACTCAATCGGATTTACCAAATCAACCCACTTGAGTTTTAGCAAATACCGTTTTATACCCTTAACAAATTTTAAATTTTCTACTATTAGTCCAAACCTTTCAAACTCCTTTTTACTCCGTGACATACCAAATCCGGTCATGGCTTGTGGGCCGGGTTTGGGGTGTTACATTTTTAAATTTCGTTGTACTCATAATTTAATCTATTTTTTTAATATCGTGCATATTTCATGTATTATTATGATTAATTAGTTTCAAATCATACATTTAATTATTTATTGTATGTTAATTTTAAATATGCATCTATATTTTAAATTCGTAATTCCATGCATATATGCGTATGATAAAATTTCTAGTTATAAATTATTTATTACTAACTTTTATGTTATGTTATTAATTGTTATAAATATTATTATTTACTAATATGTTATACATTATTGAAAGTTAATTATGACATATTAGTACAGTTTTTAATATCAAACATGCAACTTAATGAATTAACCTACTAAATATATATTAGTATAATTCCACTTACATATTATAAAAGAAATTATGTACCCAATTAATAATGTATTCTTTTGTGATTAATCGTATACTATTATATCATAGTTTCTATAATTTTGTTAACCACTATTAATTTTAAGTTTAACGTTTACATGTTTTGTCAAGATGGTCTTAATTGTATTTTTAAACCTTTTTTGGTTATCAACCTTTATTTTTTTTTTCCAAACTGCTTTTCTAACAGATTTTATAAAAGTACCATTAAAAAATTTAATGGGGATGATGTGGAATACTTTTAATGAGATATAATTTATGACTTAGGTAACCTAATAAAATAATTACATGTGAAAAATAATAAAATAAATAAATCATATATGAAATTTAAAAGATAACTCTTAATTTAAATAAAATAAACGTAATTATCTAAAAAAAGGTTACAAAATGAATGCATACTTTTGTTTGTTGAGAGGTTTCAAAAAGATAATTAATAAATCAAACCGAAAATGCTGGATGTGTACATTCAGTTTTAATTTTTTTTTTAGATAATTATGTTTATTTTCTTTAAATTAAGCGTTATTTTTTAACTTCATGAATTATTTATTTATTTTACCATTTTCCACATGTAATTATTTTATAGAGTTATCTAAGTCATAAATTACATCTCATTAAAAATATTCCACATACAAAATTCCACATAATCATGTTAATTTTTTTAACGGTAGTTTCATCAAATTTGTTAAAAAAAAACAATTTGAAAAAAAAATAATAAAGGTTGATGGCAAAAAAAGACTCAAAAATACAATTAATACCATTTTGACAAAACATGTAAACGTTAGTAGCCAAATTTTTCATTAAGCCTTAATTTTACTACGGCTATTTATAAATCAATTAATATTATGCTATTTATTATATATTATTAACATTTATAAAAAATAAGTAGAAAAGTTTAATTTAATTTAGCTGATTGAGTCTTAGCTCGATTGTCATGGATATTGTTGCCAATGCAAGAGGATGTGGGTTAGAGTATGCTGAAGCGTATTATCCTCCTATTTATGGGTTCTAAAGGGCAAATATGATCATAACTTATAATGAGATTATTCAAAAAAAATTAAATTAATTCAATTTTCATTTAAAATATAATTAAAATAGGCATTGCTATAAGTTTATATCTAAATTCAAAAAAAAAAAAAGCAAAAAAAAAAAAAAGAAACTTAAAGCTTAAAAATTATGTACCTAATTAATATGTTTTTGACCACTTACCTTTTGAAAAGTTTTATTTTAGTTACCAAAATTTGAAAATTTACAATCCGGTCACAACATTTTATGTTTTTCAAAAGTTATTTTATCAAAATTGGATCTCCGTTATTAATGGTTTCTTAATTTTGGTACTTAAATTGATTATATGAGAGTTGGATGATCAAACAATAAAATTTATAAATTTTATTTAATAATAAAAATTATAACAATAATCTATAATTTTTTATAATTTAAAAAATAATTAATCATTGATATGCCATATACGTAGACTAACAAACGTTAACTTCTCCATCCATTTCGGGGTGTTCTGACAAAAAACGATAGTTTAAGAATTAAAATATTCAATAATTTAATTTAACATAACTTGAAAAGAGAGAAAAATTAACCAACAATACTTTTTCCGGAAGCATTCAGTCTCCATAACCCAAATCAAAACCTAAAATTTAAGCTAATTTAGAACCCCATGTGATAACTTGATGGTTAAGGGTGTTCACCGCTTCAAGTGTGGCGTGGGCTCAAGTCACACTAGTTGTATTGATTGTTTAGACTTTGCCCTATTATTATAATTCACCAAAAAGAAAACCTTGAAATTTAAGCTAATTTGCGAGCCCAAGGGTGATCTTTGGGGTAATCCATATCCGTCCAAATTAACCATTTGATAATTTTATTTTATAGATATAGAACTACAATTAATTAGTGAAACTCACCACTAGATCAGAAAGTTATGCCAGAAAAATATAAATTTTAATGTTTAAAGTGTAAACTTTTTAAAGTTAGGTGACTTAAGTACAATTTTTCAAAAATAAAATGACCAAAAGGTGTAATTTATTTAATTTAAATATTTAAATTTAAATTTTAATAGTATATATGATGTGTTTCAATATATAAATCTTTATGATGCCAACGTCTTCATATTAGAAAATGACAGCATTATAAAAGAAAATTATAAATTTTAGTGATTAAATTATAATTTTTAAAGTTAGTTAATTTAACTACAAATTTTCAAAAATAAAATGATCAAAATGTGTAATTTATTCAATTTAAATATTTAAATATTAATAGTTTATATAATGTGTTTCCGTATATATAAAAGATGATTATTTAAAAATTTAAAATTTTAACACGGAATTTCATGTATATATTAAAGTTAAATATTTTAAAAGACTATTTGATTAATCATGTTAAACAATTTTAGAGTTGGTTGAGATTTATATGTTAATGTGTGTTGAATGCACCAAAAATAATATTTTTATGTTTAAATAATGATTAAATAATAGTACAGGGAGTAGGATCGATCTCACAGAGATTGGAATATCTAAAATTATTGTTTGGTTCAACCAGGTTGTGTCTAGGTAGTTATCATGCTCAGGACATGTGATGGCTTGTGCAAAAATACAAAAGGGGAATTTAAATTTGATAAAAGTAGAAATAATAAATATAATTGAGATCAGAATAAGAGTAAAAGTAAGCAGAAACAAAATTTAATTAAATAAACCGATATGATAAAATCAAATAATAAAAAATCAATGATGTTCTTGACTTTTCAATCTTGCTTTTGTACCTAATAAAAAAACCAAATAGAAAACTTAAAATTAGCCCCATGTTTTTTTTTTTACAAGTAGAGGGTTTCTGAATCAATTCATATATTGGACAGATTATCATATATAACATAAAATTTCTCCATTATTGTAACATCCTAAAATAAGAGTATCGATATGTTACATGTTTTTGGTGATTAGCTTGTGAATGATTAAATTTGTGTGCTTAATATAGTTTCAAGAAAGCTCAGGATTTATTCGGAGCTAGAATAAATTTTAGTAATGAGAATTTTTTTGAAGTGGAACAAGTGATCCTGATGCTTAAGGTAATTTAAGTGTCAAAAACTAGCATAAGATAAGCTAGTAGCAAGGTGGAAGTGGCGCATGAGTGATTGCTTGAGAGGAGAGGTTTGAATCCCATGGATAGCATTTTGGTGGCTTTTATTTTTGCACCTATTTGGCAAGTGTCGGCCAAGCTCTATTCTTGGTAAGGATGGACTAATTTTTTTTTATGATAAAGTGGCTAAAAGTTATGGCAATATGAATTTAGGATAGAATTTGCTTGATTTTGGGGATAGGATTTCTAAACTTTTGGAAAGTGGAGGATAATAAGGCTTAAAATAAGGAAAGGTGTTTTGGAAACTTTTGAATGGTCTTTTTGACCATGTATGTGGACGACATAGGGGCCTAAAGGGGATGGCTGATTTTTGATGATTAGTTTGGTGGGATTAGGTGCTTGATGAGCACATTTTCCATTTGGTCACTTTTGTTTTTACAAGACATCTTTTTCTGTTTTTTTTTTCATCTCATGCTCTCAAACATTAAACAAAAACATCATCTCTTCCTTCTCTCCCATGGCCGAATGCACCTTTGTTTCAAACCCTCTCTCTTTGCTTTTCTCTTATCTTTGAAAATTTAAATCATAAACCTCACATCCTCATTCTCTTTCTTTCTTGACTTATTTTCTTTTCAACCATACTTCCTTCATCATTTATTTTTCTTACATGGCCGAATGTTAGACTACCTCCATAGTTGAAACAATCTTTTCTCTCCTTTATTTTTATCAAAGCCGAATCTTCTCTTCATCGATATTGTTTTGTTGATTATTCTTTCAACCTTCGTTTAAGCAATCGTGTTATAAATAAGGCCAAACTCGGAGTATTCGTTATCATAGTAACTCGCTAGAAATCAAGTCGAAGTGTTAAGGTAAGGAGTTCTTGGATTTTTCGTTATATCTCTATTCGGCTATGTTGCAAATCGGATCGAAGTTTCGACTAATCGATTATTTTTAGGGACAAAGTCACTCGATATTCTCTATTTGTTAATCCTTCGGAAATAGTGGGTGCCGTAGGTGCCGACGATCAAGAAGGTTTAGTCCTTACCGTAATCAGGTGTGTAATCCCGTACTTTTCGTATACATATCTTAAATGGTGTGTAATCTCACATTTCTCTGGAAGTTTGCATGAAATATTCTATGATTCGGTAGAAAATACCGAATAAAATCGATGACCGGCATCCGTGATCACTCGGACGTGCGTATGCTCGTAGTGGTAAACGTATTTTTGAAAAAAAAAAACAGTTTCGGTCAGAAATAGTGATGTGTATTTGAAAAATCACAAACAAATAGGATAAAAGGAATTACAAAGTGAATAAGATATCAGATTAAAGCTTACTGTGTCTATTTTGATATGAAAGAAACGGAGGAGGAAAAGGAATTCTATGTTCTGAGATATTCTAATTTTAGTGAGACTGGTTCTGATTGACTTCGTGGTTCCCTAATCTGTTTTGGAAAAATCATATAAAACTGTACAAAGTGAATTATGGGTTATAATTTATATGTATGGATTCCTTGGTGAGTCTATTTTCATTAGAAACAAGTGGGAGCAATATATGAAAACCGTACAGCCAGATATTTGAAATTAAGTTAAGAGAGGTCAGAATTGTTGGTCAGTGAAACAAGGAATAAACTGTACTAATTGGATAAGTAAAAAAATCTAGAAACATTATAGTAAAAAGATATACGAGTCTAGTTTCAAGAAAAATTTACGGATTTAGATTTTGAGTTTTCCAACTCGAGTTATAGTCAGTTTAGTCAGTACGATGCAAATGGACAGTTTCGATTTTTATGCCTCAAATTAGTAATTAAGCCTAGATTGCGAAAATTTCCATCATACCCTTAGAGGGTAAATTACTGAATTACCCTTAGTGGGTACGATTACCGAATTACGAAAATGCCCCTAATGGGATGAATTACGAAATTTCCCTACAGACCGAATTACGAAAATGCCCCTAATGGGCTGAATTACGAAATGTCCCTTCGGACCGAATTACGAAAATACCCTTTTATGGGCCAAATGTGATATGTTGCTATATGGGCCGCTTGGTATTTGTTATATGGGCCAAAATTGCTAGATCAATATATGGGCTAAAATGCTATTTTGAATAATGGGCCAAATTGATAACTTGTATTATGGGCTTTTTGTTGAAATTTATCATATGAATATATATATACATGACTGCATGGGTTGGGATAATTGACGAAGAGAAGAAAGGCCTGTTGCCACAATCCAGTTCGGTGACTCTGTCACAATCTAGTTCGGTGGCTCTGCCACAAATATATTAATGGCTTTATGCCTGCGATTGGTGTGTTGGCGGGATGGGTTGACTTGATCCCCACAGGTGTGTTGGTTGGTACGGGTGGTGTGTAGCGGATGGAATTTAGGCTTGGTTGGGATTTACATATTACATGCATTATATATTATTTATATATAAATTGTACATTTGTAAATGGGCTCAAGCCCAACTTAATGCTTATATGGTGTTGGCCCAGTGAACGCGGTAAGCGGGTTACACATTGAGTTCTAAGTAACTCACCCTATTTTTCTTACCCTTCTCAGGTAATGATAATTGACGGAGGCTTGGGCCGGGGATGACTTCGCGTGGAGGCCATACTTCAAATGATGGTTTTTATGAACTTTAAACTACTCTTTAGTATTTTTACTTAATTACTATTTTGGTGATGTAATAAGGCCTCTATGTATTGTTTTAAGGATTTTATCTCGTGGATGGAATTTATTATGTTCTATATACGTAAACGTGGCTGTTAAAATTTTTATAAAAGTTTTCTTAAACTTACGTATAAAAAAAGGGTTTTTCTCAAAAATCATTAACTCGTAAAAATTTCTGTAAAAACTCTTTTATGAATCTTGTTTTCAAATCCCTTTTGAATTCTTTTAAATTTCTTTTAAAATTTAATCAATTATTTCCCTGAAAATCGAATTTTAAACTCTTATGTTTTGAAATCATAAATTTCAAATAAATCTCAGTTTTGATAAACTCCATTTAAAAAAAATCATTTAGAAAGATCGGTTTTCTTAAAAATCATTAGATGACTGAAAGTTTGATCGATTTGTGTGGCATACCAAATTTGGTCTTAACGCATAGACCGGGTTTGGGGTGTTACATTTTATGGTATCAGAGCCAGTTTCAAAACTCGGCTGTGGTTTGGGTTTAAAAAGAAATTTGTTTAAAACTGTTTAAATTTTTAGACGTTATGTTTTAAAGGTAGTATGGCACCACGAGCATCCAGCACCAAGTCAAGTAAGTACTCAAGTATTGAATGTTTATTATTGTGATATAATCATAGGAACACTCTAGAACTTCTAGTTTTAGGTGTTGAAAACGGTAGAGATTGAGACTATAGGAAGTGATTGCGAAAACAACTTTACCTCTTATATCTCATAAAATATCGTTAATAAATACTGAAATAGTATACTGATTCATAAAACTTGTAATCAGATTAAATCGAAATACCCAATATGAGCACTAGAGGACGTGGACGTGGACGTGGTAGACGTGGCCATGGTAGAGGCCGAGGTGCTAGGGTTGCATCTGAAGCGTCGGGTCTTATGCCGGAAATGGATGCACTTGTGTCACCTGGGAGTGAGACTGGATCTCATGATCATACGAGAGAGGATAATGCTTTGACTCAAGCAATGTTGCGATTCCTAGAAAGGGTCACTGGGGTTAGAACTGGTCCAGCAATTCGTGGATCAATCTCGGAACGACTTAAATCAAGTGGTCCCGAGGTTTTTAAAGGTGTCTCGGGTGTAGCTCCGAATGTTGCGGAATATTGGCTCGAGGCTGTAGAGTGGATTATGGATGATATGGAGTGGACTGTCGAGCAGAAAGTGAGAGGGGCTGTGTCCTTGCTAAGGGACGATGCGTATCAATGGTGGCTTACGGTTTGAGAAGGCACCGAGGCTACATTGATTACTTGGGATTTCTTCAAAGCTGCTTTCCAAGGGAAGTACGTCGAGACAAGTTATGTAGATGCCCGGAGGAAGGAATTCCTGAATTTGGTTCAAGAAAATAAGACGGTGGCAGCTTACGAGGCGGAATTTCTTCGCTTAAGCCGTTATGCTCGCACTATAGTACCGACCGATCATGAGCGCTGTGTACGCTTTGAAGATGGGCTGGATGATGAGTTGCGGGTACTGATAGCCCCACAACAAGTACAGACTTTTGCCTCACTTGTAGAGAAAGCCAAGATAGCCGAAGAGGCTAAAAACTCAGAACGCCAGAACCGGGAAAGAGTTAGAGGCAAGAGGGATATTAAGTACACGGGCTCTGCTAAAAGGTTCCAGAAGAGGCCCCGAAATGATGAGCCAGCTCAAGCAAGAGCACCTGTGACTACCAATCAGAGTCGAGACTGTGCTGACTGTGGGAAGCGACACCCCGGGGAATGCTGGAGGAAAACCGGTGCCTGTTATAAATGTGGTTCCAAGGGTCACCAGTATAAGAATTGCCCTCGACGGACTGATACAACTCCAGAAGCTCGTAACCCTGATGCTCAGCCAGCTAGAGGCACTCAGCAGCCACCGAGAGGTCGTGGACCAGGACGTGGTGGTAATAGTGTTGGACGTGGTCAAGGTGCACCGGGTCGAGGTAATGGCTTTAGAGGTAACGCGGGGGCAAGACAGCCGGAGTTGGTCTATGCGGTCAGGCGTCGGGAAGATGGTGATGCACCTGATGTGATAACTGGTAAGTTCTTCATCCTTGATGTACCTGTTACTGCTTTGATAGATATTGGGTCTACTCACTCGTATGTTGCTAGTGCCATATCTGGAAACCTGAATATTAGATCTGAGTTACCGATAGAGAGATGACGGTAATTAGTCCTTTAGGACAGTTTGTAATTGTGAATAAATTGTTTAGAGACGTACCCTTAGAAATCCAAAGAGAAATATTCTTAGCGGATTTGATGGAATTTCCTTTCGGTGAGTTCGATCTTATTTTGGGCATGGATTGGTTGGTGAAGCACCGGGCGCAATTGGATTGTGCCGAAAAGCGGATGTCAATAAGGACTGTGGATGATAAGGAGGTAGTAATGATAGGCGAGCGAAGGAACTTTTTGGCAAATGTGGTATCTGCTTTGAAGGCAGAAAAGTTGGTGCGGAAAGGGTATGGAGCATTCCTAGCCTTCATTAGTGCTTCGGATGCCAAGGAATTATCGGTGAAAGGTGTGAGAACGGTGAAGGAATTTTCGGATGTCTTTTCCGAAGAACTTCCGGGTCTACCTCCAGATCGGGAAGTAGAGTTTGGTATTGAGCTTTTGCCCGGAACGGCTCCGGTGTCCATTGCTCCTTATAGAATGGTGCCGAAGGAGTTAGTGGAGCTTAAAGCTCAAATTCAAGAATTGTTAGATCGGGGATTCATTCGACCGAGTGTGTCTCCTTGGGGAGCACCGGTCTTGTTCATCAAGAAGAAGGATGGGTCGATGCGTATGTGCATTGATTATAGGCAGTTAAATAAATTGACGATCAAGAACAGGTATCCATTGTCAAGAATAGATGACCTATTTGATCAATTGAGAGGAGCTTCAATTTTCTCCAAGATAGATTTGAGATCGAGTTATCATCAATTCAAGGTTAAGGAGGCGAATATTCATAAGACGGCATTTCGAACTTGTTATGGACATTATGAGTTTTTGGTGATGCCGTTTGGATTGACCAATGCACCAGCTGCATTTATGGACATGATGAACCCAGTCTTCCAACCCTACCTAGACCAGTTCGTGATGGTGTTCATAGATGATATCTTAGTATACTCGAGGAATGAAGAAGAGCATGACTCACATCTGCGCATAGTATTACAAATATTGCGAGAAAAACAACTTTATGCCAAATTCAGTAAATCCAAATTTTGGTTGAAGGAAGTGACTTTCTTGGGGCATGTGGTGTCAGCCGAAGGAATAAGAGTTGATCCTCGGAAGGTAGAGGTTGTGTTGGATTGAAAACCACCAAAGTCAGTGGCTGAGATTCAGAGTTTCTTGGGATTGGCTGGTTACTATAGACGCTTTGTTGAGGGGTTTTCGTTGATTGCTGCACCCCTAACTAAGTTGTTGCGAAAGGGAGTACCGTATGTGTGGACCGATAAATAACAAGAAAGTTTCGAGAAACTGAAGAAGATTTTGACGGAAGCGCCAGTACTGATTCAACCTGAGGCTGGAAAAGAGTTTACCGTTTACTGTGATGCGTCACATACGGGTTTAGGATGTGTGTTGATGCAAAGTGGGAAAGTGGTGGCGTATGCTTCTCGTCAGTTGAGGCCGCATGAAGTCAACTATCCTACTCATGACTTGGAGTTGGCTGCGATGGTGTTTGCTTTAAAGATTTGGAGGCACTATCTCTACGGTGAGAAGTCGATCATTTATACGGACCATAAGAGTCTTAAGTACCTCCTTACCCAAAAGGAGTTGAACTTGAGACAACGGAGATGGGTGGAGTTGTTAAAGGATTATGACTTCTCGATCGAGTACCATCCTGGAAAGGCTAACGTGGTGGCAGACGCGTTGAGTCGTAAGGTAGTGTCGAAGTTAAGAGCAATGTTTGCTCATTTCAGTTTGTATGAGGATGGCAGTCTGCTAGCGGAACTTCAGGTAAAGCCATTGTGGTTAGAACAGATCAAGGAAAAGTAGTTATCGAATGAAAAGTTGGGTCCTTTAATGCAGCAAGTTGAAAGTGGTTTTATAGGGGACTTTGGATTGAACAAGGATGGTGTGCTGTGTTTTCGTGGAAGAGTTTGTATGCCCATGGATTCGGATTTGAGACAGATAATTCTACGAGAGGCGCATAGTAGTCCTTAACTATGCACCCCGGAGGAAGTAAGATGTATCGGGATCTTCGTGAGCAGTATTGGTGGCCAATGTTAAAGCGGGAGGTTACTGATTTTGTGGGTAAGTGCTTGACTTGTCAACAAGTAAAGGCGGAACATCAATTACCATCGGGTTTATTGCAACCGGTAAAGATTCCTCTATGGAAGTGGGAACGGATAACGATGGATTTTGTTAGTGGGTTACCCTTAACACCTACTAAGAAAGATTCTGTTTGGGTGGTAGTTGATCGATTAACGAAGACTGCTCATTTTCTACCAGTTCGTACGGATTACTCGCTGCAGAAATTGGCTAAGCTGTATGTATCTGAGATTGTGAGGTTGCATGGGTACCAGTGTCTATCATATCGGACAGGGATCCCAGGTTTACATCACGGTTTTGGAAAGCTTTACATGAGGCTTTGGGAACAAAGTTAAACTTTAGTACGGCTTTTCATCCTCAGTCAGATGGTCAGTCAGAAAGAGTAATTCAGATTTTGGAAGACATGTTACGTGGTTGTGTAATCGACTTCAAACGTAGTTGGGAGGATTTCCTACCGTTGGCAGAGTTCGCGTATAATAATAGTTACCAATCCAGTATCCAAATAGCACCCTATGAAGCGTTATACGGTCGTAGGTGTCGTACTCCTACTTATTGGACTGAATTGGGGGAACGACAGTTGTTGGGTCCTGAGTTGATATCTGAGACGGAAAAAAAGGTAAAGGTGATTCGAGAGTGGTTAAAGGAAGCTTCAGATCGACAAAAATCGTATGCGGATCTGAAGCGTAAGGATATTGAATTTGCGGTGGGAGATCAGGTCTTTCTGAAAGTCTCACCTTGGAAGAAGATTTTCAGATTTGGAAGGAAGGGCAAGTTGAGCCCTAGGTTCATTGGACCGTACCGTGTGTTGAAACGTGTAGGACCAGTGGCCTATCAGCTTGAATTACCTCCGGAGTTGAGTCAGATTCATAGTGTCTTCCATGTTTCTATGCTGAGGCGTTATAGATTGGATCCGTCGCATATTGTACTGGTGGAAGAAGTGGAATTAAGGCCAGACTTGTCTTTCGAGGAGAAACCAGTGAAAATCTTAGACCGTGATGTTAAGGTGCTAAAAAAGAAGACTGTGCCGTTGGTTAAGGTTCTGTGGTGTAATCACGGAGCGGAGGAAGCTACGTGGGAGTCTGAGGATGTAATTCGGCAACAATATCCTCACCTCTTTTAGCCAGGTAAATTTCGAGGATGAAATTTTCTTTAAGGGGGTAGAATTGTAACATCCTAAAATATGAGTATCGATATGTTACATGTTTTTGGTGATTAGCTTGTGAATGATTAAATTTGTGTGCTTAATATAGTTTCGAGAAAGCTCGGGATTTATTCGGAGCGAGAATAAATTTTAGTAATGAGAATTTTTTTGAAGTGGAACAAGTGATCCTGATGCTTAAGGTAATTTAAGTGTCAAAAACTAGCATAAGATAAGCTAGTAGCAAGGTGGAAGTGGCGCATGAGTGATTGCTTGAGAGGAGAGGTTCGAATCCCATTTGGTGGCTTTTATTTTTGCACCTATTTGGCAAGTGTCGGCCAAGCTCTATTCTTGGTAAGGATGGACTAATTTTTTTTATGATAAAGTGGCTAAAAGTTATGGCAATATGAATTTAGGATAGAATTTGCTTGATTTTGGGGATAGGATTTCTAAACTTTTGGAAAATGGAGGATAATAAGGCTTAAAACAAGGAAAGGTGTTTTGGAAACTTTTGAATGGTCTTTTTGACCATGTATGTGGACGGCATAGGGGGCTAACGGGGATGGCTGATTTTTGGTGATTAGTTTGGTGGGATTAGGTGCTTGATGAGCACATTTTCCATTTGGTCACTTTTGTTTTTACAAGACATCTTTTTCTTTTTTTTTCATCTCATGCTCTCAAACATTAAACAAAAACATCATCTCTTCCTTCTCTCCCATGGCCGAATGCACCTTTGTTTCAAACCCTCTCTCTTTGCTTTTCTCTTATCTTTGAAAATTTAAATCATAAACCTCACATCCTCATTCTCTTTCTTTCTTGACTTATTTTCTTTTCAACCATACTTCCTTCATCATTTATTTTTCTTACATGGCCGAATGTTAGACTACCTCCATAGTTGAACCAATCTTTTCTCTCCTTTATTTTTATCAAAGCCGAAGCTTCTCTTCATCGATATTGTTTTGTTGATTATTCTTTCAACCTTCGTTTAAGCAATCGTGTTATAAAGAAGGCCGAACTCGGAGTATTCGTTATCATAGTGACTCGCTAGAAATCAAGTCGAAGTGTTAAGGTAAGGAGTTCTTCTTGGATATTTCGTTATATCTCTATTCGACTATGTTGCAAATCGGATCGAAGTTTCGACTAATCGATTATTTTTAGGGACAAAGTCACTCGATATTCTCTATTTGTTAATCCTTCGGAAATAGTGGGTGTCGTAGCTGCCGACGATCAAGAAGGTTTAGTCCTTACCGTAATCAGGTGTGTAATCCCGTACTTTTCGTATACATATCTTAAATGGTGTGTAATCTCACATTTCTCTGGAAGTTTGCATGAAATATTCTATGATTCAGTAGAAAATGCCGAAGAAAACCGATGACCGGCATCCGTGATCACTCGGACGTGCGTATGCTCGTAGTGGTAAACGTATTTTTGTAAAAAAAAATAGTTTCGGTTAGAAACAGTGATGTGTATTTGAAAAATCACAAAAAAATAGGATAAAAGGAATTAAAAAGCGAATAAGATATCAGATTAAAGCTTACTGTGTCTATTTTGATATGAAAGAAACGGAGGAGGAAAAGGAATTCTATGTTCTGAGATATTCTAATTTTAGTGAGACTGGTTCTGATTGACTTCGTGGTTCCCTGATCTGTTTTGGAAAAATCATATAAAATTGTACAAAGTTAATTATGGGTTATAATTTATATGTATGGATTCCTTGGTGAGTCTAGTTTCATTAGAAACAAATAGGAGCAATATATGAAAATCGTACAGCCAGATATTTGAAATTAAGTTAAGAGAGGTCAGAATCATTGGTCAGTGAAACAAGGGAAACTTTAAGGAATAAACTGTACTAATTGGATAAGTAAAAAAATCTGGAAAAATTATAGTAAAAAGATATACGAGTATAGTTTCAAGATACATTTACGGATTTAGATTTCGAGTTTCCCAACTCGAGTTATAGTCAGTTTAGTCAGTACGACGCAGATGGACAGTTTCGATTTTTATGCCTCAAATTAGTAATTAAGCCTAGATTGCGAAAATTTCCATCATACCCTTAGAGGGTAAATTACCGAATTACTCTTAGTGGGTACGATTACCGAATTACGAAAATGCCCCTAATGGGCTGAATTATGAAAATGCCCCTAATGGGCTGAATTACGAAATGTCCCTTCGGACCGAATTACGAAAATGCCCCTACTGGGCTGAATTACGAAATGTCCCTACGGACCGAATTACGAAAATACCCTTTATGGGCCAAATGTGATATGTTGCTATATGGGCCGCTTGGTATTTGTTATATGGGCCAAAATTGCTAGATCGATATATGGGCTAAAATGCTATTTTGAATAATGGGCCAAATTGATAAGTTGTATTATGGGCTTTTTGTTGAAATTTATCATATGAATATATATATATATATATATATATACATGACTGCATGAGTTGGGATAATTGACGAAGAGAAGAAAGGCCTGTTGCCACAACCCAGTTCGGTGACTCTGTCACAATCTAGTTCGGTGGCTCTGCCACAAATATATTAATGGCTTTATGCCTGCGATTGGTGTGTTGGCGGGATGGGTTGACTTGATCCCCACAGGTGTGTTGGTTGGTACGGGTGGTGTGTAGCGGATGGAATTTAGGCTTGGTTGGGATTTGCATATCACATGCATTATATATTATTTATATATAAATTGTACATTTGTAAATGGGCTCAAGCCCAACTTAATGCTTATATGGTGTTGGCCCAGTGAACGCGGTAAGCGGGTTACACATTGAGTTCTAAGTAACTCACCCTATTTTTCTTACCCTTCTCAGGTAATGATAATTGACGGAGGCTTGGGCCAGAGATGACTTCGCGTGGAGGCCATACTTCAAATGATGGTTTTTATGAACTTTAAACTACTCTTTAGTATTTTTACTTAATTACTATTTTAGTGATGTAATAAGGCCTCTATGTATTGTTTTAAGGATTTTATCTCGTGGATGGACTTGATTATGTTCTAGATACGTAAACGTGGCTGTTAAAATTTTTATAAAAGTTTTCTTAAACTTACATATAAAAAAAGGGTTTTTCTCAAAAATCATTAACTCGTAAATTTCTGTAAAAACTCTTTTATGAATCTTGTTTTCAAATCCCTTTTGAATTCTTTTAAATTTCTTTTAAAATTTAATCAATTATTTCCCTGAAAATCGAATTTTAAACTCTTATGTTTTAAAATCATAAATTTCAAATAAATCTCAATTTTGATGAACTCCATTTAAAAAAAATCATTTAAAAAAATCGGTTTTCTTAAAAATCATTAGATGACTGAAAGTTTGATCGATTTGTGTGGCATACCAAATTTGGTCTTAACGCATAGACCAGGATTGGGGTGTTACAATTATTCTTTCTAATCAAAAAATATATCCCACCATCCATAATGTCGGTTGATAATCATTCGTTGAAAACTTGCGTATTCTAGAGGGAAGAGAAGAAAAAAGAAATCATTTTATCTATCCTTTCGAACTGGGACTCCATTCATCCATGTCAACCATTGACTTTAAATACCGGAAATTTTGACAACCCACTCAAAGTTTGAACGCAATATGGCTTCTCGTCGAAAGTCTTCAATCATGGTTGTGAAATCGTAATCGAATTGTTCAAAAGTCTCAGCTGGATCTTTTCCTGCAAAAATATATAACCTCTAGGTTCACGTGAAATTTCCTCACTACTTTTACTATATACCTTGTTAAACTTATAGGCATATATAAATCCGATTAAGGGAGATTACTATGTGACTTCGAGGGAAAACGCCCATTACTTAGAAACCAAATATTGAAGTTGAAAGAATATTTGAAACAACTTGACTTAGAGAGGATAATCTGTATTTTTATTTTTGAAATTACAGACAACATCCTTATTTAATTATTATTCTTATTATTATTTTAAAAGTAAATGGTGAAAAGACTCATCAAAGTTATTTCCATTCTTAAAAAACATAGTTATGGTAAATAACCTACAACCTTTGCCTCGTAGAAAAATCTTAACTCCATTTAAAGGACATCAACATGCTGGCAAATACGTTTGTCGAAATCATTTTTTTGACAAGTAGACTTTTTATTTTAAAAACGAAAAATAGGAGTCGTCACCAATCTTTTTTATTTAGGTGTGATCGGATCATCTCGTAATTCAATAATTTTAAGTAAAGTTTAAATTTATTGATTTTTGGTCTACAAAATCCAGAAAACGGGTTCAGGAGTCGGTTACGCACGAGGAAGGATTAGCACTCTCGATACGCCCAAAATTGGTACCTAGTTGATTACTTGGTGTCTTTAGTGTTGAAAGTCGAAAACTCAGAAAGAATTTAAACTACGATCATTCTTTGTATTATGTTATTTTTACTTAAAAATTTGCTTAAATGAGTTGATAAATATATTAAAGAGCTTCTTATCTCGAGGCAACTAAACGTCATGTCCCGTAAGTTACGACATGACACTTCGAATCTTTGAGAATAATTTGACCTTTTTTTGTTTGAAATCTCACGTGTTTTAATTTTTAAAAAGAGATTTGATTATTTGAAAGTTAGGGCACGATTTTATCGAATCTTTCAAATACAGAACATCGCTAATTTTTTATTGAAAATTTTATTGACGTATTTGGGTAAAAATTAATGTGACATTTGAAATGATATGTATTTAGTTTATTCGGGCATAGTAAAAAAATACGTGGGTATGTTTAAACACGATTCATGACATAGTTACAATAAAATGAAATGACAATACCAACGATATACAAAAAATTAAAATCGAAAATGATGATATATAATGATAAAACACCAAATAAATAAGCAATAATCATATTATGATTAAATGATAATGAGGAAAAATCAATGATAATAATGTAAATGATAATAGTAAAAATAATACAAATGATAAGTGCACGAATAAAGAAAAATATAAACATATATATATATATATATATATATATATTATGCATATAAAAAGGATAATAAGTAGATAAATAAATGAGATAATGTATTAATTTTAATATCGATAATCCGAACATAAACTAATAATAATAATAATAATAATAATAATAATAATAATAATAATAATAATAATAAAATAATGAAATAAAATAAAATGCACAAATAAAGAAATAACGAACAATATGAACAAAAAGGAAGTAAGAAAAAAAATAATATAATAAAAAATAAAGAATATATGTATATGTAAACAAATAAATAAATAGATGAAAATAATACATATAAATATATAAAAATTGATATTAAATGAACACGGGATTAAATCAAAATTGAAATAAATTTAGAGTCTAAATCATAACAAAAAAAAGGGACTAAATTAAAATTTAAATGGGATTTAAGGGTCAAAATTAGAATAAAATAAAATAGGGGGCCAAATTATAACACGTGTAAAAGGGCGGGGACCAACTGGGAAATTATTCCTAGACCCTCTCTTAAACGCACCGTTTCGAGAGGTCAAAGGGTCGGAAGACCAAAATAAGAACAAAATGAAATTTAGTGATAAAATTAAAAAAATAGAAAGGTATTAAATTGAAGCAGGTCAAAAAAGTGGAAGAACTAAAAGGGTAAATAACCCATTCGTCCAAAACGCGAGGATCCTCTGAGCGGGTTGGGTCAACGCGCGAATCCTAGGCCAAAACGGCATCGTTTTAGGGCTATGGTGACCAGCCCTAAACGACGTCGTTTAGTGGGCTTATTTATGGTAATTTTTTTTAAAATTCATTCCTTCCATTCTTTAAACAAAAAAAAAGAAGAAGAAAATTTCTCTCAAACCTCTCTCTCTGCCCCCTGGTATAGCCCAGAATCTGGCCTAGGGTTCCGGCGTCGGACCACCGTGGTGGCCGTCGGTCGCCAGCGACTGCGCCGCCGTCCGCGATGGCCGAAAAACCTGAAAAATCCCTTTTTAACCCCTTTTTCAAAAGGAAACTAAATCTGAGCTTTATACCCCCAAAATTGAAACGATACTCGGCCGTGGGCAAAGAAATCGAAAGATTTTGCCCTTTCCGATGGAGCCTCCGACGACGATTGGTAAGTATTTCCCCTTTTTTCGAAAAAAAAGATATAAAAGATAAAAATAAACTTTTTTTATTTTATTGTTATTTTGAAACAAAAACAAAAACACAATAAAATCACCTTGTTTCTGATTAATCTTCTTTTTTCTATTCCTTTCCTTTTTTTTTACAAATGATATTTAGGGCTTTTTATAGCCGATTACATACTGTTTGCTTTCGTTTTGTCACTTCTGCACTGTTTCCTCTACTTCTGCTCTATTTCCTTTTTTGTTGCAGGCATTGACGGAGGGGAACTTTGGGCGGCGTGAACACTGGAGCAGCGGCGCCAGAAACCCTAGGGTTTCTAGCTTTTTTGAAAATTTTTATTATGTTTGGCCTGTTGGGCCTTGTATATTTTGGGCTTGTAAAACTATTTATTATTTAGCTATTTTTTAATTTTTTGGGCCCGGGCAAAATAGGCTTATTAAGCTGCCCCTCTTTCCTCGTTGTCGTGTAACGAGGACGGAGCAAAGACTTAAAAAAGGCCAATTTTATCTGGACTTGCTGAGGCTCAACTTCTTTTGGTGTTTCTCTTCTTCAAGTAGTTTTATTCTAAACCACTACAACTTCAGAGGTATAGAATTTGTCGCTTCAATCTACTCCACTGCAACTTCAGGGAGATAATATTAGTAGCTTCAATCTGCTCCACTGCAACTTCAAGGAGATAAGATTTATAGCTTTAATCTGCTCTACTACAATTTCATAGAGATAAGATTTGTAATTTGTAGCTTTAATCTGTTCTACTGCAATTGTAGAGAGGTATGATTCTCTATCTCCAGTCTGCTCCACTTGCAACTTTAGAGAGATAAGATTTGTAATTTGTAGCCTTAATCTGTTCCACTGCAACTTCAGCGAAATGAGATTCGCTACGATGACTGCTCCACTGCATCTTCAGGGAGATAAGATTTGTAATTTGTAGCTTTGATCTATTCCACTGCAACTTTAGGAAAATAAGATCTGCTATCTTCAAGCTGCTCTACTGCAACCTCGGGGAGATAAGATTTGTAATTTGTAGCTTTAATCTGTTCCACTGCAACTTCAGGGAAATAAGATTTGCTACGACGACTGCTCCACTGCAACTTCAGGGAGATAAGATTTGTAATTTGTAGCTTTGATTTGTTCCACTACAACTTCAGAGAAATAAAATCAGCTACGACGACTGCTCCACTGCAACTTTAGGGAGATAATATTCGCTATAATAACTATAATCTGTCCCACTACAACTTCAGGGGTATAGGATTTGTGGTTTCACTGATCTGTTGTGTAATATCCTAGATTAGGGGCTATGCATTTGGTGCATAAATTCATGAGTTAGGAAGCTTTGGCAGTAATTGGATGTGTTTTAGGGGTTTTGAGAACCTTAGGATATTGAAAAAATGCCTAAGAAAATATTAGAATTTTAAGTGAAAAGGGGAAGCCAAGTGAAGGAGGCCTTAAGAGAATTTATGTGGAGGTTATGTCACGCAAATGGGCTTGGTAGAGTGGCTTGGGACGCTACCTTAGGGGCTTGGAGGCTTGCGTCAAAAGGGAGTGCAGGAGGGGAGGAGGTTCGAGCAACGTGGAAAGCAAATGAGCTTTTATTTTATTTTGGCGTTGAAAGGGGAATTGGGCTAAGGAGGCCTTAAGGGAAGTTATAAGCGCTTTTGGACACAAAGAGTGCCTTGGTAAAGTGGCTGTAATGCGCCATTTAAGGGCCTGGAAATGACGCCTGGGCAAGGGCCTTGGTTCGAGTCTTGTGAGCAGCAAAAGCGTGTTTTATTTTTGCAAGATTGGCGTTAAGGGAGAAGAAGGTCTTAAAAAGAATTGTTGGGAGTTTATAACGAAAAGGAGCTAGCAGCAAAGTGGCTGGTAGCGTGTGGTGGTTCCAGCAGGTAGCATGTTCGAAACTTTGGGGCAGCAATGGGTGGCTTTTATTTTGCTTTTGCGCCGAGGTAAAAAGGGGAAGCTAGGCAAGGAAGTCTTAAGAAAATTTGTAAGGGATTTATAGCATAAGAACCTGCTTGTTAAAGTGGCTGCAAGGCGCTACTTAAGGCTTGGGCAAGTGACGCCTCAAGCAATGGGTAGAGGGCCCAGGTTCGAGTTTCGAAGGAAGCAGGAAGGAGCTTTTATTTTTGCGTTAAGAAGGCGCCTGGAGAAAGAGGGTTTAAAAGAAATTCTGGGGAGTTTATATCACAAATAGCGCCTTGGCAAAGTGGCCAGGGACGTTATCTGTAGCCTGCGTCAAGGGGCTCCAGCAGGTCGGGAGTTCGAATCACGTGGGTAGCATAAATGTGTTTTATTTTTTTCTGCTTGTGGCGTCAAGAGAGAAGGGGAGTGTTGGACGGCTTTGGACTTCTAATTAGATAAGGATAATACTTGGTTATTTCTTTTATTATTGGCTAAGAATAGGAGATAAATGAGGTTTATTTTATTTATTTTGAGTAAGTGTGGACTTATTTTATTAGTTTAAATAGGTAGATAAATGTGGGTTGTTTTATTTAGTTTAAATTAGTAAGATAAGGGATAATGGCTGTTGTATTTTATTTAATTAGAGTGTGAGATAAGATATGAGATAAACAGGAGGAAATTATGAAGAAGTGATGGCCAAGTAAGGGACTTTAACCATGGTAATTTCGGCCAAACTAGGAAAGGGGATAGCCGAATTTCATTTAGCCAAGTAGCCTCCCTTTTCGTTGAATCTTTTCCTCTCCAAAGTCCCTCTTTTCTTCTTTCCTCTATTATTTGTCAAAGCCGAAAGTTTGCTTGTGTTCTAGCCGAAACTCCATCACTTATCTTCTTCATCCTTTGCAAATTCCCTCAAAGCCGAATATTTTAAAAGGGAACCCCTAGCCGATTACTCCATTAAGTCCAAAAGCCGAAATCTTTTCGATCATTATCTAGTCTCCATAGCCGAATCCTTGTGGGACCTCAAGCAAGGGAGTAGTCGACCATAACAGTAAGGGTAAGAACAATTGATTTTTATTCTGATGTTTAAACTCTTTTAGCCGAAACCTAAGAACTAATCCCCTTGGTGTCTCTTGGCCGAATTAATGAAGGAAGTTTTGGGGATTAGTTTGTCTAGTGTCGACTACAAGGAAGGTGAAGTTCTTTTCCCGAAGGTACACCATAGGCCGCATGTTCCCTAGCTATTCGCTGAGTTTCGGGATTTAAGATCCACAAGCCGATTGCAAGAAAGAGAGATTGTGGAATTTCGGGACTTCTAAGATCTAAGGTAAGCTATGAATACCATTCGGCCGTAAGCTATATTATTATTATTTAATGTTAGATTGGATCTAACATGAGTATATAGGGATTTCGACATCACTAAAGAAGTAAGGATCCAATTCGAGATTTACGAATCATAAGGGCCAGTCGACAAAAATATACAAGGATTCTGGGATTTAGATCACAAGGTAATATGCATAAGTACAATCGGCCAAGGCCTATTTTGGTATTTAAATCTATTCTTTATTTTGTTTACAAAGCCAAAACTAATCATCTAGGTGATTTTAGTGCCTAGCCGATTGAAGGAAGGAATAACACAAAGTTTCGGGATTTGCTTATAGTCAATTCGACAAGCAAGGTAAGGATTTAAGTGTGTTAATCCTTCGGGATTTAGTAGTATAGTCGAATAAGCTTTTGTTTAAAATTTAAATGTTGGCCGAATATAGGAAGCAAGATCTAGAGCGATAGATCGGGATTCTTCGAGATTTCAGTGAATTTGCTAAGTCAATCAGGTGTGTACCCCACACTATTTCTTAATAAGTTTAAGGCAATGTTTAATATGTATGTATGTTATACGAATGTGAAAATATGGCTAAGTACCATGTTATGGTACACAGTACTAAGGTACGTTTTCCTACTCCCACTATGAGTATGATATGAATTGCTATACCATGAATATGAATATGATAAGAATGTGAAATCGGGCCTAAGGCATTATGTTGCATGACTTTGTATGACATGGGCATATGGGATATTATGAAAGGGGAAGTGAATGTGGTGACCTAAGACCACGATATCTGAATGTGGTGACCTAAGACCACGATATCTGAATGTGGTGATCTAATACCACCATAACTGAATACGGTGACTCCGGTCACAATTATTTTATCTGGTGGCTATGCCACGAATTTTATAAGGGCGATGAGCACGTCGACTGCAGCGACTGCCTTCGATGATGTGTAGCGGATGGAGGGTTGACTTAGTAGTCCCCACGGTGTGCAGGTTGGTACGGGTGATGTGTAGCGGATGGCATCTAGGCTTGGGTTCGGGTTGCATCATATTGTTTAAATGCTATATATACATGTATGATTTGAAATGCCTGATTTTGTTAAGACTTAGTGTTTGTGTACACATTGAGTCTGTTTGACTCACCCCGTTGTGGGAACCTTTTTCAGGTGACGATCAGCAATGGACCTGGTCGGCAGGAGTTTAAAGGTGGCCATGCACAGCAAGGAATTCTTTTAATTTGGACTTTTATTTTAATTAAGTACTTTAATTTAATTTTGGGAATTATTTTGATGTAATAAGGCCATAGTTGAACTACTTTATTTTTCCTTTATTTATTTTGTAAATAATTATTTATCAATTAAAAGATTAAGCAAAATTATTTTAAATTTAACCCTAAAAGGTTTTGTCACCTAAAATCAAAGGCTTTCGATATAAGACAAAAGGGTTTTCAACTCGGGCCCAACCCAAAAACAATCTTTATTTCAAAACACACAGTTTTTCCAAATTAACAAAAGAATCTTGAACCGGTTTACATCGAGGAACATACCAGATCCGGTCAAGGCTAATGGGCCGGGTTTGGGGTGTTTCAGCTTGGTATCAGAGCCCAGTTTTTAAACTCTCAGCCTTGGGTTTAAGGCCCAAAACGTTTTCAAAATTAAGCCCAAAAGAAATTTTATGAAAATTTTGTGAAAAGCAGGTTTTCTGGCATGGCACCTAAGTCTCCGACCCGAAGTCCACCAGGTAAGTACCCCTAAGCTTTGGGTGATTTATATTGTGAATCGTAGAAGGGTAGAAGTGGAATGGAACGTAGATTAGCATGATAAGTACTTGAACCCTAGGACTAGTTACCCTAACCATTACATAAGACTTAATTGCCTAATTAAACAAACCTGTGACTAAGTCGCCGAGTTAGGGTGTGGCAACCATGGCGCGCATGTCTAGGATTGGTATTCGGTGGGAGCTTGGTACTTAAGCAGTCCGCGTGACTCACCTCCTCTCCACTCGAATCCTACCTGGTGCGTAGCTACGGTTCACCCTAACCAAGAAGACTTATTCATGGGCTAAACCCCCAACTAAAACCCGAAAGGGACTAGCCGTATTTTTATAAAAACCCAAGTTTTAAAATCACTAAATTACCCTTTTTGATTTATCAAAGCTATTCCATAAAAATTTTCTGAAATATTCTTGATTTATGAAAATTACTAAAATACCCCTATTTGCAAAATTACTAAAATGCCCTTGGTTCTAAAATTTCCGTATCACCCCCGATTTCAATAGAATTTCCTTACTTTGTAAAAGTGTTTAAAAACTATATTTTGCAAAAGTCCAAAATACCCCGATTTGGAAAATTTCTGAAATTACCCCTGGTTTACCACAATTACCAAAATGACCCTGATTTTCAAAATTTTTGCGACATCACCGATTTGGAAAACAAATTCTCAAAAAAAAAAAGAATGAACCCCCCAAGTTTTGCAAATTTTGAAATACCCTTGATTTATTAAGATTTATAAATTTACCCTGGTTTATTACCGAAATACCCCTGTAATTTCAAAATTTCCGAAATACCCCCGAGATTTCAAAAAATTACCAAAATACCCTTATTGACAAAATCACCAAGGAACCTTATTTTGGCAAATTACGAAAATACCCCTGTAGGGCAAATTACGAAAATACCCCTAGGTAGTGGAAAAACAACAACAATGAAAACTACAACATTTCTCTGAATGAACGGAAGTTCATAATTGATTGATGGATGTATGAATGTAAAGACTGTGTGCATGTATGAATACGAAAGAATCACTCCTAAAATTCTTCTCATAAAACTTCTTCGCGAATAATCAGTGAAACAAGAGCTAATGCATAAAACTTTCTAATCAGATTAAATCGCAACGGTAGACGTGAGTTCTAGTGGATGCGGTAGAGGTAGAATGGCAATATCGGAACCCGTAGGGTCTGGCCATGGGTCAGAAAGTGATGTGCCACCGCCAGCGGTGGGCATGGAGGATCAAGATCAGACTGGAGGAGATGACGCAGTATCGTTGGCTATGCTGCGAGTGCTAGAGCGAGTCGCAGGAGCTAATGTGAGCAATGGATCTCGGAAGTCAGTGCCTGAGAGACTTAGGTCAAACGGAGTCGAGATTTTTAGAGGAGTATCTGGGGTAGCTCCGAATGTAGCGGAGTATTGGTTAGAAGCAGTCGAAAGGATTATGGATGATTTGGACCTAACTGCTGAGGAAAAGCTAAAAGGTGCTGTCTCGTTGCTCTAGGATGAAGCTTATCGATGGTGGCTCACTGTCAGGCAAGGTACCCCTGCAGATCGAGTGGATTGGGAGTACTTTAGGGCTAAATTCAAAGGGAAATATGGTGGAGCTAGTTATTTGGACTCGCAAAGAAAGGCGTTTTTAAATTTGGTACAAGGAAGTAAGTCGGTAGCGGAGTATGAAGCGAAATTTGTGCGGTCAAGTCAGTATGCTAAGGGAATCGTGGATACTGATTACGAAAGGTGTGTTAGCTTTGAAGATGGATTGCGGGATGAGTTGCGAGTGTTGATTGCTCCGCAAAGAGAAAGAGATTTTGCTATTCTAGTGGAGAAGGCTCGGATAGCTGAAGAGGTTAAGAGGACTGTGAGGCAGAACCGAGAAAAGAATAGGAATCGGAATAAGAGGAGTTTTGGACCGTCGGAATCATCTGAGAGTTTTCAGAAAAGACCGAGGGTTGAGAATTCTGCTCGTGTTCTTAAGCCAACTACTGGAAATCTGGACCGTCCGTGTGCTCAGTGTGGAAGGTATCATGTTGGCGAGTGCTGGAACCGAGATCAGGAATGTTTTAGATGTAAGTCTAAGGCTCATTTGGTTAAGAATTGCCCTCAGGCAACGAAGGTTCGTGGTTTAAACCATGGAGGAAAGGGTCGTGGAACACCCGACAGAGGTGCTGAAGGTTCGGATGTGGGACAACCAAGGATATGACGGCGAGTAAGTTCCTTGTTTTGGAATATTATTTATTGCTTTAGAGATAGTTCATTTTTGTGTTGCTAGTGAAGTGCTTGAAACCTTGAGATAGTAGCTAAGGAATGTGGTAGTTTTGTTAAGATCAGAGTGCGCAGCCGAAGAGTGGTGTGATGAGTTAAGGATGCACGATTGTTTGATAGTAAGTAATTTCGAGGACGAAATTATTTTTAAGGAGGGTAGAACTATAATATCCTAGATTAGGGGCTATGCATTTGGTGCATAAATTCATGAGTTAGGAAGCTTTGGCAGTAATTGGATGTGTTTTAGGGGTTTTGAGAACCTTAGGATATTGAAAGAATGCCTAAGAAAATATTAGAATTTTAAGTGAAAAGGGGAAGCTAGGTGAAGGAGGCCTTAAGAGAATTTATGTGGAGGTTATGTCACGCAAATGGGCTTGGTAGAGTGGCTCGGGACGCTACCTTAGGGGCTTGGAGGCTTGCATCAAAAGGGAGTGCAGGAGGGGAGGAGGTTCGAGCAACGTGGAAAGCAAATGAGCTTTTATTTTATTTTGGCGTTGAAAGGGGAATTGGGCTAAGGAGGCCTTAAGGGAAGTTATAAGCGCTTTTGGACACAAAGAGCGTCTTGGTAAAGTGGCTGTAATGCGCCATTTAAAGGCCTGGAAATGACGCCTGGGCAAGGGCCTTGGTTCGAGTCTTGTGAGCAGTAAAAGCGTGTTTTATTTTTGCAAGATCGGCGTTAAGGGAGAATAAGGTCTTAAAAAGAATTGTTGGGAGTTTATAACGAAAAGGAGCTAGCAGCAAAGTGGCTGGTAGCGTGTGGTGGTTCCAGCAGGTAGCATGTTTGAAACTTGGGGGCAGCAATAGGTGGCTTTTATTTTGCTTTTGCGCCGAGGTAAAAAGGGGAAGCTAGGCAAGGAAGTCTTAAGAAAATTTGTAAGGGATTTATAGCATAAGAACCTGCTTGTTAAAGTGGCTGCAAGGCGCTACTTAAGGCTTGGGCAAGTGACGCCTCAAGCAATGGGAAGAGGGCCCAGGTTCGAGTTGCGAAGGAAGCAGGAAGGAGCTTTTATTTTTGCGTTAAGAAGGCGCCTGGCGAAAGAGGGTTTAAAAGAAATTCTGGGGAGTTTATATCACAAACAGCGCCTTGGTAAAGTGGCCAGGGACGTTATCTGTAGCCTGCGTCAAGGGGCTCCAGCAGGTCGGGAGTTCGAATCACGTGGGCAGCATAAATGTGTTTTATTTTTTTCTGCTTGTGGCGTCAAGAGAGAAGGGGAGTGTTGGACGGCTTTGGACTTCTAATTAGATAAGGATAATGCTTGGTTATTTCTTTTATTATTGGCTAAGAATAGGAGATAAATGAGGTTTATTTTATTTATTTTGAGTAAGTGTGGACTTATTTTATTAGTTTGAATAGGTAGATAAATGTGGGTTGTTTTATTTAGTTTAAATTAGTAAGATAAGGGATAATGGCTGTTGTATTTTATTTAATTAGAGTGTGAGATAAGATATGAGATAAATAGGAGGAAATTGTGAAGAAGTGATGGCCAAGTAAGGGACTTTAACCATGGTAATTTCGGCCAAACTAGGAAAGGGGATAGCCGAATTTCATTTAGCCAAGTAGCCTCCCTTTTCGTTGAATCTTTTCCTCTCCAAAGTCCCTCTTTTCTTCTTTCCTCTATTATTTGTCAAAGCCGAAAGTTTGCTTGTGTTCTAGCCGAAACTCCATCACTTATCTTCTTCATCCTTTGCAAATTCCCTCAAAGCCGAATATTTTAAAAGGGAACCCCTAGCCGATTACTCCATTAAGTCCAAAAGCCGAAATCTTTTCGATCATTATCTAGTCTCCATAGCCGAATCCTTGTGGGACCTCAAGCAAGGGAGTAGTCGACCATAATAGTAAGGGTAAGAACAATTGATTTTTATCCTGATGTTTAAACTCTTTTAGCCGAAACCTAAGAATTAATCCCCTTGGTGTCTCTTGGCCGAATTAATGAAGGAAGTTTTGGGGATTAGTTTGTCTAGTGTCGACTATAAGGAAGGTGAAGTTCTTTTCCCGAAGGTACACCATAGGCCGCATGTTCCCTAACTATTCGCTGAGTTTCGGGATTTAAGATCCACAAGCCGATTGCAAGAAAGAGAGATTGTGGAATTTCGGGACTTCTAAGATCTAAGGTAAGCTATGAATACCATTCGGCCATAAGCTATATTATTATTATTTAATGTTAGATTGGATCTAACATGAGTATATAGGGATTTCGACATCACTAAAGAAGTAAGGATCCAATTCGAGATTTACGAATCATAAGGGCCAGTCGACAATAATATACAAGGATTCCGGGATTTAGATCACAAGGTAATATGCATAAGTACAATCGGCCAAGGCCTATTTTGGTATTTAGATCTATTCTTTATTTTGTTTACAAAGCCGAAACTAATCATCTAGGTGATTTTAGCGCCTAGCCGATTGAAGGAAGGAATAACACAAAGTTTCGGGATTTGCTTATAGTCAATTCGACAAGCAAGGTAAGGATTTAAGTGTGTTAATCCTTTGGGATTTAGTAGTATAGTCGAATAAGCTTTTGTTTAAAATTTAAATGTTGGCCGAATATAGGAAGCAAGATCTAGAGCGGTAGATCGGGATTCTTCGGGATTTCAGTGAATTTGCTAAGTCAATCAGGTGTGTACCCCACACTATTTCTTAATAAGTTTAAGGCAATGTTTAATATGTATGTATGTTATACGAATGTTAAAATATGGCTAAGTACCATGTTATGGTACACAGTACTAAGGTATGTTTTCCTACTCCCACTATGAGTATGATATGAATTGCTATACCATGAATATGAATATGATAAGAATGTGAAATCGGGCCTAAGGCATTATGTTGCATGACTTTGTATGACATGGGCATATGGGATATTATGAAAGGGGAAGTGAATGTGGTGACCTAAGACCACGATATCTGAATGTGGTGACCTAAGACCACGATATCTGAATGTGGTGATCTAAGACCACGATAACTGAATACGGTGACTCCGGTCACAATTATTTTATCTGGTGGCTATGCCACGAATTTTATAAGGGCGATGAGCACGTCGACTGCAGCGACTGCCTTCGATGATGTGTAGCGGATGGAGGATTGACTTAATAGTCCCCACGGTGTGCAGGTTGGTACGGGTGATGTGTAGCGGATGGCATCTAGGCTTGGGTTTGGGTTGCATCATATTGTTTAAATGCTATATATACATGTATGATTTGAAATGCCTGATTTTGTTAAGACTTAGTGCTTGTGTACACATTGAGTCTGTTTGACTCACCCCGTTGTGGGAACCTTTTTCAGGTGACGATCAGTAATGGACGGGTCGGCAGGAGTTTAAAGGTGGCCATGCACAGCAAGGAATTCTTTTAATTTGGACTTTTATTTTAATTAAGTACTTTAATTTAATTTTGGGAATTATTTTGATGTAATAAGGCCATAGTTGAACTACTTTATTTTTCCTTTATTTATTTTGTAAATAATTTTTTATCAATTAAAAGATTAAGCAAAATTATTTTAAATTTAACCCTAAAAGGTTTTGTCACCTAAAATCAAAGGTTTTCGATATAAGACAAAAGGGTTTTTAACTCGGGCCCAACCCAAAAACAATCTTTATTTCAAAACACACAGTTTTTCCAAATTAACAAAAGAATCTTGAACCGGTTTACATCGAGGAACATACCAGATCCGGTCAAGGCTCGTGGGCCGGGTTTGGGGTGTTTCATGTTGCATCGTTCTCTAGGGAACATGACCTGTAGAATCCATTTCATGGGCCTATTTATGCCTAGTGGTTAGGATATCATGGTCGGAATGAATCAAATTGTAACACCCCTTAACTCCAAACCGTCGCCGGAATAGGGTTACAAGGCATTACCAGACATATCAGACAACTTACGAATAATTCACAAATAAAATAACATTCATAGTATAATTTAATAATTAATAATTATTTAATAAATATCTATTTAATAACAATATAATTAATACATTTGTATACATTTATCTTTGTACATTTGTACATTGCCATTACCATCCATTTGTCTTTCTTTTATTTATTTAACAAATATAAATCTTATAATATCAATATTTAATTTATAAATATCTTTTAACTTAATATTTAAGTGAATAAATAATTATCATACAAATGTATATACATATATTATTACATTTGTATTTAATCAACACCTTAAACTTGTCAATTATCTAATTTGTCTATCAAATAAAAATCTTAAAGAAAATTATTTAATTAACAATTAACAATTAACAATTATTTATTTATTTATTTTACTAATTATTTAAGAAAATATACTAATATATTACAAATGTATTTTCATAAATTTTACACATGTATATTTTTATTATTCTACATTTGGCTTTTATTTATTTTATTTCCTAATATAATGACATAATTAATAATTTAATTTATAATTTAATTAATATATATTAATTAATTAATAATAATTTATAATTTAATTAATATATTAATTAATTAATAATTATAAAATATCTATTTTATAACAAATGTATATTTTACAGTTGTCTTGATCTAATCTATTTCATAATATAATAATTAATAATTATTTAATAAATATCTATTTAAAATAAAGTAAATAGAAAAGAAACAAAACAAAGAAACAGAAAAAGAAAAAGAAACAGAGAGCATTTCGAAACAAGGGAAAGAAAAGAAAGAAAGAAAATAAAAGGAGAAATTAGGGATTTGAAGCTTTAAGCTTTAAAAGGTAAGTCAATCAAGTCCTTTTCTCTTAAATTTAATGTTTTAGAAGTCTTAAAACAAGGTTTTGATGAAATTAATTTGAAAGTTTGAAAGTTTATAAGCTTTTAAACAAAGTTTATGTTGAAGAAAAAGATGAATTAAGGATTGAACTAAATATATTTTAAGTTAGAATTAGTAAAAGGATTAAATTGTAAAGTAAGTTATAACTTTTGTATTAGAGGGATTAAATTAAAAGAAATTTTAAATTAGGGTTATATTATGAATACTTGATAGTTAGGATGAATATGGAAGAAAAATGAATAAAATTGAAGTATGAAATAAGTGAAACAAATAAAAGAGTCAATTAGGATTAAATTGGAATTAGGCATAAATTGAGTAGAAATTTAATTAATTATTTAAATTAATGCTGTAATTAATAATGTAAATTATTATTATTTTCGTAGCTAACAAGGAAAACGAGGCATTGGCATCCAAAGGAAAAGAAAAGATCGTTGAGGAGTAAACTCGTATTGCGGGTTTGTATTACTATAATTCAAACTACTATTTAGTTAATGATATATTTAAATTCTTATGTATGGTAAGTAAATTATAAGGTAAGTATTACTATTGACATGAATGAAATTGAGATGAAGTATGAATATGTTTGAGTATTTAAATTGTTTATTGATTAGAAAGTGGAAAATGTATTAAATTGTGATTAAATTGAAAGGTGTGTTTTGAATTGAATTGAAATTGAATTGAGAAATGATTTGAATACCCTATTAACTTGTCGGACTAGAGTTGATACAAATGGCATGCCATTGGATTTGTGATGTGATGAGAAGATTTGTAGCTCGGCCGAGAAGATGATTCTGTTATATATGCTTCGGTTTATTCGAAGAGGCATTTAATGCCTTATTGGTGTGTTTGGGAGGTTATATTATACTGGTGTGTTTGGAAAGTTATATTATACTGGTGTGTTTGGGAGGATTTCATTGTTTTGAAAATGAGATTAATTGTTTTGGCACTATTGAAAAGTATGAGAAAGAATGTATGAGTTAAATTATGAATTTAGTTAGTATGTGAAAAATGAAATATAAATTTAAGATTTATGAAGTAATATAATTATATATAATTAGTTTAAATGATTATAAAGTTTATGGTTGATGTTTGTAATTTATTAATGTTAAACAGTTTTGGATACCACTGGGTATGAATCCGTGCGCTGGTCATTAGAGTTTCGGATCCGGTCCAGCATCCAAAACAAACCCGACTCCAACAAAAAAAAATTGGTGATGAATTTCTTCCTTTTATTAAGTGGCATGTACTAAATAGTTGTATATGAATTATATATATTTAAGTTAAATAATTTTGGTTGTATATAAATGATTATAATGTTTTGGATGAGAAATATGATATAAAGTTATAAAATGGTAAATTTGGTATTAAATTGAAATGAAATAAAAGCTATTAATTATACATATATATCAACATGTTATATTGTTTAAACTAAGGTATTAAATTACTATTTTGATATAAATGGGATGTATTTGAACATACCTAATCATTGGTTGAAATATTGCTATTGGATTGTTTCAGTTTGAAATTTGCAGGGGTTTTATGTAAAAATAAGTAGAAATACTGTCGAAATTTTTATAAAAAAAATGAAAAATTTCCGGAGAATTCGAACAAGTTCTGTTTCACTTTTAATTTATGTTTTGGCTATGAGCGTCTATTATTGGGACTTAATTATTAAATTATACTATGAATGTTATTTTATTTGTGAATTATTCATAAGTTGTCTGATATGTCTGGTAATGCCTTGTAACCCTATTTCGGCGACGATTTGGGGTTAAGGGGTGTTAAAAATGTTGGTATCAGAGCTTATCAGGTTTAGCCGATTCTCGGGCCAAATCGAGCTCGAAAGTGAGTCTAATAGTACATGCCACTTTTGAGTTGAAGTTGAGTCGGGAATTTTGGATGCTAATATATTTATTTGATTTTGTTTTATAGATAAAATGTCAGATGAAAGAATGTATGATATTGAATAGGAAATGTATACTAGAAGTCGAGAAATTGAAGAAATTGAATCTGCTACACCTAGTGTGAATCCGTTAGATAATCAACCTCCTAACGTAGGAAGAGAAAGAGATGACTCACAACTGTTAAGAGTTATAGCCGATGCATTACAACGTATAGCGGGAACTGTACCTGTTACTACATCAGTACCTACTGTCAGACGGGCCTCGATTAAAGAGTTACGGAATATAGTGCCACGGAGTTTTCGGGACTAAAAGGACTTGATCTGTCCGCTGCTGAAAATTGGATGGAATCAACAAAGAGAATTTTGTAACAATTAGATTGTACCCCCGAGAGAATCTGATATGTGTTGTATCACTGTTACAAGGAGAAGCGTATCTCTAGTGGGAATCTGTGGTTAGGCATTTGTCGGATGATTGGCTAACCTGGGACTTGTTTCAAAAAGAATTTCAGAAGAAGTATATTGGGGAAATGTACATCGAAGAGAAAAAGTAAGAGTTTTTAGTGCTGAAACAGGGTAATATGTCAGTACTGGATTATGAGCGAGAGTTTTCTAGACTGAGCAGGTATGCTTTAGAATATGTTCCAACCGAGGTTGATAGTTGTAAACGATTTCTACGGGGACTGCGAGATGAAATCAAGATTCAATTGGTAAGTCTCAGAATAACTGAACTTGTTGATCTGGTTGAGCGAGCAAAAATGATAGAACAAGTATTAGGCTTGGATAAAAAGTCAGAAATGGGTAAATCAACTAGGAAACGTATGGGAACTACCAGTTCTAATCCATTACTGAAGAGATCCAGAGAATCAAGAAGTGGTTGGAGGCCAAGTTTTAGACCGGACCGAGGTGACAAAAGTTAGGGTAAACAGATTACTATTTCTACCGACAGTGTAAAAGGGCCTTCACGGAACATTGATGTCCCAGACAGTGAATACTGTGGAAAGAAGCACTTAGGTGAATGTTGGAGGATAACTCGACTATGTTTTCGATGCGGGTCCACAGATCATTTCATTCGAGACTGTCCAAAAAGTGAAAGTGTCACACCTATAGATCTCAGAGATCGGTATTGACTGTCAGAGGTAAAGGAATGTCCAGAGGAGGTTCTGTTTCGAGGAGAAGAGGAGCTGGTAGAGGCAATGATATAGCTACACAGCAATCTAAAGCCAAAGCTCCAACTAGAGCTTATGTAGTCAGAACTCGAGAAGAAGGCAATGCTCATGATGTGGTGACAGGTATATTTTTATTGTATTCTGAGCCTATTTATGCTTTAATTGATTCGGGTTCGTCACATTCATATATTAATTCAAAATTAGTTGAGTCGGGGAAGTTAGAATCTGAAATGTCTAGAGTTTTCATTGAGATGTCTAGCCCTTTGGGACAAATAGTGTTAGTAGATAGAGTATGCCGGAGGTGCCCATTAATAATACATGATAAAATGTTTCTTGTGGATTTGTTGATCATGCCTTTTGGCGATTTTGATATCATTTTGGGTATGGATTGGTTATATGAACATGGGGCAGTTTTAGATTGCTATAAAAAGAGGTTTAGTATTCAGACAGAAAATGGGGATAGAATTGAAGTGAATGGCATCTGTACTAGTGATTCGACACGTATCATTTCAGCGATGAAGGTTAATAAATTGTTACAGCGGGGTTGTTCAGCGTATTTGGCATATGTTATTAATCCTGATTCAGTCAGGAGTCAGTGCAGTCAGATTAGGACTGTATGCGAGTTTCTAGATGTATTTCCAGAAGAACTACCGGGCTTACCACTTGACAGAGAGGTTGAATTTGCTATTGAGGTGTATCTAGGTACAGCACCTATTTCTATACCTCCGTACCGAATGTCGACTACTGAATTGAAAGAGTTGAAAGTACAGTTGCAAGATTTACTAGATCGAGGCTTCATCTGACCAAGTATTTCACCCTGGGGAGCTCCAGTGTTGCTTGTTAAAAAGAAAGATGGTTCTATGCGGTTATGCATTGATTATCGACAGTTGAATAAAGTAACGATCAAGAACCGATATCCGTTGCCTCGTATAGATGATTGGTTTGATCAACTTAAGGCAGCTTCAGTATTTTCTAAAATTGATTTGAGATCCGGGTATTATCAGCTGAAGGTAAAGGAAAGTGATGTGCCTAAGACTGCATTCCCTACTTGTTATGGCCATTATGAATTTTTGGTGGTGCCGTTTGGGTTGACCAACGCCCCAGCTGCTTTCATGGATCTGATGAACCGCATTTTTCAGCCGTATTTAGATCAGTTCGTAGTAGTTTTTATTGATGATATATTGATATATTCGAAGACAGAGGCAGAACATGACCAGCTTCTTCGAATAGTTCTATAGATATTGCGAGAAAAACAATTATATGGGAAATTGAGTAAATGTGAATTCTGGTTATCAGAGGTGGTATTTTTAGGAAGTGTAGTATCTGTTGACGGGCTTAAAGTTGATCCAAAGAAGATCGAAGCAATTGTTCAATGGAAGGCGCCAAAGATTGTATTGAAGGTGCACAGTTTTCTCGGTTTAGCTGGGTATTACAGGAGATTTGTAAATGGATTCTCGAAGATAGCACTACCAATGACTAAACTACTGCAGAAGAATGTTCCTTTTATCTGGGATGATCAGTGCTAGAAGAGTTTTGAGACTTTGAAGCAAATGTTGACAGAGGCACCGGTATTAAAATTACCAGAGTCGGGGAAAGATTTTGTTGTGTATAGTGATGCTTCCCTGAGCGGTTTAGGTTGTGTCTTGATGCAAGATGGAAAGGTCATTGCCTATACATCTCGACAGTTGAAGTCACATGAACGTAATTACCCGACGCACGACTTAGAGGTAACTGCAGTAATTTTTGCTTTAAAGATCTAGAGACATTACTTATATGGTGAAAAATGCTACATTTACACAGATAATAAAAGTCTTAAATATATTTTGTCGTAGAAGGAGTTGAATTTAAGACAAAGACGGTGGATCAAACTTCTAAAAGATTATGATTGTGTTATAGACTATCATCTAGGAAAAGCAAATGTGGTAGCTGATGCACTTAGTAGAAAAGCTGCAATTGAATTACGGGCAATGTTCGCGCGGCTCAGTATTAATGAAGATGGAAGTTTGTTAGCTGAGTTAAGGGTTAAACCGATGATGTTAGATCAGATTAGAGCAGCTCAGATGGAAGATGACAAATTATTAAAGAAAAGAGAAATGATTCAGAATGGTACAGTCGAGAGTTTTAGTATTGATGAGCATGATTGCTTGAGGTTTCAAAACCGAATTTGTGTTCCAGCTACTTCTGAATTAAAAAAGTTGATTCTTCAAGAAGCACACGATGGCACTTTTGTATTGCATCCGGGTGGAACAAAAATGTATCATGATTTACGAGAGCTTTATTGGTGGCCAAGGATAAAGAAAGATATAGTTGAATATGTCAGTAAATGTTTGACTTGTCAACGAGTAAAGGCAGAACATCAGGTACCGACAGGGTTACTTCAACCTATTAATGTTCCCGAATGGAAATGGGACAGTATTATTGTAACACCCCAAACCCGGCCCACAAGCCATGACCGAATCTGGTATGTCACGAAATAAAAGAAGTTTGAAAGGTTTGGATTAACAGTAGAAATTAAAAATTTCCGTGGAGGGTATAAAACGGTGTTCGTTAAAAACTCAAGTGGTTTAATTTGGTAAATCCGATTGAGTTGAAAATCCATTCTTCCTTTTTTAAAACCATTTGACCATTTAAATTTTAGAGCATTAGCGTGATCAAAAGCTTAGAAAAATCTCGTTACCCGATGGTAACATTTCTTGAAAACGCGTACGAGTACTTATTTTTTTTTTTTTTTTTGAAAACGTTACTTTTAACCGATTTGCATAACCGTCCGTAAGTTCGTCAGTTATAAAGTAAAGTAAAGTAAAAACAACTACCCAACCATCCAAAATAATAAGCGGCCATATTACATCCCAATCGAATTATAGCGAATAATTAAACTTAAAACGGGGCAAATTAAAGTTTCAAGTCCACAAAACCAACATGGCCGCCTCGAGCTCTCCTCGGCTCCGCATCCGTGCTCTACTCACCTGCAAGATGATATGGGAAGGGGTGAGTCACCAAGACTCAGTGTATAAATCCCCAACCCGGGAAATAACACTCATACACAAGATATTAGTATGACATGCAATTATGCAACCCGACCTAGCCATCCATGCTCCTTTTCTACCCCGTGTGGTACCAAACCACTGGTGGTGCCAAACCACTGGTGACGTATAGTCACAATAGAGTGATGGGGCCAACCCATCGTGTGATACCAAATCACTGGCGTCAATCCCGTATCTCAAATGTGGGGCCAACCCACGGTGGTACTAAGCCACAGGGACGAGACGCTATGAGGTGCCAAACCTCTGGAGGTACCAAACCTCTGGTGACCGTAGTCACAATGTGTTACCAAAACACTGGTGGTGCCAAACCACTGGTGACCCGAAGTCACAATAAGGTGATGGGGCCAACCCATCGTGTGATACCAAATCACTGGCGTCAATCCCGTATCTCAAATGTGGGGCCAACCCACGGTGGTACTAAGCCACAGGGACGAGACGCTATGAGGTGCCAAACCTCTGGAGGTACCAAACCTCTGGTGACCGTAGTCACAATGTGTTACCAAAACACTGGTGTCCGTCGACACGAATATTACTCCCTCTCATCAATCCCACCATCATCATGCTCATATTACAAGTATCATGATTCCATATATCATGCAATCGAATATAGCATAGCATTTTTTTCAGCATATGATGGCATATACAACAACATATATAATAAATCGAGTAATAAGGGAAACTTACCCGAGAACCAAGCTTATGCCCACTAAGCCAAGTTACCATATGAGAGGTTATTAATATCATTAAACAACAGTTTATACTAATAAAGTGTGTAAGAGTTTACACACCTATTTAATCGAAGAGTTAACTAGGATTCTCGTATCTATGCGTTATTATAAAAGTCCCGAACTCGTCCTCGTAATGTCCCCTATATTCGGCCATCATAGATTAGTATTTAGGGGTCTCGTTGATTAACCAACAATCCAAAGGATTGGTCATATTACGACAGAATAAGGACTTAGGTCGAACCTTTATTAATACGAACTAACGAAATTGAAATCCCGAGATCTTCTAATTTCTTAGCCGATTTGCCTTTGGTCAATGTACTCTTATACCCAAAGTGCACCTTCAGTTACATCTAGATACCAAGGATGGTCTTTGGCCGAAGAATGATTAACCTTTTTTCCATACTTACCGAAATCCCAAGTAGCCGAGTTCTCTAACAAGAAAATATAGAGGAGAAAAAAAGAAAAAAATAATAGTTAGAAAGGCATGCAGACTATATTCATAGTTATGGCCCTAGGCCAAATCTACGTGCCACCTTACCTCGAAGAAACGAAGCCCGAAATACTCCTTCAAAATCCTTTAGTTTTCGGCTACCTTCAAAGGAGACACTAAGCATTAATTATAGGCATTCGGCCAACCTTTAGAAGTGCTTTAAAATTATGCTTTTGGCACACACTAAGGAAGATGAATCAGAATCGAAGTTAGGGAGGAACTCTTACCAACCTTGAACTTGATTACACTCTCCCTATTAGGGGTTCGGCCTAGCTTGCAAAAGATGATAGAGTGCTCGGTTATTCCAACGAAAAGAAGGTAGGAAGCAAGAGTAAATCTCGGCACCCAAATGAGCCTACTTCCCAACAAAAATACCACCCTAAAACCTTCTTCCAAAAATCGAATCCTCAAGCTCTTGGAGTCTCCCTAGTTCGGCTAGAATGATGTGACAAGGAAAAAAAGCAACTACAAGCTCTCCCTTAACAACTCAAGGCCGACCAAGCTCCTTAACCCAGCTCCATTCGGCCAAGCCTTCAAAATTGGAGAGAAAGGGAAGTAAAAGAGCCATTTTCGGCCATGCCTTACCTTTGCCAAACCTTATGGCCGGCCATGGTCCTTCCCCCCTTTCTTTTTGATATTTCCCACCAACAATAATAAAAAAAAGGAAAAAGCCTTGTCTATACATTTCCCAAGCCATAAACCCATCACCAAGAATAAAATAATCTCCCCAAGCTCCCATGCAACACATATATATAAATAAAATAAAAGCTACTAATATCTATATATATAAATAATAATAGTAAAAGGGTAATGCTACCCAAGTCCCCATGCTGGCTGCCGAAAAAGAGAGCAAGGGGTAGCATGCCTTCCTGCACGCGCACGCCCCTGCTAAGCCCAACCACCGGCCAAAATTAAAATTCCCTTGTGCAGATGCCAGGTCTCGAACCCGAGACCTGGAGCAGTATCACGCCCCAGCCACTCGGCCAATTGGTATTTCATGACATAATTCGGCAAGACTTTCTTTTAATCCTTCCCCCAAGGCTCCTTCCCGCATTAATTGCCAAAGGCAAAAAGGATAAACACACTCATGCGCCACCCTCGGGTCTCGAACGCGAGACCTGAGGCAAAATCCCCCACGCTCAAACCACTCGGCTACCGGGTATTTCATGACATGGGCGCATCATAAATTTATTTAAACACTCCTTTACTTCAATGCTACAATAAAAACAATTAAAACCTGGTCATGCGCTATTTAGGAGTTTCGAACTCCAGACCTGAAGCAACATGCCCAAGCCCCCTGCCATCTTTGCTACTGAACTTTCATGCCATAACTCATTGCGAATTTCTTTTTAACCTTCCATCTCTGGGCTCCCGTGCGCATTTAGTGCCATGGGTTAAAACAAAATACCTGACTGCTGCCCAGGGGTTTCGAACCCGAGACCTGGAGAGCTCCCTTAGCGCCCCAAACCATTTGGCCAGGGCGCTCATTGTGCCATGAGTTTAACAAACTTGTTCTTAAGCCCTTCTCGTTAACTCCTCCTACACGCCAAAATAAATTTCCTCCACGCGACTCGAACCCTGGCCTAGCCGCATTTTCTAGCCTTCTATCAATACCCTAACCGCTCTGCCAGCCGTTTCTTTGAGTCAAACTCGCCCTAATTAAATGTTAAGGCTTAATGATAAGGCCCCTAATGCAGGATGTTACAGTTCTACCCCCCTTAAAATAAATTTCGTCCCGAAATTACCTGGATCAGAAGAGTTGGGGGTATAGCTGCCGCATCACATCCTCGGGCTCCCACGTAGCTTCCTCCACTCCATGGTTCCGCCATAGGACCTTTACTAAAGGAACTGACTTCCTACGCAAAACTTTCACATCCCGATCTAGGATCTGCACAGGTTCTTCTTCCATCGTCAAATCTGGACTCACCTCAACTTCCTCAACTGCCAAGATGTGTGATGGATCAGAACGATAGCGTCTAAGCATGGAGACATGGAACACATCATGAATCTGACTCAGTTCTGCAGGTAACTCGAGCTGATAAGCTACTGGTCCCACTCGTCTCAACACCTTAAACGGTCCAATGAACCTTGGACTTAATTTGCCCTTCTTCCCAAATCTTAACACCTTCTTCCATGGTGAGACCTTCAGAAAAACTTCGTCTCCTACGGCAAATTCTATGTCCCTCCGCTTGAGATCAGCATAAGATTTTTGCCTATCCGAGGCTTCTTTCAACCGAGCTTGGATCTTCTTCACCTTATCCTCAGTTTCTGCAACCAACTCCGGTCCTAACATCTGTCGTTCACCCAGCTCTGTCCAACAAGTGGGGGTACGACACCTCCTACCGTACAATGCTTCATATGGTGCCATCTTAATGCTTGCCTGGTAACTGTTGTTGTATGCGAACTCAGCTAATGGCAAAAATTCCTCCCAACTGCCTCTGAAGTCCAAAATGCAGCCTCTTAGCATGTCCTCCAAAATCTGGATGACCCTCTCCGACTGACCGTCAGACTGTGGGTGGAATGCTGTACTGAAATCCAGCCGTGTACCCAAGGCCTGATGTAGCGCTCTCCAAAACCTCGATGTAAATCTGGGGTCTCTGTCGGAGATGATTGACACTGGTACACCGTGCAACCTCACTATCTCCGCCACATACAACTTAGCTAACCTCTGAAGCGAATAATCCACCCTAACTGGAATGAAATGAGCCGACTTGGTTAGACGGTCCACAATCACCCAAACTGCGTCCTTCTTGCTAGGCGTGAGGGGTAGCCCACTGACGAAGTCCATAGTGATCCTCTCCCATTTCCACTGAGGAATCTTTACTGGTTGAAGTAACCCAGATGGTAATTGATGTTCCGCTTTTACCCGCTGACATGTAAGACACCTTCCCACGAATTCAGTTACCTCGCGCTTCAATCCTGGCCACCAGAACTGCTTTCGTAAATCTCCGTACATCTTGCTACCTCCAGGATGCATAGCGTATGGGCTGCTATGTGCATCCTGAAGAATTCTTTGTCTCAATTCCACATCATTCGGCATACAAGGCCGTCCTTGAAAACACAGCACCCCATCACCAGCCAAACTGTACCCTTCCAAATCGCCATCTTGAACTTGCAGCCTCCGTGCGTTTAAACTGCCATCCCCTAATTGCTTTTCCTTAATCTCCTCGATCCAAGTTGGCTTAACTTGCAATTCCGCCAAAAGACTTCCGTCGTCGTATAGACTGAGACGAGCAAACATCGCCCTTAAGTCTGTCACGACCTTTCGGCTTAACGCATCAGCCACCACGTTAGCCTTGCCTGGATGGTACTCAATTGAACAGTCGTAGTCCTTCAGTAGTTCAATCCATCGACGTTGTCTTAGATTCAAGTCCTTTTGAGTCAAGAGATACCTCAGACTTTTGTGATCCGTGTAGACTATCGACTTTTCCCCATACAAGTAATGCCTCCATATTTTCAAAGCAAAAACCACTGCTGCTAACTCCAAGTCATGGGTAGGATAGTTAACCTCATGCGGTCTTAGCTGACGGGATGCATAGGCCACTACCTTCCCTTCCTGCATCAACACACATCCCAACCCATTATGGGACGCATCACAATAAACCGTGAACAATTTTCCCGCCTCAGGCTGTACCAAAACTGGAGCCTCCGTCAGAAACTTTCTTAGCTTATCAAAGCTTTCTTGCTGCTTTCCTGACCAAACAAATGGGACTCCTTTCCTTAGCAACTTAGTCAACGGCGCGGCGATTAAAGAGAATCCCTCCACAAATCTTCGATAGTACCCGGCCAGACCTAGAAAACTTCGGATTTCCGCCACTGACCGAGGGGGTTTCCAGTCCAACACCGCTTCAACCTTGCGAGGGTCCACTCTAATCCCTTCAGCTGACACCACGTGACCTAAGAAAGTCACTTCTTTAAGCCAAAATTCGCATTTACTGAATTTGGCATACAACTGCTCTTCCCTCAGCACTTGTAGAACTATGCGCAAATGCCTGTCATGCTCCTCCTCTGACTTTGAGTAAACCAATATGTCGTCTATAAACACCACGACAAATTGATCTAAGAATTTCTGGAACACCCTATTCATCAAGTCCATGAATGCTGCCGGTGCGTTGGTCAACCCGAACGGCATCACTAAGAATTCGTAATGCCCATACCGGGTACGAAATGCCGTCTTGTGCACATCAGCCTCCTTTACCTTAAGTTGATGATAGCCCGACCTAAGATCTACCTTTGAGAATACCGACGCACCTTTCAGTTGATCAAACAGATCATCAATCCGAGGCAACGGGTACCTGTTTTTGATCGTTAACTTGTTTAGCTGACGGTAGTCGATACACATCCGCATTGACCCGTCTTTCTTCTTAACAAACAACACAGGTGCTCCCCACGGAGATATACTAGGTCGAATGAACCCTCTATCCAAGAGTTCCTGAATTTGAGCCTTCAGTTCCACCAACTCCTTTGGTGCCATTCGGTAGGGTGCTATAGACACAGGTGCCGTTCCGGGCAACAAGTCTATACTGAACTCAACTTCCCGGTCTGGAGGCAGACCCGGAAGTTCTTCAGGGAACACATCAGCGAATTCCCCTACTGTTCGGACCTTCTCAACTGTTGACTCCTTAGCCTCCAAGGCATAAATTTGAACCAACAATGCTTCACACCCTTTTCTGATCATTTTCTCGGCCTTCAAGGCAGACACTACATTGGATAGATAGTCTTTTCTGTTACCTATCATAACCACTTCATCACCCTCGGCCGACCTTAGAATCATGCGCTTAGCAGCGCAATCCAACCTTGCCTGATGCTTAACCAGCCAGTCCATTCCGAGAATTAGATCAAACTCCCCAAACGGCAGTTCCATCAGATCGGCCACAAACACTACCCCTTGGAGTTCTAGGGGTATATCTCTATATAGCTTGTTAACCATCACAGAGTGTCCTAGAGGGCTAATTACAGTCATCTCGCTAGGGGTAGTCTCAAAATCCAAGTTCATAGCCTCTACCACACTACTGGCAATGTATGAATGCGTCGAACCCACATCAATTAATGCAACATAAGGGAGACCAAAAATTAGGAACGTACCGGTGATGACGTCCGGTGCGTCACCCTCCTCGCGACGCCTTGCTGCGTAGACTAAACCGGGCTGCCTGGCTTCGGTGTTGCCTACTCCTCTGCCCTGAGTTCCGCGACCTCGGTTAGGACCATTGCCTCCTCTCCCATTACCACGACCCCTCTGCGGCGGTCCCACATTCCGTGCTGGAGTACGGTTCTGCCCCTCTGGCTGATTCCTGGCCATCTTCCGAGGACAATCCCTCACACGGTGATCCGGAGATCCACATTCAAAGCAACCCTTTTCACCGGTGTAACAACCTCCCCAATGTGACTTTCCACAGCGATTACACTGAGCCGGTCTCTGGTTAAAAGCCATGGGCCTCCCAGCCTGATTCGGCCCACTCTGTCTGGCCCTCTTTTGAGCAGTATTTCTCAATCCAGATGACCCAATACCTCTCTTCTGTTTGCTTCTATCATAGCTCTGTCTCACAGACTCCCGGACCCTTTCGGCTACCTTAGCCTTTTCTACCAGAACAGCAAACTCACGTACCTGTTGTGGAGCAATCAACAGCCTTAAGTCATCCCTAAGTCCGTCTTCAAAGCGGACACAACGATCGTGCTCAGTTGACACAATTCCCTGAGCATAGCGGCTCAGCCTCAGAAATTCTGCCTCATACTCAGATACCGACTTATTTCCTTGTACCAGTTCCAGAAAGATTTTCCTCTGAGTATCAGTGTAACTGGTGCCCACATACTTCTTCTGGTAGGTAGCTTTGAAGTATTCCCAAGTAAGGTCGTCTGCTGTAGCGCCGTTTCGAACCGTGAGCCACCACTGGTATGACTCGTCTTTTAGAAGCGACACCGCCCCTTTCAGCTTCTCCTCATCTGTTAAGTCAAGATCATCCATGATCCTCTCGGTTGATTCTAACCAATATTCAGCTGTACTGGGTGCGACACCTGACACACCCCGAAATACTTCAGCTCCATTGGATCGGAGCCGCTCAGATACCGACTTCCGAGCTCCTGTACCTCTGCTGGTCTCAGCCATCATTTCTAGAACACGCAGCATAGCCTGCGATACCGACTCACCCCCTGTCTGATCCTGAGGTCCATCACCAAAAGCTGGAGGTGGTGGTGGAGGTGGTATCTCATTATCCGATCCTTGGCCCGACCTAACTGGTTCCGTTACGGCCATCCGGCCTCTACCGCGTCCCCGACGGCCGCGACCTCTAGAACTCATTTCTTATGGCGCAATCTATTTAAAAAGTTTTATGAGTTAGTCAATGTTCCACTGATTATTAGCAAGGAATCTTATGGGCAAAATTAAGAAGTTGTTCTTTCGATCAAACAAGTCTCAAGTCTTCTATCGTAATTCGAAGATACACGTTCACTTATTCCATCACTCTCTATGTCCAACTCTTAACCCGGGGGTATTTTCGTCCTTTACCGTACAGGGGTATTTTGGTAACAAAACAAGGTAAGTTGTAAATCTTGACAAATCAAGGGAATGCAAAACTTGGGGTTCTCTTTTTAGAAAAATTTTGTCTTCCCAAATTGGTAGTGTTGCAAAAACTTTGAAAATCAAGGTCATTTTGGTAATTTGCAATTTAGGGGCAATTTTGAAATTTTCCAAAAGCACAACATTTTTTTTTTTTTTTTTTTTTTTTTTTTTTTTAACATTTTGCAAATTAGGGATTTTAGGTATGCTTGTAAAATAGGAAAATTTTGTTTAAAAAGAGATTTTGAGGTAGTTTGGTAGAATTTTAAAACTAGGGGCAGTTTTGTAATTTACCCCTAAGGGTATTTTAAAATGTCTCTAAATCAAAGGAATTTTGTAGTATAAGTCTCCTAAGTTTGAGGGAAGTCTTTTAAAATTTAGAGTTTTTATAAAAAAAGCGGCTAATTCCCTTTCGGGTTTTAACAGAAGGGTTTTGGCCCATGAACAAGTCCTCACGGCTAGGGTGAACCGAAGCTACGCACCAGGTAGGATTCCCGCGAAGAGGAGGTGAGTCACTAAGACCACTTAAATACCAAGCTCTTCCGGATCCAATCCTAGACATGCGTACAAGGGTTACCACACCTTAACTCAGCAACTTAGTCATGGGTTTGTTTAATTAGGCAATTATAAATCTTATGCGATTGTTTGGGGTAAACTAGTCCTAGAGTTCATATACCTTCCATACTATCTACGTCCCGTTTACTACCCATTTACAGATAATCATCTATACATAGATTAAAAGTACTTACAAGAGCGGATCGGTGCCGGAGACTCGACGCCATGTTGTTCTACCAAAATTATTTTCAACGGGGTTTCAAAAGCATATCTAACAAAAATATTTTGAGTCTTAGGCCCTCACAGCCGAGCTTTTGAACCGGGCTCTGATACCAAAGCTGTAACACCCCAAACCCGGCCCACAAGCCATGACCGAATCTGGTATGTCACGAAATAAAAGAAGTTTGAAAGGTTTGGATTAACAGTAGAAATTAAAAATTTCCGTGGAGGGTATAAAACGGTGTTCGTTAAAAACTCAAGTGGTTTAATTTGGTAATCCGATTGAGTTGAAAATCCATTCTTCCTTTTTAAAACCATTTGACCATTTAAATTTTAGAGCATTAGCGTGATCAAAAGCTTAGAAAAATCTCGTTACCCGATGGTAACATTTCTTGAAAACGCGTACGAGTACTTATTTTTTTTTTTTTTTTTGAAAACGTTACTTTTAACCGATTTGCATAACCGTCCGTAAGTTCGTCAGTTATAAAGTAAAGTAAAGTAAAAACAACTACCCAACCATCCAAAATAATAAGCGGCCATATTACATCCCAATCGAATTATAGCGAATAATTAAACTTAAAACGGGGCAAATTAAAGTTTCAAGTCCACAAAACCAACATGGCCGCCTCGAGCTCTCCTCGGCTCCGCATCCGTGCTCTACTCACCTGCAAGATGATATGGGAAGGGGTGAGTCACCAAGACTCAGTGTATAAATCCCCAACCCGGGAAATAACACTCATACACAAGATATTAGTATGACATGCAATTATGCAACCCGACCTAGCCATCCATGCTCCTTTTCTACCCCGTGTGGTACCAAACCACTGGTGGTGCCAAACCACTGGTGACGTATAGTCACAATAGAGTGATGGGGCCAACCCATCGTGTGATACCAAATCACTGGCGTCAATCCCGTATCTCAAATGTGGGGCCAACCCACGGTGGTACTAAGCCACAGGGACGAGACGCTATGAGGTGCCAAACCTCTGGAGGTACCAAACCTCTGGTGACCGTAGTCACAATGTGTTACCAAAACACTGGTGGTGCCAAACCACTGGTGACCCGAAGTCACAATAAGGTGATGGGGCCAACCCATCGTGTGATACCAAATCACTGGCGTCAATCCCGTATCTCAAATGTGGGGCCAACCCACGGTGGTACTAAGCCACAGGGACGAGACGCTATGAGGTGCCAAACCTCTGGAGGTACCAAACCTCTGGTGACCGTAGTCACAATGTGTTACCAAAACACTGGTGTCCGTCGACACGAATATTACTCCCTCTCATCAATCCCACCATCATCATGCTCATATTACAAGTATCATGATTCCATATATCATGCAATCGAATATAGCATAGCATTTTTTTCAGCATATGATGGCATATACAACAACATATATAATAAATCGAGTAATAAGGGAAACTTACCCGAGAACCAAGCTTATGCCCACTAAGCCAAGTTACCATATGAGAGGTTATTAATATCATTAAACAACAGTTTATACTAATAAAGTGTGTAAGAGTTTACACACCTATTTAATCGAAGAGTTAACTAGGATTCTCGTATCTATGCGTTATTATAAAAGTCCCGAACTCGTCCTCGTAATGTCCCCTATATTCGGCCATCATAGATTAGTATTTAGGGGTCTCGTTGATTAACCAACAATCCAAAGGATTGGTCATATTACGACAGAATAAGGACTTAGGTCGAACCTTTATTAATACGAACTAACGAAATTGAAATCCCGAGATCTTCTAATTTCTTAGCCGATTTGCCTTTGGTCAATGTACTCTTATACCCAAAGTGCACCTTCAGTTACATCTAGATACCAAGGATGGTCTTTGGCCGAAGAATGATTAACCTTTTTTCCATACTTACCGAAATCCCAAGTAGCCGAGTTCTCTAACAAGAAAATATAGAGGAGAAAAAAAGAAAAAAATAATAGTTAGAAAGGCATGCAGACTATATTCATAGTTATGGCCCTAGGCCAAATCTACGTGCCACCTTACCTCGAAGAAACGAAGCCCGAAATACTCCTTCAAAATCCTTTAGTTTTCGGCTACCTTCAAAGGAGACACTAAGCATTAATTATAGGCATTCGGCCAACCTTTAGAAGTGCTTTAAAATTATGCTTTTGGCACACACTAAGGAAGATGAATCAGAATCGAAGTTAGGGAGGAACTCTTACCAACCTTGAACTTGATTACACTCTCCCTATTAGGGGTTCGGCCTAGCTTGCAAAAGATGATAGAGTGCTCGGTTATTCCAACGAAAAGAAGGTAGGAAGCAAGAGTAAATCTCGGCACCCAAATGAGCCTACTTCCCAACAAAAATACCACCCTAAAACCTTCTTCCAAAAATCGAATCCTCAAGCTCTTGGAGTCTCCCTAGTTCGGCTAGAATGATGTGACAAGGAAAAAAAGCAACTACAAGCTCTCCCTTAACAACTCAAGGCCGACCAAGCTCCTTAACCCAGCTCCATTCGGCCAAGCCTTCAAAATTGGAGAGAAAGGGAAGTAAAAGAGCCATTTTCGGCCATGCCTTACCTTTGCCAAACCTTATGGCCGGCCATGGTCCTTCCCCCCTTTCTTTTTGATATTTCCCACCAACAATAATAAAAAAAAGGAAAAAGCCTTGTCTATACATTTCCCAAGCCATAAACCCATCACCAAGAATAAAATAATCTCCCCAAGCTCCCATGCAACACATATATATAAATAAAATAAAAGCTACTAATATCTATATATATAAATAATAATAGTAAAAGGGTAATGCTACCCAAGTCCCCATGCTGGCTGCCGAAAAAGAGAGCAAGGGGTAGCATGCCTTCCTGCACGCGCACGCCCCTGCTAAGCCCAACCACCGGCCAAAATTAAAATTCCCTTGTGCAGATGCCAGGTCTCGAACCCGAGACCTGGAGCAGTATCACGCCCCAGCCACTCGGCCAATTGGTATTTCATGACATAATTCGGCAAGACTTTCTTTTAATCCTTCCCCCAAGGCTCCTTCCCGCATTAATTGCCAAAGGCAAAAAGGATAAACACACTCATGCGCCACCCTCGGGTCTCGAACGCGAGACCTGAGGCAAAATCCCCCACGCTCAAACCACTCGGCTACCGGGTATTTCATGACATGGGCGCATCATAAATTTATTTAAACACTCCTTTACTTCAATGCTACAATAAAAACAATTAAAACCTGGTCATGCGCTATTTAGGAGTTTCGAACTCCAGACCTGAAGCAACATGCCCAAGCCCCCTGCCATCTTTGCTACTGAACTTTCATGCCATAACTCATTGCGAATTTCTTTTTAACCTTCCATCTCTGGGCTCCCGTGCGCATTTAGTGCCATGGGTTAAAACAAAATACCTGACTGCTGCCCAGGGGTTTCGAACCCGAGACCTGGAGAGCTCCCTTAGCGCCCCAAACCATTTGGCCAGGGCGCTCATTGTGCCATGAGTTTAACAAACTTGTTCTTAAGCCCTTCTCGTTAACTCCTCCTACACGCCAAAATAAATTTCCTCCACGCGACTCGAACCCTGGCCTAGCCGCATTTTCTAGCCTTCTATCAATACCCTAACCGCTCTGCCAGCCGTTTCTTTGAGTCAAACTCGCCCTAATTAAATGTTAAGGCTTAATGATAAGGCCCCTAATGCAGGATGTTACAATTATTATGGATTTTGTTACAGGATTGCCACTGTCGGTGAGCAAAAAGAATGCCATTTAGGTGATAGTTGATCGACTTACTAAGTCTGCTCATTTTATAGCAGTCAGGACTGATTGGTCTCTACAGAAGTTTGCTGAAGTTTATATTCAAGAAATTGTGAGACTGCATGGTATTCCTGTGTCTATAATTTCCGACCGGGATCCACGATTTACATCGAGACTTTGGAGGCAATTACATGATTGTTTGGGTACTCGGCTTAAATTTAGTACTGCATTTCATCCACAAACCGACGGACAATCAGAACGGGTAATTCAAATGTTAGAAGATATGCTTCGGGCTTGCATTATTGACTTTGAATCAGGTTGGGAACGATATTTGCCATTAACAGAATTTGTTTATAATAATATTTTTCAATCCAGTATTCAGATGGCTCCATATGAAGCATTATATGGTCGAAGATGTCGATCACCGGTATGTTAGACAAAGTTGAATGAGAAAAAGATAGTTGGACCGGAATTAATTCAGGAGACAGAAGAAATAGTTAAAAAGATCAGAGACAGGTTGAAAGCAGCTTTCAACAGACAAAAGTCTTATGCAGATCTGAAGTGACGGAATATAGAGTATTCTGTAGGTGATAAAGTATTTTTAAAAGTATCGCCTTGGAAGAAAGTTTTGAGATTTGGTTGCAAAGGAAAATTAAGTCCTCGTTACATTGGGCTGTATGAAGTAGTTGTAAGAATCGGACCGGTTTCCTATCGACTAGCTTTACCTCCAGAATTACAGAAAATTCATGATGTTTTTCATGTTTCTATGTTACGAAAGTATAGATCGGATCCATCTCATATTATTTCTACTGAAGACATTGAGATTAGATTGGATTTGTCATATGAAGAAGAACCAGTTCAAATACTAGCTCGAGAAGTGAAAAAATTAAGAAACAAGCGGGTCCCTCTAGTAAAAGTACTGTGGAGAAGCCATAGTGTGGAAGAAGCAACATGGGAATCGGAGGAAAATATGAAAGCACAGTACCCTCACCTATTCCTAGGTAAATTTCGAGGACGAAATTTTTTAAGGGGGGAGAAATGTAACGGCCCAAAATCCGTGGGCACCAGAAAAGTGTGTTATCGGGCCTCCGTCTTAGTAAATTAAATCCTTAAATAATTATTAGGAATAATTATGAGTCTAGTTATATGTCTAATTAGGTTTTAAATAGGTGAAACTAGTTTAATTTAGAGTAATTAGTAAAAAGGACTAAATTGAATTAAGGATAAAAGTTGAATTATAGAATAATAGAAAGTAAAAAGGACTAAAATAGCAATTAAGCCAATTTGCTATAGATGAGGCGGCAAACTTAGATTAAAAACTAAGATTTTATTTAGGTTTTAAATTAAATTATTAATTATGTCATTATATTAGGAAATAAATTAAATAAAAGCCAAATGTAGAATAATAAAAAATATACATGTGTAAAATATATGAAAATATATTTGTAATATATTAGTATATTTTTCTTAAATAATTAGTAAAATAAAAAATAAAATAAATAAATAATAAATAATTGTTAATTGTTAATTGTTAATTGTTAATTGTTAATTAAATAATTATCTTTAAGATTTTTATTTGATAGACAAATTAGATAATTGACAAGTGTAAGGTGTTGATTAAATACAAATGTAATAATATATGTATATACATTTGTATGAAAATTATTTATTCACTTAAATATTAAGTTAAAGATATTTATAAATTAAATATTGATATTATAAGATTTTTATTTGTTAAATAAATAAAAGAAAGACAAATGGATGGTAATGATAGTGTACAAATGTACAAAGATACATGTATACAAATGTATTAATTATATTGTTATTAAATATATATTTATTAAATAATTATTAATTATTAAATTATGTTATTTTATTTGTGAATTATTCATAAGTTGTCTGATATGTCTAGTAATGCCTCGTAACCCTATTCCGTCGACGGTTTGGGGTTAAGGGGTGTTACACAAATGCTCCTAACTAGATGTGTATGAATGATATTTGCATGAATGCAAAATGTCATTTTTCGAGAATGATCCTTTTTTAATGCTTAGGTTGTCATTGCTCGATATTGATCAAGGTTCCATTACTGATGTGTTACCATGCCTTCTTGTTTAACCGGTATCTTTGAGAGAAAATTCAAAGAAATAGTCACAACTTAGACTATTTTCTCTCAAATGTTTCCAAACCCCTAAGTTTGGTTAGTTCTGATTAGTGGTCCTGTTTTCAGATCCTTGTACTATTTTAGAAAACCTTTCAGAACAATATGTAGAACTCCCTTTTTCCTTGAATATTATCAGTCCATTAATCGTTATTTCAATGTAAAAATGCTTGAAAAAGATTGTAGTAATGGACAAGATTGAAGTTTATTAGGAGCAAGGATCGAAATGAATAGATTAATCAACATAGCAAATTTGCTTAAATACAAAGTGAATAAGATGAATACAGGTGCCCTAGATATCGTAGCATGAGCTTCTCCACACAAACTCTTCGAGGACCCTTTGAACTTGATGTGTGTTTCGGAGATCCAAAGTACTTTGTTAATGCCCCAAGACGTAGCATCTCTCCTCCTTGTTCATTTAGGGATAACAAGACTACTACATGCCCCATCTTTGATCAAGATTTGAATTGCCCTTTTCCTGGGTTTTCAATTCAAAACCCCATTTGGTCTCAAGGCGCCCTTTGCAAGTTTTCACCTTGGCCTCTCCCCTTTCTTTTTTTTAGGTGAAGTACGTCTTAATTGGTCTCAATCTTTTGCCATCCATCTCAGTCAAAATCAACGCTCCTCCAGAAAAGGCCTTCTTGACTACATAAGGTCCTTCCCAATTTGGCATCCATTTCCCTCTGAAATCCTTTTGTATGGGCAAGATTTTTTTCAATACTAGGTCCCCCTCATGGAATTCTCTGGGACGAACCTTTTTGTTGTAAGCTTGCATCATTCGCTTTTTGTACATCTAACCATGACGGATAGCTTTCAACCTTTTCTCTTTAATCAAGTTTAGCTGATCATATCAGGATTGGATCCATTCTACTTCATTCAACTTTAATTCTTCCAAAACTCGAAGAGAATGAATCTCGACTTTGATGGGTAAAACCGCCTCCATTCCATAAACCAAAAAGAAAGGCATTGCCCCGGTTGAGGTCTTGACAGATGTTCGATAAACATAGAGGGCAAATGGTAGCTTCTCATGCCAATCTTTATAAGTCTCAGTCATTTTCCCCACGATTTTCTTGATGTTCTTATTGGCTGGCTCCACTGTGCCATTCATTTTTGGGCGATATGGTGATGAGTTATGGTGTTTGATCTTGAACTGACTGCAGGCTTTTGATATCGTGCTGTTGTTCAAATTTAGTGTAACACCCCTTACCCATATACTACGTCGGAACCGGGAACGAGGCATTACCAGACTTAACAATACATTCTACCAAATCTCGAGCCACAAAATTTCACTTATAATTTAAACTTTAACAAACACATGCATACATAAGCATTATAACTCTATGACCAATATGAGCCACAACTCGTGGCTAAATACAGAATAATCCTTATTACCGTTATGAAGCAATACGTTTAATCAAATTAATTAACACATATACAAAATGACTTAGTCAAGCCCCTATACATGCCATAACTTAAATCATTTATAAATAAAGATACCCATAGATAGCTTGATAGTGTGAAGTGATCTCCGACGACCTTCAGCCCGAGCTTGTTTAATAGGACGCTGAAACATGGGAAAGAAAAGGGGGTAAACTTATAAAGCTTAGTAAGTTCACATGTAAAAATAATAAGCATTAGCAATGAATTTAGCTTACTACTAAGCTGTCATAACTTGCATAAATAATGCTAAGTTCTTACTTTCTCAACTTATTCATTTGTAGCCTTACCAAAGCCTCAACAAGACAAATCCTCACAACAAGTTCTCTAATTGATACAATCATTAAATCACATGCTTATACCTTATTACTCATGTTCACATTAATCTGTCTACTTGAATCGCTGTCACTAAATTATTTATTTCTTGAACTACAGAGCTCCAAATTACAAACGCTAATTTTTCCTGAAACCAGACTCACATGTCTTCATACCATAAAATTTCTAGAATTTTTGGTCTTTCCAATTAGTTCAGTTTATTCATTAAAATTTCCCCTGTTTCACTATTCGACTATTCTGACCTCTCTTCTCTACGAATCAATTATCTCCTTGTACAGAATTCAGATGACCTTATTGTTTAGTTTATTTGAAACTAGACTCATTCAGAATTTTAGGAATATAAATTATATCACCTAATTATTTTTTTACAATTTTTAATGATTTTTCCAAGATAGAACAAGGGATCACGTAGTCATTCTAAACCAGTCTCACAAAAATTTAAATATCTCAAATTATAAAAATCATTTGTTTTCTCTGTTTCTTTTATAAGAAAATAGACTAAATAATCTTTAAATAAATATCTCATCCAACTTATAATTCAATTTCTACTATTTTTGGTGATTTTTCAAAATCACATAACTGCTGCTATCCAAAACAGTTTTATTTGTAAATTTTTGCTCTCACTCACTTTAGTTGTATTCATTACTTACCTATAACAATCTTTCCAATTTCCGATTACATATCGAGCATATTGCTCATACGTTACACATGCATATACCTACACTTATCACTACAAGCCACACATAATTTCACTTAATCGATTTTCCCGGTGAACTCATCGGTAACCTTACCAAAGGCTTAGAATACAAAGGGCACCTTACTTAATAGCTTGCTTACATACCTGCAACATTCTCACTTAACACATGAGTACTCTTTCATAATATAGGCATATTGCCAATCATGCCATAAAGTGTCACAAGCATAACTAAAAACTCATCACTTACTTAATACTTGATAATCTCAATTACTTACAATCTCAATATTAAATAAGCCTTAAATGCATACCTGTACTCATACCTGTACTCTTTCTTCATGTTCCCACCTTGTCATTTCTTTGACTTACTCTTTGGACTACTCGGAAACCTTTTCCTTTTTGAACTTACCATTGCCATGTCTTGACATGGTCTTACGTGGTATCCTTGCTTTATGAACTCACCAATGCCATGCCTTGGCATGGTCTTACATGGGACCTTTGCCTTATAGTAACTCATCAATGCCATGTCTTGACATGGTCTTACATGATTTCCTTGCCTTATAGAACTTATCAATACCACGCCTTGGCATGGTCTTACATGATATCTTTATCTTACCAAATGCCATGTTCCAAACATGGTCTTACATGGTATCATTGTCTTACCAAATGCCAATGTTCCAAACATGGTCTTACATGGTATTCTTATCTTAGTGCCAATGCCACATCTTGATGTGGTCTTACATGGAGTCCTTAATCAATGTCGATGCCATGTCTTGACATGGTCTTACACGGGATCCTTGCCTTACCAATACCATGTTTTGACATGGTCTTACATGGTATCCTTAACCGTCAATTCCTCCTTAAATGCCATGTTATGAACATGGAATTTTCCGTCAATTATTCCTTAATTGCCATGGTATAGCCATGGTCTTTGAGATATCAATGCCTTGTCAAGTCATAGCTGAAACATACTTGCTCAAATTCTCAAGGTTAGTCGCATAACTCAATAATAACATTACTAATAACAATAATTGCATAATAATAAAATGCTACTCAACTTACATACTTACATTCTAAATCTCATCATATCATCAACTTAACTTATTCTCATCAAACTATGCTAGTCAATACTTTCTTGTTATCATACAAAGCCATAATACAAAATATGGTCTAACATATAAATTATACAAGTTCTCTTTCCAATATCGAATTATTATCGAACATTAATCATTATATCTGAAACTCAATACTATAGTATTTATGGCCAAAATATCAATTTATCATTCAAATATGCATAATTAAATGCTTATAAAACATATGAACTTACTTCGATACCAAAATGGTCATTTTACTAACTTTCCCGATTTTCGATTTTCCTCCCATTCTAGGTCCAAATCTCATTTTTCGAGGTCAAAGACATCACATTTCACTTATTTAATTAATGTACTACTCAAAACAGTCCCTAACTCAAACTTTGACAAAATTACAATTTTGCCCCTAAACTTTTGCATAATTATGATTTTGCCCCTAGGCTCGAAAATTAAACTTCATCCCTTATTCTTATGTTTTATAACATGCTAATCATTTTTCCCTTCTATGGCAACATCAAATTTTTGCTCTAACATGCACTAATGTACATTAGGTATTTTTGCCGATTATGTCATTTTACTCGTTTTCACTTAAAATCGCTTAATAAAAGTTGTTTAACATAATTCTAAGCTTCATATTCTGTCATAAAACATCAAAATAAATACATTTCACCTATGGGCATTTTTCCAAATATGAACCCTAGGTTAAATTATTGCTAGAATAAGCTAAATCAAGTTACCGGGACTACAAAAACGTAAAGAACATGAAAAACGGGGCTAGAATGGACTTACCATGAAGCTTGGAAAGCTTGAAAACCATATTCATGGCTTCCCACATGTTAAATTCGGCCTAAGCTTGAAGATGGACAAATTTGGCATTTAAATTTTGTTTTTAATTCATTTAATTCACTAAATTACCAAAATGCCCCTTAAAAAAATCTTTTGAAACATACCCATCCATGTCCATTTTTGTCCACCAACTTAACCAATGGCCTAATTATCATTTAAGGACCTCCAATTTAAAATTTCATAACAATTGGACACCTCTAACATGTAGAACTCAACTTTTGCACTTTTTACAATTTAGTCCTTTTGACTAAATTGAGTGCCTAAACGTCAAAATTTTCGAATGAGATTTTCATGAAATCATTCTGTGAAATTGTAGACCATAAAAAAATATAAATAAAATAAATTTCTCAACATCGGATTTGTGGTCCCGAAACCACTGTTCCGACTAAGCTCAAAATCAGGCTGTTACATTTAGTGCATTGTCAGATATGATCCTTTCTGGCATTCCATATCATATGATCTCCTTCTTTAAGAACTTGTTGACTGCCGACTTCGTGACAATGGCATATGAAGCAACTTCTACCCATTTTGTAAAGTAATCGATGACCACAAAGATGAATCGTTGCCCGTTAGAAGCTTTGGGTGAAATTGGCCCAATGACATCCATACCCTACATAGAGAAAGGCCACAGAGAAGTCATAACATGAAGAGGTGAGGGAGGTACATGAATTTTATCTCTATAAATTTGATATTTATGGCATTTCTTGGCGTAATTGATGTAATCTCCTTCCATGGTGGACCAATAATACCCGAATCTTAAGATTTGCCTGGCCATTGTAAAACAATTGGCATGTGTTCCGCAAACACCCTCGTGGACCTCTTCTAAGATTTTTTTAGTCTCGATAGCGTCTACACATCTTAGTAGAACCTGATCATTTCTCCTCTTATATAGGATCTCTCTATCTAAGACACAGTCGTTGGCCAGTCTTCTCAACGTCCTTTTATCATTCTCAGTTGCTTGGTCAGGGTATTCACGATTTTTCACATATCGCAATATATCATTTTACCAAGGGTAATCATCCTCTTTTTCTTCTTCTTCGATGTTGTAACAATGAGTCGGAGTCTCATAAATACCCATCTGGATATGCTTTACATCCTCTGGTTTGTTCACTTTGACCATCGAAGCCAAGGTAGCCAAGGCATCAGCCATCTGATTTTCATCTCGTGGTAGGTAATAGAAGGTGATGTCATCAAACTCCTCAATTAGCTCAAGAACCAACTTTCGATACTTGATTAACTTGGGATCTCTAGTATCTCATTCTCCCTTGATTTAATAGATCACTAGTGTAGAATTTCCATATACCTCTAGCACATTGATCTCACGTTCTATGGCTGCACGGATACCCATGATGCATGCTTCTTATTCTGTCATATTGTTCGTGCAATCAAAGTTTAATTTGCTAGTGAAGGGATAATGATCTCCGTTTGGGGATACCAGGACTGCCAAAATTCTATTACCCACAGCGTTTGAGGCTCCGTTGAAGTTTAGCTTCCAAGGTTGACCTTCTCGAGAATCTTCTTCAGTGGTTGCAACATACATTAGATCTTCATTTGAGAAATCAAAGTTCAAAGGCTCGTAATCCTCTAGAGCTCTATTTGGCAGAAAATCCGCTATTGCGCTTCCTTTGACTACCTTCTAGTTCACATAGACTATGTCAAATTCGGAAAGCAGATTTACCATCGGGTTATTCTTCCATTTAAAGCAATCGACTCCATCATGTACTTTAGAGGGTCCAGCTTTGAGATGAGCCAAGTTGTGTGGTACAGTATGTACTATCTCAATCTTCAGGTTGTCCAAATCAGGGTGCAACATAACTTCTTGATTGGCGAATATCTTGTCTCACATTCAGTGAATTTCTTACTGAGATAGTATATTGCTCTTTCTTTTCTTCCCGACTTATCATGTTGACCGAGCATGCATCCCATGGAGTTCTCGAATACTGCGAAGTATAGTATCAGCGGCCTATCTGGGTTAGGTGGCATCAGTACTAGGGCATTGAACAAGTAATGTTTGACCTTGTCGAAAGTCTTCTGGCACTCCTCATCCCAAACGCCTGGGTTGTGTTTTTTAAGGAGACGGAATATGGGGTCACATTTCTCAGTTAGTTGTGAAATGAACCGAACAATGTAATTTAGTCTTCCAAGGATACCTCGAACTTCTTTTTGAGTGCATGGTGGAAGCAATTGTTGTATAGCCTTTGCTTTGTCTGGGTCAATCTCAATCTCCTTTTCACTAACTACAAATCCTAGCAATTTTCCCGACCTAGCCCCGAAAGTATATTTTGTTGGATTGAGCTTCAGTTGGAATTTTCTCAATCTTAAAAAACAGTTTCCTCAAGACTTGTACATACTCCTTCCCTGTTTGGGACTTTGCGATCATATCATCAACATAAACTTCGAGTTCTTTGTGCATCATATCATGAAACAAAGTTACCATGCCTCTTTGATATGTTGCTCCCGCATTTTTCAGTCCAAATGGCATCACCTTATAGCAAAATATTCTTCACATGGTCACGAATGTGGTCTTCTCCATGTCTTCAAGATGCATTTTTATTTGGTTGTATCCCTAGAAACCATCCATGAAAGAGAACAGTGAGTAACCTGCCGTGTTTTCCACTAAAGTGTCGATATGTGGCAATGGGAAATTGTATTTCGAGCTGGCTTTGTTCAAGTCTTTGTAGTCTACGCACATTCGTACTTTCCCATCTTTTTTAGGGATGAGCACGATATTGGCTACCCATTCTGAGTATGTAACCACCCGTAAGAAACTAGAATCGAATTGTTTCTTGACTTCCTCTTTTATTTTTAATAAAACATCGGGCCTCATCCTTCGGAGCTTCTATTGAACTGGCTTGCACTTTTCCTTTATAGGGAGCCAGTGTACCACGATATTAATACTTAACCCGGGTATGTCTTGATATGACCATGCGAAGACATCCTTAAATTCTTAGAGTAATTCAACGAGGTCTTGCTTCGTTTCTGCTGTAATGCAAGCTCCTATCTTCACCTCTTTTTCCTCTCCTAGGCTCACAATTTCCACTGACTCTTTATAAGGCAAGATTTGTTTCTCATCTTGTTCTACCATCCTCAACAAATTAGGAGATAGGTTATAGTCTCGGTCATCTTCAAAATCTTGAGAATCCTCCGTGCACATATCTTGCTCTAAAGGAGATTCTAAGTCGGTAGCAATGTCGCTCATATCATTGATATCTGGAGACCTGTTATAAGGATGAAGAAAAAATCCAAAGAACAAAAGAATCTAAGAATAATTATTTGTATGGTATGATTATGAATGAAATGAAAAGAATAAAAGAATATTTGCTAAAAATGATACGTAAAAATGCACTTTATTGAAATAAGAATTTTGGACATAAGCCTAATTCACAAATGATTCTTATTGCTCCTAGGCTTAGAGCAATAAGCATGTTTTGAACATTACTCTGTACTGGCTCTAAAAACTACAGGAATCTTTTCTGCAGTCCAGTTGTTCAGAACACTTCCAGCTACATTAGGGCAAATGCCTGATAAATTTTCTCCCCCAATTCTTTTTTCAGATATGACGTTGATTTTAAGATTTTCCAACATTCTTTTGGTCGTGAAATGATAACCACTGAGTGGTTGACTTTATAGACCTTCTCTGTTGACCCTTATTCCGTGACGCATATATCTCCTTCTTCTGAGCCTTTGGCAAATTCAAAAAATTCTAGCTCCTTATTATCTATCAGATTTTGCACTAGAGTCATGAACTTAATGCACTCTTGGATTTCATGACCCTCCTTAGCATGGAACTCACAGTAGTCCCCTATCCTTTCAGGTCTCTCTTTTGAATCCTGTTTGATTAATCCTCCCTCTACCATTTTCTTCCAAACCCATTTCAGCGGGGTTATTACTTCTGCTACATCCATCTTGGTTCTTTTCCCTCCATTCTCAATTATCGTATTTACCCCTTTATCAGAATGACTGGGTAACGGATTTGCTGCCACATTAGGTCCTGATGGGTCGTCGAACTTTACAATTCCCATCTTAATGAACCTTTCGATCAATTTTTTAAATGCGGTGCAGTTTTCGATTGAATGTCTTGTGATTCCCGCGTGGTACTCGCATTGAGCATTTGCGTCATACCATTTGGGGAATGGAGCTGCATAGGTTTCAGGTAGAAAAGGGATACCACATGTGCATCAAACAGATTCTGATACAGCTCTCTATATGTCATCGGGATAGGTGTGAACTGGAGCCTTTCTGTATTTGACCTTGGGTTGGATTCTTGCCTTAGGGGCCCTAATGGCTAGTAGTTACTGTCCTTGGTGGGCCTACCGTGATTGGTTTTGAATAGCCCTTGTTATATATGCTTGCGTTATTCACCTCATTTTCCTTCTTCCTCGGGGCTGATCTTTTGGCGCTTTCCCCCGCATCTATCTTACCGCTTCTCACCGAGTTTTCAATCATTTCACTGGACATTACTATGTCTGAGAAGCTCTTCGTAGAACTCCCCAACATATAGTTGATAAACGAGGCTTTTAAGGTATTGATGAAAAACATCGTGGTTTCTTTCTCCATAAGAGGTGGTTGGACTTGCGTTGCCAGTTCTCTCCATCTTTGGGCATATTGCCTGAAGCTCTCATTTTTTCTTCTTCTCCATGTTCTGTAATGTGATTCTGTCGGGTGTCATGTCTGTCACATGACTATATTGCTTCATAAAAGCTTGTGTTAAGTCTTTCCATGAATTGATTTTTGGTATGACTTAGCTGGTTGTACCATTTAGCTACTGACCCGATCAGACTGTCTTGGAAGCAGTGGATCAACAGTTGATCATTATTGACATATCCTGTCATCCTTCGATAGAGCATGGTGATGTGGGCTTCTGGACAACTAGTCCCATTATATTTTTCAAACTCTGGAGTTTTGAATTTCGGAGGGAGCACTAAATATAGGACCAAACTCAGGTCCTTGGCATCAATTCCTCAATGATAATTAGCGTTTTTCATTGCTCTGAACTTTTCTTCTAACTATCTGCACCTATCTTCGAGTTGCTTTGGCAGTTCCACTATTACTTTTTCCATTTCTGCCATATCATCTAGATCAGGGACAACAGGATTGGTTGGGTTATCCTCCGGATTAAAGCCTAAGCCTGTTTGGTAGTTCATTGGCGTCGAGGTACCGACTTGATACTGTTGGGGTCTGATTGTAACGGTTACCCTTTGTGGGTACGTATCTGGTTGTGCTTGGACGTTTATCAAGGTAAAACTTGAAGGGTAAGTGGGGTCCTCATTATCATCCCCTGAGTTGACCACGGTGCTGTTCCCTTTTTCGAGTCCTCCAGCTATCAATTGCGTCAATTGGCTTATCATACTTCTTTGGGATTCCAGTATCTGATCCCTCATATCCTGTTGTACTTTTGCTAACTGTTCTTGCAGTTGCGCTTGCAACTAGTCTTGCATATCTTTTCGAATTTGTTCTAGCCTTTCCAATCTTTGGTCCATTATTTTGGTTTTGGCGTGAGTATTGTAACGATATTCGATTGGTTGGCTTTTGTTGGTTTCCAGATTAGCTGAAATAACTTTTATTAATTAGGATCTTTTTCTGAAATTTAATGCATATGATGCAATGTAATGCAAATGCATGAAATGAATACAAAAAGAGGTATTGACTCTGATTCAATTCTACTAGAACAACTTTCTAGAGAACATATTTCTTTACATAAAATGGATTACATATACAATTTTGCCTTAATGCTCAAAGCCTTAACCTTCCTAAGAAGCCAAGCTAACTCCTAACCCCAATCCGATTCTGGTTCACTTCAAACTTAGCATGTCAGCTTGAACTGCTAGGGTTTGCAAATGATTGGCCACCTTTTGCATTTGAGCCATTAATTCTTTCAATGGAGAGTAGTTCTCAGAGAATACTCGATAAGAAACCTTCTCTACCCTCCAAAAGTGGCTATGGAACTATGCTAACAGAAGTTGCGTACACCTGATGAACCTACCTTCACCTCTTTTCCGGTGTGCATTCAAATATCTGAAAGTTTCGACCAAGATTGCACGGACGGATGTGACCCTTTTATCAAGCCGGTCAAACAAGCCTGAAATTGCCTCATCTATGTGCCCCAGTGCTTTGGGGAAGATTACTAACCCGTATATACTTAAGGCGAATATATCGACCTTTTCTTTGTGTCCGGATGCGCCAAAATCAGACATTGCGAACTTTCTCAAGAGATATATTTACTTTCTCCTTTTTGCTTGATCCGGGCCACGACCCATTGCTCACTCATCTTCGTGATGCTCATTAGTTTCTTTAGGAAAGTTGGGAGATTGGCGATTCTAAAGTAGGCCTTGTTAGCTTGAATCCTTGGGTATCAAAGCAAAGTGGTATACTCCTCCATAGTAGGTACCAAATCCACTTTTTCAAAAGTAAAGCAGTTGTAGGCGGGGTTCCAAAATTGAGCTAAAGCTCGAAACAAATGCTTGTCCACTTTAATATCGAGTATATAGGGCAAATCACCATAATTACAGTAAAATAGCTGCTTGATTTCATCATCCCATTGGATCCATATCTCTTTCAATTCTTGGAGATTGTTCTGGGTCACGTTAATACGAGTCTGATATGTATCTCTTCATCAGACTATCACCTTTCTCTAGTCGCGTTCTCTCAAACCATATTTGGACAGCCGCGTTATCTTCCACTTTATCAAGAAATCCGTTCTTCATGGAAAGCTCTCTATTTAGTAATCGAACGTGAATCAACACCCTTTTTTTATAATGAAAATGCCATGCAATTTCAGTCAAAGCAAAACAAACAAGTCAGTATACAAAGCAAGAATTTAAAGTAAGCAAGAAATAATAAATAAAGAGCCTATTCGGGTAACCATTAGGGTTTGGTATGGTTATACCTAGGGTGGGCTCTTAGGGCTCATTATATGCGGTTTGGTTCTAAAGTAAAGGTACTTGAACTGGCAGATTCTTCGATCCTCACCCATTATAGGCTTATACGGACTGGGTTCAGTTCAGGGGAATACATTTCCTTATGGCTATACGGAGATAAAAATCTCACGAAGACATAGGTACGGATGTATCCCGAAACCGATCCGCTATCCTATACAGAGGTGAAGACCTCACGAAGGAATAGTTTCTCACTCCCACTTAAAAGGGTAAAATCGACTGATTATGTGATGCAATATGCGGAGATATATTTAAAAGACTCTAACCAAAAAAGCAACCATATTAAATGATGCAGATCACAAAAATAAAATGCAACGAAAGGATCATAAATTTAAACCAAATTATTAATTTTTGACAAAAAGACAAGAAACAATCAAACCGTGGCTTGACTCTCTTATTTTTTCCCCAATGGAGTCGCCAAACTGTCGAAGTCATTTTCTTGACAGGTCGACTTTTATTCTAAAAATGAAAAATGGGAGTCGCCTCCAATCCTTTTTATTTAGGTGTGATAGGATCACCTCGTAATTCAATAATTTTAAGAAAAATTTAAATTTATTAAAACGATAATTTTTGGTCTACAAAATCCAAAAAACGGGTTCGGGAGTCGGTTACGCACGAGGAAGGATTAGCACCCTCGATACGCCCAAAATTGGTACCTAGTTGATTACTTGGTGTCTTTAGTGTCGAAAGTCGAAAACTCGGAAAGAATTTAAACTACGATCTTTCTTTGTATTATGTTATTTTTACTTAAAAATTTGCTTGAATGAGTCAGGAAATATATTGAAGATCTTCTTATCTCGAGACAACTAAACGTCATGTCCCGTAAGTTAGGACATGACACTTCGAATATTTGAGAATAATTTAGCCTTTTTTTATTTGAAATCTCATGTGTTTTAATTTTTAAAAGGACATTCGATTATTTGAATTCAACAAAAAAAAATCGAAACCCCGTAAGTTAGGGCACAATTTTATCGAATCTTTCAAATACAGAACATTGCCTATTTTTTATAGAAAATTTTATTGACATATTTGGGTGATTAATGTGATATTTGAAATGATATGTACTTAGTTTATTCGGGCATAGTAAAAAAATATGTGAGTATGTTTAAACACGATTCATGACATAGTTACAATAAAATGAAATGACAATACCAACGATATACAAAAAATTAAAATCGAAAATGATGATATATAATGATAAAACACCAAATAAATAAGCAATAATCATATATTATGATTAAATGATAATGAGGAAAAATCAATGATAATAATGTAAACGATAATAGTAAAAATAATACAGATGATAAGTGCACGAATAAAGAAAATATAAACATTATATATATATATGTATATATTTTATGCATATAAAAAGGGTAATAAGTAGATAAATAAATGAGATAATGTATTAATTTTAATATCGATAATCTGAACATAAACTAATAATAATAATAATAATAATAATAATAATAATAATCATAATAATAATAAATAATAATAATAATAATAATAATAATAATAATAATGAAATAATAATGAAATAAAATAAAATGCAAATAAAGAAAAATGAACAATATGAACAAAAAAAGTAAGAAAAAAATATGAAAAAATAGGAATATATAATAATAATAAATAAAAAAAAAATATATGTATATGTAAACAAATAAACAAATAGATGAAAATAATACATATAAATATATAAAAATTGATATTAAATGAACACAGGATTAAATCGAAATTGAAATAAATTTAGAGTCTAAATCATAACAAAAAAAGGGACTAAATTAAAATTTAAATGGGATTTAAGGGCCAAAATCAGAATAAGTTAAAATAAAATAAAGGGCCAAATTATAACGCGTGTAAAAGGGCGGGGACCAGCTAGGAAATTATTCCCAAACCCCCTCTTAAACGCACCGTTTCGAGAGGTCAAAGGGTCGGAGGACCAAAATAAAAACAAAATGAAATTTAGTGATAAAATTAAAAAAAAAAAAGGTATTAAATTGAAGCATGCCAAAAAAGCGGAAGGACTAAAAAGGTAAATAATCCATTCGTCCAAAACGTATGGATCCTTTGAGTTGGTCGGGTCAACGCACGGATCCTAGGCCAAAACGGCGTCGCTTTAAGGCTATGGTGACCAGCCCTAACGACGCCGTTTAGTTGGCTTATTTAAGGCAAATTTTTAAAAAAAAAATTCATTCCTTCCATTCTTTAAACAAAAAAAAAAAAAGAAAATGTCTCTCAAAGCACCCTCTCTCTCCCCTGGTATAACCCAGAATCTGGCCTAGGGTTCTGGCGCCAAACCACCATGGCGGCTGTTGGTCGCAGGCGACGGCGCCGCCATCTACTGTGGCCGAAAAACCCAAAAAATTCCTTTTTTAACCCATTTTCGAAAGGAAACCAAATCCGGGTTTTATACCCCCAAAATCGAAACGATACTCGGCCGTGGGCAAAGAAACTGAAAAGTTTCGCCCTTTCCAACGGAGCCTCAGAAGGCGATTGGTAAGTATTTCCCCTTTTTTAGGGTTTCAAAAAAAAAGAAATAAAAGATAAAAATAAACTTTTTTATTTTATTATTATTTCGAAACAAAAACACAATAAAATCACATTGTTTCCGATTAATCTTCTTTTTTTCTATTCCTTTCCTCTTTTTTTACAAATGATATTTAGGGCTTTTTATAGCCGATTACATTACTGTTTGCTTTCGTTTTGTCACTTCCGCACTATTTCCTCTGCTTTTGCTCTATTTCCTTTTTTGTTGCAGGCGTTGACGGAGGGAGACTTTGAGCAGCGTGCGCGCTAGAACGGAGGTACGACACACATGGAGTAGCGGCGCCAGAAACCCTTCTAAAAATTTTTTTATGTTAGCCTGTTGAGCCTTGTTTATTTTGGGCTTGTAAAACTATTTTTTATTTATCTATTTTTTTAATTTTTAGGCCAGGGTAAAATAGTCCTATTACAACGTTAAAATCAATGATGTGAGTTATTATTCACATTCTTATAAGAAAAGATTGATTGTGATGGTGACAAATAATTAAAACCCCAAATTCAACGGTTTTCTAGTGGCATAGAGCAGCACTGTTTACTATCAACCTGGCTTGATTTGCAGTAACCATAAGCAACTACTTAAATATGTACTTACGTCAGAAACTTCAGTCTTTCAATTACTTGAATTTGTTATAAACCCATCCTCCACCTCAATGTAGCCAAGCCTAAAGTAAATAGAAATGTCCACAAACACCATCATTCTGATTCTCATCTGCCTCACATTCCATCCACTGCTGGGAGGTTCCCAAGGCTTGCCAAGGTTCAACAACAATACGGACCAGGAATCGCTTCTTGTACTCAAGTCTCGGATAACTGATGATCCTCTTGGGGTTCTCGAGACTTGGAATCCCAGTTCTTCCTTGTGCAACTGGACTGGTGTTAATTGTAATGTCACTAAACAGAGAGTTACAAGTATCAACCTTGAAAACCTTAGCCTTGTGGGTACTATTGCTCCTCACATCGGTAACCTTTCCTTTCTTAGTTACCTCAACCTTCAAAACAACAGTTTTTCTGGAAGCCTTCCACAAGAAATTGGTCAGCTTTTCCGGTTGAGAACACTCATTCTAGCTTCTAATCGAATTCGAGGAACAATACCGGCATCGTTAAGTTTATGTTCAAAGTTGTCTTATCTTGATCTGTCAATCAACAGACTCGAAGGAACCATTCCAAACGAATTAGGTGCACTTTCAGAGCTTGAAGATGTATCTTTCATGCAAAATTTTCTCACAGGTCCTATTCCATCTTCTTTTGGGAATCTCTCTTCTTTGTCAAATCTAATTCTGATGTCAAACAGCTTGAAAGGGCCTATACCAGAAGGGTTGGGTCGCCTTCCCTTCTTAATCAATCTTCAAATTGGCCTTAATATTTCTGGCGAAATCCCACGTTCATTATTCAATAGTTCCTCGTTGATTGTCATAGCCATGGCTGTCAATAGACTCACTGGTACCCTTCCTCGAGATACGTTTACTAATCTAACCAGCTTAACCACCTTTTTCGTGGGAGGGAATCTCTTGTCTGGTCGCATACCACCATCCATAGGCAATGCTTCAAGCTTAACTCGAGTTGATCTCGCAAACAACAGTTTCAGTGGCCAAATCCCATGGCTAGGGAACCTGCCAAACATTCAAATATTGAGCTTACAGAGTAATCAGCTGGTTAATGATGGAGCGGGTGGCATGGATTTCCTAGCTTCTTTGGCAAACTCTACCCAACTTCAAGTATTCTCCGTGGCGGAAAACCAGCTTACTGGTATGCTTCCATCTTCCATAGGCAACCTCTCTAGACAACTTTCATTGTTGGTGATGAACAACAACTTTTTCCATGGAAGCTTGCCAGGAGAAATAAGCAATTTGGTCAACTTAACCCTGATTGCTTTCGAACACAATTCCTTAACCGGAACCATTCCACCTTCAATAGGAACTTTGCCAAACCTGCAGTGCATTTTCTTACACGAAAACAAGTTCTCAGGAAAGGTACCAGAGTTGTAATCACCAATTTTGGCCCGGGTCATTAACTCAGGGCCCAAAACCAAACAAAATTCAAAAAAAATAAACCCGAACAGAATTAAAGACAAACCATTAAGCCCAAATCCCCTAATCCAATTTTGACCCAAATCTAAAGGCCCAAAATATTCAGAAAAATTTAGGGTTTTGAAACCCTAAAATAAGCAGCGCCGCATGCCTCTCCACTCGTCCCCTGATGCGCCGCAACTATCCTTGGCCACCAACGTCACCATATGCGCACCACTGGCCTGCACTGCCGCAACCCACTCAGCGCACCATCGCCGTTCTCCACCTCCCCCACCTCTCTCTGTCCCCACGACCTGCAACAAGACAAAAAGACAGTAAGACCACAAGCAAAGTGGCATTTTTTTTTATTTTATTCATTCGGCTATAAAGCCTTAGAAAAAACAGTGTAAAAGGGAATTTGGATTTTTTTGATTTTCGAAAAAAAAGAAATGCAAAAAATCTTTCAGTCAAAAACAGTAACAAAAAGAACAAGATCTGGAACCAAGAGGATTCGGTATTTTCCTTTCTTTTCATTTATTCGTCGTTTCATTTTTTCTTTTTTTTATTACTTAATTAGAATCTATACGTATATATATATATATATATATATATATATATATATATATATTAATATAATAAATAAAAAGGGAAGAAAAGAGAAAACCTTACCCCTTCCGGCCACCGCGCGTGGTGGCCGGAGCGACGAAGAACGACGTCGGAGCGACGGGCGACCCCCCCAGATCAGACCTGCAGAGAAAAGAAAAAGAGTGAATCAGGTTTTTTTTTTAAAACAGAGAAAGGAAATGAAGCAAAATAAAAAATTTTTGCCTTATATAGTGGAATAAAACGGTGCGTTTTAGCACCCTCCCTAAGGTGCCCAAAACGGCACCGTTTTGGGGCCAACCCGTGCGCATGACCCGACCCGGCCAGGGGATCCTCGTGTTTTTGCGGAAGGGTCTAATTGCGCATTTGACCCTTCCGCTTTTCTTCACCTTTCCAATTTGTTCTTTTTATTTTTTTTTCGAATTTGGCCCAACATGTTTCATTCTATTCCAATTTAGCCCTGCGCAAAACGCATCGCATAGGGCGCAGGGATAATTTCCCGAATGGTCCCCCATTTTTTGCGCGCATCTCAAATAGACCATTTCCCCTTTATTTTATTTCAAATCGACCCCAAAATCACACTTTTAATCCAATTTGATCCCCTTTTTTCTTATTTTTGTGATTATTATTATTATTTACTTTATCTTTGTATTATTATTACCATGTTATTATTCTTATTAGCACTACATTTATATTGTATATTGTACATCATCAGTATTTCACCATTATTACTGTAGTATTACTATCATTATTATTATTATATCTATTTTATGTTATATATATTTTGTACCATTGTTATTATCATTTTATTACTATTGTGCTATTATCATTGCGTTATTTTCCTTTTTATACTGTTATTATTATCTATTACTTGTATATTATTATTGTGTTTATTATTATTATTATTTTTTTTTATTATATTGTACATATTTTTATTATTACTTTACTATTATTACTATACTAATTACTATTACTATTATTATTACTATTATTATGTTATATATATTTGGTATCACTATTATTTTTTACTTATTATTATACTATTATTACTATTATTATCATTGTATTTATTATTATCTCTATTATCACTGGTATAGTGTTGTTTTAAATTTCTTGATTGTTATTTTAATATTATTGCTTTAATTTTGTTTTTACTGTTGCATTTTTCATTATGTGTTATCTCGTTTTTGTCATTCTATGTAGATCATCAATTTTGAAATCACAATCTAACACTTCGTTTTGTTTATTAAATTCATAAAAAAGGGGTTTCATAAAAGTAATATTCGTGAATTTGGGAATTCAAAAATTTGTGCCCAATCGTGCTGGGTGTGACTTTTTGTTTGACCGAACAAGTGGATATTCTTTCAAATTTTGTTTCTATTTTCGAATAAGGTGATATTTGCGTATTTGGAAGTTCGAAAAGATCGTGCCCAATCGTGCTGGGTGTGTTTTTTTTAATGACCAAATGAGCAAATATCATTTCCAAAAAATTTAAAAATGCGTGCTTGGAGAATTTTGGAGACAATCTTAAGTTCAAGGATTTAGATTATCGCGTCCAATCGTGCCGGATGTGAGACTCTATTCCTTCAAAACAAGGGAAACTCGATATTCGATCAAGTTGTTTAGAATCACAAAAAAATAGAATAAAATTTCAAAATTTTTTCAAGCTTTGCGACATTAGGACACTGATTAATTAATTTGGTACCGATTTTGGGCGTTGCGAGGGTGCTAATCCTTCTCGCACGTAACCGACTCCTGAACCTATTTTCTCGAATGTTCGTAGACCAAAAACCCCGTTTTAGTAAACTGAAATGTTTTATTAAAACAAAGGTGATCCGATCACACCTAATAAAAGTCGGTGGCGACTCCCGTTTTTTATTCATTTTCAAAACCCAAGTTCGATTTCCGTTTTGTCAAAAAAATGGTTTCGACAGCTTGGCGACTCCACTGGGGACCATATAAGAGAGTCAGGCCATAAAATTGATTATTCTTTGTCCTTTTGTCAAAATTTGGAAAATCATTTTGAAAAATCATGTTTCTTTTGATGCATTTTGCTGATTGCAATAATGTCAAGCCTCATAGGATGTCTCTGCATTCATATTTGCATGACCGTTGTGGTCACACCCTTAAGTGGGAGCGAGAAGCTATGCCTTCGTGAGGTTTTCACCTTCGCATGGGCTAGGGGACTGCTTCCGGAATACATCCGTACCTATGGTTTCGTGAGGTTTTCACCTCCGCATGGCCAAAGGGAAATGTATTCCCCTGAACTGAACTCGATCCGTATGAGCCTATAATGGGTGAGGATTGAGGAATCTGCTGGTTCGGGTACCCTTCTTTTAGAACTAAGCCACATATAGCGAACCTTAAGGGCCCACCGTAAGTAAAGCTATGCTAAATCTTAGTGGTTACCCATGTAGTGGTTTGACGCCCTTTTACTCGTTTTGGTTGCTGTTATTCAAAACTAACTTGTTTGTTTTGGCCATGTTTGCATGTCATTTCGCATTAAAAGGTGTCGATTTCCGTTTGGTTACTAAGATAGAAGCTTGTTATGGGGGACGAATTCCTTGATAAAGTAGAGGGCAATGCGGCCGTGCGTATATGGTCAGAGAAGATACAACTCGAGAAAGGGGATAGTCTAGCCGAGGAATATACATCGGCGCTGGGGGACTTTACTCACGTCAGTATAACACAGAATGAGCTCCAAGAATTAAGAGATATGTGGGCTGATTGGGATGAGGGGACTAAGCAGCTTTTCTACCTTAATTATGGCGATCTACCCTATTGCTTGACATCAAAGTGGATAAATACTTGTTTCAGGCCATAACTCAATATTGGAATCCCGCATATAGCTGCTTCACATTCGGGAAAGTGGAGTTGGTACCTACCATAGAAGAATACACGGCTTTACTTCGTAATCGAAGGGCTCAGGTCGATAAAGTCTACTTTAGGGCCGGCAATGCACCAACTTTTGTAAAGAAATTGATGAGCATCACTGGAATGAGTGAACAATGGGTCATGGCGCATGTTCAGCAAAAAGGCGAAGGGAAATGCATTCCGTGGGTGAACTTAAGGGACTTGATAGTGGCACATCCAGATGCTAAGAGGAAGGTTGACATCTTCGCCTTAAGTATCTACGGCCTGATAATTTTCCCAAGAGCTTTGAGGCATGTGGATGAAGCAGTTGTTGACTTATTTGATCGTCTTGACAAAGGAGTTACGCCAATACCAGCAATTCTTGCCGAAACATTTAGATCTTTAAATGCGTGCCGGAGAGCAGGCGAGGGTAGATTCATGGGATGTGCACAACTATTGCTAGTTTGGTTCCATAGCCATTTCTGGAAGATAGATAGAGCTTCTTGTCGAGTTCACTATGAAAATTATTCCCCATTAAAGGAGTTGGCAGATATGCCCAAGAGAGACGATATATCAGAAGGAAATTGGATCGCACTCCTTCAAAATCTCCAAGAAAAGGACATTGAATGGAGAGCTCCTTGGTTTGTTCCTAATGAAATTCTCTACCGCTGTGGAAGCTATGATTGGGTTCCCCTGCTAGGAATTTGGGGAGCCATTGGGTATGCTCCTTTGCTTGTGCTAAGGCAATACAATCCAAGACAGTTTATACCGACAACTTACGGCCTAGCTCAGTTCGAATTTTCGTACAAAGGGAATAATTCTAAGAAGAAGGTTCGGGAGATTGCTGATGCTTGGAAACAAATTTGCCGAATGAAAAGAATTGTTGTAGGTCCGATGGTAACTTTCGAATATAATGCCTGGCGGAGTAGGAGAATAAACGATAATGTCCCTAAACTGACACACGACAGTACTCAACCAATAGAGAAATACTTACAAGTAGTCCCTTCCGAGGCGGAGATTATGAAGCAAGACTTTGAAAGTAAAAATTCAGAGTTGGAAAAGAGGATAGAACGTCTAGAAGAAGAAAAGATGCATTTGATGTTGGATATCGGTGTCCAAAACTCAGAGGCTGAGAAATTGAAGAAAGGAAAAAGGAAGACCGAAGAAGATTTGGAGAGCTTGAAAACTGATTATAGAAAGCTGCGTCTATCAATGAGGACTGCCGGGTTAGGTAAAACTTCAGAACAATGGCGTCAAGAAATTCGAGAAGAGAAAACCAAGGTTGATCAGTGGAGGAAAAAGTTCCAAGAGGTTCAAGCACAAAGGGATGCTCTGAGGAAGACTGCAAGTGAGAGCCAAAGGGAGAATGAGACACTGAAAGCTCGATTAACAGAACAAGAAAAGATGTTTGGCCGAAGACGCGACTCTACGGCGAAATTAGAATCAAGCCTAAGCTAGATCGAAGAATTAAAAGGGAAGGTGGTAGAGCTCGAAATGACACTGCAAAGTAGTGAGTTCCAGATTCAACAATCTCAGAATCAGGTCAGAGAGAGGGATTATGTCATGGGCAAAGCTGTAACACAGATACGAGAAGTAGCTGAACATCTACAATCCTTAGCAGTCCAAGCCGATGTATTAAGTATAGTGTATGAATCAAAGTCAGACCGGGGTCGAGAGTTAGCCTCGCTCCTCGAGAAAATTAAAATCCTGGGCATAAGGGCTAGGTCGCATATGTGACTCTGTTTTATGTAAAGGATTTTGTTTCTTAAATAAGCTTTCTATAAGAAATTGAACGGGAATCGACGCCTTTTGCATTCATTCCACGCATTTGCATTACATTTCATCCATTTGCATACATCACATCATTTGCATCAAAAGGAGTCTAATTGATTAAAATCGTGACAGAAGTTACCCTGGAAACCGACGAAAACCAACCTATTATACATTACTACAACACTCGTCGTAAGGCAAAAGCGATGGACCAAAGATACGAACAATTTCAGAAAGAGATGCAAGAGCAAATGGCGAAGTTTCAGCAAGAAATGCAAGACCAGATGATAGAGGCTCAGCGGAATATGGTGGCCCAAATGACTTTGATGATGAATGGGATAACGAACAAAGGAAAAGACCCTACAACTAGTACCGGGGAAGAAAGCGAAGGCCATCCCCCAGGATACACTCCACCTCATGGAGGTTGGCCTCAAAGGGAATCTACAGGCCTGGAACAACCCTCTGTACCACCACCTGCTCATCTAGGACCAGGAATATTCGTATCAAACCCTGGAGCTAACCCTACTGACCCTATTGTCCCAGATTTGGATGATCCTATGGAAATAGCCAAGCTAAGAATGAAAGATCAGGATGCTCAGGACAAGTATAAGGATCTGGAAGAAAGACTCAGGGCGATAGAGGGAACTAGAGCCTCCTCTGCAATGAGCGCCAAAAAGCTCAGCTTAGTTCCTGATTTAGTCTTACCTCCAAAATTTAAAGCGCCAGACTTCGAAAAATATGATGGAACAAGGTGTCCAAAGGCACATCTTGTCATGTTTTGTCGGAAAATGGCTGGGTACGTGAATGAAGACAAGTTGTTAATACACTGCTTTCAAGACAGCTTGATCGGGTCAGCCCTCCGGTGGTATAATCAGCTTGGCAGAGAGAGGATTCAATTATGGGATGACTTAGCTTCAGCGTTCTGTGAGCAATACAAGCACGTCTCCAATATAGCGCCTGATCGACTAACGCTACAGATGATGAAAAAGAAGCCATCAGAGACTTTCAGACAATACGCCCAAAGGTGGTGGGACGTCTCGGTTCAAGTAGAACCCCCACTGATTAAAAATGAGATAACGGTCCTTTTTATTAACACTTTGAAGGCACCGTTCTACGACAAGTTAGTGGGAAATGCCACAAAAGACTTCGCTGATATCGTAATATCAGGGGAACTCATTGAGAATGGCATCAAGAATGGTAGGATGGAAGGTTCCGAGAGCTCGAAAAAGTCAATACCCATAAAGAAGAAAGAGCCTAAAACCCATATGGTGGGGACTGGTAACCAGTATGCTTCTAATCCATACCCAATCCAACGACGACCTCAATTCTGCCCACCCCCAAATTTCTATTTTCCTCCTCAAAACCTCTACTATCAAACACCTCCTCCTTACCCCGTCTATGCCGCTGATAACCAAAGGCCATTCACCATACCCCCGCCAAATACCACGCCCACTCAAATCAGCCTAAAACTGAACAGAGACCAATAAGACCTAATCCTGAAAGACCTCAGTTCACCCCTATTCCCGTGTCGTACGGAGAACTGTGCCCGAAATTATTGGAAAAGCAATTAATATCCCCACATTACATGGCACCGTTGAAGCCACCATACCCAAAGTGGTACGACCCTAATGCTAATTGCATGTATCATGCTGGAAACCAGGGGCATTCTACAGACAATTGTATAGCCTTTAAAAGGAGGGTTCAAGGTCTTATCGATGTAGGGATTTTACGATTTGACGGCACCGGTAATGTGGCTGGAAATCCACTCCCTAACCATCCCGTAGGGAACGTGAGTGTGGTGACACAAGAAAATAGGTGGCAAGCCAAAAGCTGTGTCTCCGAGATAAGGACACCTTTGAGGAAAGTGTGGGAAATAATGACCGAAAAGGGTTTGCTCGGCAGAAGTTTCAAGGAGGAAAGCTTGGAAGGTCAAAGTTTTTGCGTTTTTCACGGCACAGAAGGACATCACATCCAACCTTGTGAGAAATTCAAAGAATTACTTCAAGATATGATGAACAATAAGGAGGTTGAGATCTGTAATAAGAAGGAAGAGATCGACGAAAAGGATATATGTGCTTCCGAGGGTCAATCATCAGGTCCCCCTTATAGCGCCGACCGACCCTTGGTAATCTACTACGAAGCAAAGAAGGAAGAGGTGAAACCAAAGTTGATAATCAAAGTACCTTCTCCCTTTCCTTATAAGGACAGCAAGACGGTGCCGTGGAAATATGATGTCGGCATTACCATGCCCGAAGCTACGACTAGTGATGTTAGCGAGGTGGGGCATTTCACCCGTAGCGGGAGATGTTATTCCCCCAATGTGGTTGAACCAAAAAAGAAAGCCGTCGACTCAAGTCAAAAAAGAAAGGCGCCGATGCATGAAGCCGAGGATGAGATTGAAATACCACCCGAACAAGAAGCTAAAAGGCCCATGAATGAGAATGAGGCACATGAATTCTTGAAGTTCATCAAACACAGTGAATATAACATCGTGGAACAGTTGAACAAGCAGCCAGCAAGAATCTCGGTGTTATCCCTGCTATTGAACTCTGAGGCACATCGGAACGCCTTGCTAAAAGTGCTGAATCAAGCTTACGTGGAAAGCAATGTATCTCTGGAAAAGCTTGACAGGTGGGCAAACAACTTAAACGCAGACAATTTCATCTCTTTCAGCGATGATGAAATACCACCAAATGGTAGGGGCTCTATCAAAGCATTACATATTACAACCTATTGTAAAGGTTACATAGTACTGAGTGTGCTTATCGACAACGGGTCTGCGCTCAATGTCATGCCGTTGGCCACGCTTTTCAGGATGCCAGTAGATATGTCTTATCTGAGGCCTTGTCATTCTACAGTAAGAGCATTCGATGGGACACGACGAGAGGTCATGGGAAAGATTGAAATTCCTCTGGATGTGGGCCCGTGTACATATGACGTAGAATTCCAGGTCATGGATATCTCGCCTTCATATAATTGCCTCTTAGGGAGACCTTGGATCCATTCAGCTGGGGCAGTCCCTTCATCTCTCCACCAGAAAGTAAAGTTTGTCATGGATAATCGCTTGATCACGGTTGCTGGTGAGGAAGACATCGTTGCGTCCATCTCTACTGATGCACCCTACATCGAGGTGAACAAAGACGCAGTAGAGTGTTCCTTCTGTTCCTTCGAATTCATCAATGCTACTTTTATCGCTGAAGGAAGCAAGGCCCCCACACTGAAGCTGTCAAGGAATACCAAGATGGGAATCAAGATGACTGTGGGGAAAGGAGCCCGAGCGAGGAAAGGGTTGGGAAAATATCAGCAAGGAATGGCCAGAGCACTAAAACCAATACATCATAAGGCTCGATGGGGTTTGGGATTCAAGCCCGATGCATGGCAGAGAAGGAAACAGTTACAGAAAGAGCAAGAAAGGAGGATTGCGAGAGCCTCAGGTCGGGAATTGGAATAGGAGCCCATAATGTATTCGCCTTTGTCGACAACATTTACATCGGCAGGAATTACATACCCGGGAAGAGATGATCCACAAAGCATGATATCATGGATTGAAAGGGGCCTACTGGACTTCAGTATAAACGTCATTAACAAAGAGAATAATGCGGTGGGAGATATTTCAGCGATACGCCCTTGCCCCCCTGGATTCACTCCGAACAATTGGACTGCCGTGGATCTCCTCGTAATTTCCAAGTATCCTCCAAAGTAATGCTCAATGCTGACTTTTTGTATGCCCCTAAGCTGTAGGGGAATCTGTTATGAGAGTTTGTGTGGTCTATTTAGCTTTTAAATGAAACATGAATAAAAATGCATTTTGTCATGGTCTTTTCATTCTCATCGGCTCCATATTTATTTCCTTTTTTTTAACCTGTCCCTATATATCCCGTATCATCGTATCACGTTTATAGGATCCGGTACCTTGATGTCCCTCTATAGTTTCTTTTTCATCCACTTTTCAGGTGCTCAGATATCAACGACGCGAACAATCCTGTTACAAGTCCTAAAATCGACTTCGAGAAAGCCATTTGTGTGGGAGAATTCGATGCTGAAGAAGATGCTGAAGAGTATGTCTCTCCCCCAGACTTACTGAGAATGGTAGAACAAGAGGATAAACAGATTCTACCCTATCGAGAATCTGTCGAGACAGTGAATTTAGGAAACGAAGAAAAGAGGCAAGAGGTAAAAGTTGGGACCTCCATATCAGAGGACACCAAACATGATCTGATCGCCTTGCTTCATGAATACAAAGACGTGTTCGCATGGTCGTATCAAGATATGCCAGGTTTGAATGAAGATATAGTGGTTCATAGACTCCCATTGAAACCAGAATGCAAGCCTATCCAACAGAAGTTAAGGCGGATGAGGCCTGAAATGCTCTTAAAGATAAAGGAATAAGTAAAGAAACAATTTGATGCTGGCTTCCTACAAGTCTCTAGATATCCAGAATGGGTGGCTAATATAGTCCCAGTACCAAAGAAAGATGGCAAAGTGCGAATGTGTGTAGATTACCGTGATTTGAATCGAGTAATCCCTAAAGATAATTTCCCGTTGCCACACATCGATACATTGGTAGATAACACGGCAAATCATTCGTTTTTCTCCTTCATGGATGGATTTTCGGGCTACAATCAAATCAAGATGGCTCCCGAGGATATGGAGAAAACTACATTCACGACAATGTGAGGGACATTCTACTACAAGGTGATGCCATTCGGACTAAAGAATGCTGGGGCAACATACCAGAGAGCCATGGTAACATTGTTTCATGACATGATGCACAAGGAAATAGAAGTCTATGTCGATGATATGGTCACCAAATCTCGAGGAGAAAGAGAGCATGTTGAGAACCTCCGTAAGTTGTTTGAAAGACTGAGAAAATTCCAACTGAAGCTTAACCCAGACAAATGTACCTTCGGGGCTACCTCTGGAAAGTTACTGGGGTTCATCGTTAGCAAGAAAGGTATCGAGGTTGATCCGGATAAAATAAAGGCCATACAAGAACTACCGCCCCCGCGCACACAAAATGAAGTCAGAGGATTTCTAGGAAGGCTGAACTACATCGCTCGATTCATTGCTCAACTCACCAAGTAGTGTGATCCTATTTTTCAACTCCTTCGAAAACACAATCCTGGGGAATGGAACGAGGAATGTCAAGAGGCTTTTGACAAGATAAAGCGGTATTTATCTAGTCCCCCGGTGCTAGTACCACCAACTCCTGGAAGACCGCTAATACTATATCTGACTGTGTTCGAAAACTCAATGGGTTACACCCTGGGGCAACATGATGAGTCCGGAAAAAGGGAACAGGCGATCTATTATCTCAGCAAGAAATTCACGGAGTATGAAGCAAAGTATCCGTCGATCGAAAAATTCTGTTGTGCTCTGGTCTGGGCAACTCGGAGGCTTAGATAATATGTGCTGTATCATACGACGTTGTTGATTTCAAAGTTGGACCCAATAAAATACATGATGGAATCGCCTGCACTCTCAGGAAGAATGGCACGATGGCAGATCCTACTATCAGAGTATGACATCGTATAAGTGAGCCAGAAATCGATTAAAGGGAGCGCAATAGCTGATTTCTTAGCAACCCGAACAATAGAGGAATACGAACCATTGAGATTTGACTTCCCAGACGAAGACTTGATATGCATTACGGAAAAAGAATATGAATTGTCGAGAGAGAAATCATGGAAGATGAGTTTTGATGGTGCGTCAAATGCATTGGGGCATGGGATTGGAGCAGTCTTAGTGTCACCAGAAGGGAATCATTACCCATTTACTGCCAGATTAAATTTCTTCTGCACCAACAACATGGCAGAATATGAAGCTTGCATCATGGGACTTCGCGCAGCTATCGAGTAGAACATCAAGGTCTTAGCGGTCTCCGGGGACTCGCATTGGTGATTTACCAAATCCGTGGAGATTGGGAAGTAAGAGACTCAAAATTGGTCAAATATCGCGATCTTGTTGCGGAATTGGTTGAATAATTCGAAGAAGTGACTTTTAATTACTTCCCACGGGAAGAAAACCAATTGGCTGACGCCCTGGCCACCTTGGCTTCAATGTTCAAAGCAAACCGTGAAACAGAAATAATGCCTCTCCAGATGAGCATATATGAGGCCCCTGCGCATTGTTTCAGCATTGAAAACGAAGCAGATGGACAACCATGGTTCCACGATATCTTAGAATATGTCAAGAATCAAAGATATCCCGAGCAAGCAAACGAGAACGACAAAAGAACGATCAAAAGATTGGCAGCAGTATTTGTTCTCGATAGGGACATCCTATACAAAAGAGGGAAAGATCAAATGCTCTTGAGATGTGTGGATACTGTTGAAGCCAGAAAGATACTCGAAGAGGTCCATGAAGGAGTTTGTGGAACGCACGCTAATGGCTTCACTATGGCCAGGCAGATTATGAGGCTCGGTTATTACTGGTTGACAATGGAAAGCGACTGCATTAGTTACGTACGAAAGTGTCACAAATGTCAAGTTTATGGCGATAAAATTCATGTAGCACCTTCACCCCTTCATGTCATGACTTCTCCGTGGCCCTTTTCTATGTGGGGCATTGATGTTATAGGACCAATCTTCCCGAAGGCTTCTAATGGACATCGATTCATTTTTGTGGTCATAGATTACTTCACGAAATGGGTAGAAGCCGCTTCATTTGCTAATGTGACCAAGACCGCAGTTTGCAAGTTCTTAAAAAAGGAGATCATATGTCGATACGGTTTGCCTGAGAAAATCATCTCAGATAATGCTTTAAATCTGAACAACAAGATGATGAAGGAAGTGTGCAAGCAATTTCAAATAAAGCATCATAATTCCTCTCCCTATCGTCCAAAGATGAATGGAGCGGTAGAAGCCGCTAACAAGAATATCAAAAAGATCATTGGGAAAATGACTGAGACGTATAAAGACTGGCACGAGAAGCTACCATTTGCTCTATATGCATATCGCACGTGTGTGCGGACCTCTACGGGGGCAACTCCTTTCTCTCTAGTCTATGGAATAGAAGCTGTGCTGCCCATCGAGGTGGAGATCCCCTCCCTGCGAGTCTTAATGGAGTCAAAACTAGAAGAATCAGAATGGGTTCAAGCTCGATATGACCAATTGAACCTGATCGAAGAAAAACGCCTAAAAGCAATCTGTCATGGACAAATGCACCAGAAAAGAATGATCGCCGCCCATGACTGGAAGGTGCGTCCAAGAGAATTTCGCGAAGGAGAACTCGTCCTGAGAAAGATTCTCCCGATACAAAAAGACTTTCGAGGAAAATGGGCACCAAATTGGGAAGGACCATACGTCGTAAAGAGAGCTTTCTCAGGTGGAGCTTTGATTCTCACTGAAATGGATGGGAAGGAGTTACCAAATCCGGTAAACTCAGATGCCGTGAAGAAATATTACGCTTAAAAAAAAGGGGAAAGGCGTCCTGATAAACAAAGAAGGTTTAGGATGAAAATCTGAAAAGGCGTCCTAAGGAAGCAAATGTGGGTCGAAAAAGCAAGAATGGTTTGAAAAAGGAGTCAAGCGGCGAGATTATAGTATTGAAGCGGACTCTGAAGCTCAAGAATCTTCTACACGAAAAATCTTGCTCGAAAAGATTCAGGATGAAGAAACATGGAGAAGTTCATGCGTCGGATATCTAGAGCACTTACAACAACTGAACTTGTTTTCCTTTTATAATGCTTTCTTGATCGAGTTATTCCTTGTCAATTTTTCTTTGCTTGTTGCTTTTGAAATAAATATAGATATGAGGTGTCCTTTTCCCGCCCACTTTGCCATTTTCATGCATTTTATTTATAGAGATAAATAGTGAAATTACACACTCTAAACGAAAAGAATATTGAGCATTACCTGGATGAGAATTGGGTAAATACGAGAGCCTCAAAGCAAGGACAAAGTTCAACAGGGGCAAAAAAAAAGGATATACGAGAAACACGGATTATTCGTAGAACTTGAGGACGGGTACAAGACCTGAGAAAAGTCAAGAATCGAATCAATGAAGATGGGTCATCATGAGAGTCATAACGAGAGACACAAGACAAACAAGCCCAAGGCACATGGCATAATCATGTAGGCATAAAAGCATTTAAGACAAACATGTGCATATCATGACATCATCATGTATGACAGGTACACCAGTAAAGCAAGGAATTTTGACAATAACTGCACCGAACCAAGGAGGCATCCGAGTCTCACCAGATGATACTTTTTCAATTTCTGCTTTTTAATCAACTCCTCAGGTCGTCCGCTGAGGATATTTTCAATTTCTGTTTTTCAGTCAGCTTCTCAGGTCGCACGCTGAGGTATTTTCAATTTCTGTTTTTCAGTCATCTCCTCAGGTCGCACGCTGAGGTATTTTCAATTTCTGTCCTTTAATCAACTCCTCAGGTCGCCCGCTGAGGTATTTTTAATTTCTGTGTGCAAAAATCTCCTCAGGTCGCACGCTGAGGTATTTTCGCTTTCTGTTTTTAATCAACTCCTCAGGTCGCCCGCTGAGGTATTTTTAATTTCTGTTCGCAAAAATCTCCTCAGGTTGCACGCTGAGGTATTTTCAATTTCCGTTTTCCAATCAACTCCTCAGGACACACGCTGAGGTGTTTTTCAATTTCTATCTTTTAACTTCTTTTCAAAATATCAACTCATGTTGCGAGAGTTGAGTTGAGCCTCGAGTCACACCCTGAGGTGTCTTTTAATTCCTTTCCAAAATATCAACTCATAATGCGAGAGGTGAGTTGAGCCTCAGGTCACACCCTGAGGTGTCTTTGAATTTCTTTTCAAAATATCAACTCATATTGCGAGAGGTGAGTTGAGCCTCAGGTCACACCCTGAGGTGTCTTTTAATGTTTATTTTTCAAAAATCAACTCCTCAGGTCGCACGCTGAGGTATTTTTTAATTTCTGTTTTTCAAAAAAATCAACTCCTCAGGTCGCCCGCAGAGGTATTTTCAGTTCCTGATTTTCAATTTCTGTTTACAAAAAAAAAAAGAACCAACTCCTTAGGTCGCACGCTGAGGTGTTTTCAATTTCTATTCTTCAATTTCTATTTTCAAGAATCAAATCGTATTACTCCGCTGAGATATTTTCAATTTCTGTTCTTCAATTTCTATTTTCAAGAATCAAATCGTATTACTCCGCTGAGATATTTTCAATTTCTGTTTTTCAATTTCTGTCTTCAAAAAATAATAATAATAATAATAATAAATAAAATAATAATAAAATAATAAAATAATAAAAAAATCAACTCATATTATGAGAGTAGGGTTGAGCCTCGGGTCACACGAGGGAGTACTTACAGACGAAGGACTGAAGTCGCCTTGAGCAAATTAAACGAAGAAGTTCCAGTGGACAAAGAAGATAGAGCAAGAGCAAAATGAAACTACAAGCCATATCTCTCGGAAGTAGCATTGGAGTAGACTGAAGATCGAAGCCTCCCCGAAGATAATAAGGAAGCAGTTTGAAAAGTTTAGACTTATTTCCTTGAAGTCCCGGTGGAGTAGATCAAAGCTACGAATCTCTTCTTCTTGAAACCACATCGGAGCCAGTCGAGGTGCTAGTTACTATGCCTTTGAAGAAGTAGTGGAATAGAAAATATTATCCCCCTGAAGATATAACGAAACGACGAAGCGGATCAAAGCAACAAGTTACAGTGGAGTTCGAAACTATTTGAAGAAGACGAGGACCAACAAGTCAAGGCTTGGCCAAGACCGAGCAAAATTGGTTCTTCTATTGTCTTTGCTCTATTATCGTTTCACGACAACGAACAAAGAGGGGCAGCTGTAATCACCAATTTTGGCCCGGGTCATTAACCCAGGGCCCAAAACCAAACAAAATTCAAAAAAATAAACCCGAACAGAATTAAAGACAAACCACTAAGTCCAAATCCCCTAACCCAATTTTGACCCAAATCTAAAGGCCCAAAACATTCAGAAAAATTTAGGGTTTTGAAACCCTAAAATAAGCAGCGCCGCATGCCTCTCCACTCGTCCCCTGATGCACCGCAACTCTCCTTGGCCACCAACGTCACCATATGCGCACCACTGGCCTCCACTGCCGCAACCCACTCAGCGCACCATCGCCGTTCTCCACCTCTCCCACCTCTCTCTGTCCCCACGACCTGCAACAAGACAAAAAAACAGTAAGAGCACAAGCAAAGTGGCATTTTTTTTTATTTTATTCATTCGGCTATAAAGCCTTAGAAAAAACAGTGTAAAAGGGGATTTGGATTTTTTTGATTTTCGAAAAAAAAAAGAAATACAAAAAATCTTTCAGTCAAAAACAGTAACAAAAAGAACAAGATCTGGAACCAAGAGGATTCGGTATTTTCCTTTCTTTTCTTTTATTCGTCGTTTCATTTTTTCTTTTTTTTTATTACTTAATTAGAATCTATACGTATATATATATATATATATATATATATATATTAATATAATAAATAAAAAGGGAAGAAAAGAGAAAACCTTACCCCTTCCGGCCACCGCGCGTGGTGGCCGGAGCGACGAAGAACGACGTCGGAGCGACGGGCGACCCCCCCAGATCAGACCTGCAGAGAAAAGAAAAAGAGTGAATCAGGTTTTTTTTTAAAACAGAGAAAGGAAATGAAGCAAAATAAAAAAATTTTGCCTTATATAGTGGAATAAAACGGTGCGTTTTAGCACCCTCCCTAAGGTGCCCAAAACGGCACCGTTTTGGGGCCAACCCGTGCGCATGACCCGACCCGGCCAGGGGATCCGTGTGTTTTTGCGGAAGGGTCTAATTGCGCATTTGACCCTTCCGCTTTTCTTCACCTTTCCAATTTGTTCTTTTTATTTTTTTTCAAATTTGGCCCAACATGTTTCATTCTATTCCAATTTAGCCCTGCGCAAAACGCAGCGCATAGGGCGCAGGGATAATTTCCCGAATGGTCCCCCATTTTTTGCGCGCATCTCAAATAGACCATTTCCCCTTTATTTTATTTCAAATCGACCCCAAAATCACACTTTTAATCCAATTTGATCCCCTTTTTTCTTATTTTTGTGATTATTATTATTTACTTTATCTTTGTATTATTATTACCATGTTATTATTCTTATTAGCACTACATTTATATTGTATATTGTACATCATCAGTATTTCACCATTATTACTGTAGTATTACTATCATTATTATTATTATATCTATTTTATGTTATATATATTTTGTACCATTGTTATTATCATTTTATTACTATTGTGCTATTATCATTGCGTTATTTTCCTTTTTATACTGTTATTATTATCTATTACTTGTATATTATTATTATTGTGTTTATTATTATTATTATTATTTTTTTATTATATTGTACATATTTTTATTATTACTTTACTATTATTACTATACTAATTACTATTACTATTATTATTACTATATTATTATGTTATATATATTTGGTATCACTATTATTTTTTACTTATTATTATACTATTATTACTATTATTATCATTGTATTTATTATTATCTCTATTATCACTAGTATAGTGTTGTTTTAAATTTCTTGATTGTTATTTTAATATTATTGCTTTAATTTTGTTTTTACTGTTGCATTTTTCATTATGTGTTATCTCGTTTTTGTCATTCTATGTAGATCATCAATTTTGAAATCACAATCTAACACTTCGTTTTGTTTATCAAATTCATAAAAAAGGGGTTTCATAAAAGTAATATTCGTGAATTTGGGAATTCAAAAATTTGTGCCCAATCGTGCTGGGTGTGACTTTTTATTTGACCGAACAAGTGGATATTCTTTCAAATTTTGTTTCTATTTTCGAATAAGGTGATATTTGCGTATTTGGAAGTTCGAAAAGATCGTTCCCAATCGTGCTGGGTGTGTTTTTTTTTTTAATGACCAAATGAGCAAATATCATTTCCAAAAAATTCAAAAATGCGTGCTTAGAGAATTTTTGAGACAATCTTAAGTTCAAGGATTTAGATTATCGCATCCAATCGTGCCGGATGTGAGACTCTATTCCTTCAAAACAAGGGAAACTCGATATTCGATCAAGTTGTTTAGAATCACAAAAAAATAGAATAAAATTTCAAAATCTTTTCAAGCTTTGCGACATTAGGACACTGATTAATTAATTTGGTATCGATTTTGGGCGTTGCGAGGGTTCTAATCCTTCCTCGCACGTAACCGACTCCCGAACCTATTTTCTCGAATGTTCGTAGACCAAAAACACCGTTTTAGTAAACTGAAATGTTTTATTAAAACAAAGGTGATCCGATCACACCTAATAAAAGTCGGTGGCGACTCCCGTTTTTTATTCATTTTCAAAACCCAAGTTCGATTTCCGTTTTGTCAAAAAAATGGTTTCGACAAGAGTCTCTTGGAAACTTGACCTATTTAGCTGAAGTTCATCTAAGCAACAATCTTTTAGAAGGGACCATTCCTTCAAGCTTGGGAAACTGTCAGCGTCTTCAGTTGCTAGACCTGTCAGTGAACTTGCTTAATGGTACTATACCCAGTGATATATTTGGAATCCCAGGTTTGGGAAAGGTCTTGAATCTCTCTTTCAATTCTTTAAGCGGATTTGTTCCTTCCGAAGTAGGTGATCTAAATATGGTTCAAGCGATAGACTTGGCAAGTAATCAATTATCAGGAGATATACCAGTCACCATTGGAGATTGTTCAAGCCTTTTGTACTTGGATATGTCTAGAAATTCGTTTCAGGGATCCATACCAAATTCTCTAGACAAATTGAAAGCGATAGAGTATATTGACCTCTCTTCCAACAACCTCACTGGTAACATCTCGGCTTATTTAGAATCTTTGAAGTTCTTGCAAGTTTTAAACCTGTCCAGGAACCAACTCTCAGGGGAGGTTCCAAAAGCAGGGATTTTCGAGAATTCAACAGCCGTTTCTCTGTCGGGGAATCTCAAGCTTTGTGGTGGAGTACCTGATCTAGGACTACCAAAATGTGATTCTCATGAAAAAAAGTCGGGTGGTTCAAAGTTGAAAATTGTACTAGCAGCGACGTTTGCTTCGGTTGCATTCATCATCATCGTTTCCATGCTAGTCTTTTGGTTTGTAAGAAAGAAAGATTCAGACCTCCGTGCGGTTAATGAGGAGGCTAACTCACCGGAGATGTATCCAATGTATAGACAACACGATCTCAAATTAGCTACCCGGAATTTCAGTCCAGAGTATATGATTGGAGAGGGTAGCTTTGGATCAGTTTATAAGGGTGTTTTTGAGGATGGAAGTTTGGCAGCTATCAAGGTCTTCAAAATGGGGCAACATGGAGCTTCCAAGAGCTTTATAGCTGAATGTGAGGCTCTTCGAAGTATCCGGCACCGGAACCTAGTTAAAATCATAAGCGTATGTTCAGCAGGCGATTTCAAGGCTTTAGTCCTTAAGTTCATGCCAAAAGGAAACTTGGAACAATTGCTTCACCCAAGAATTGAAGACTGTGAGGTTGAAAAAGTTGTTGACATGAACCAGAGGTTGAAGATAGCTCAAGATGTTGCCTTAGCACTAGAGTACTTGCATCATGATTGCGAAACCCCCGTTGTGCACTGTGATCTTAAGCCGAGTAACGTTCTCCTGGACGAAGAGAAGTCAGCTCATGTCGGCGATTTTGGACTTGCAAGAATCCTACTTAAAAACTCACCTAATGCTCATCTTAGTAGCTCCGTAGGACTAACAGGTTCAATTGGCTACATGGCTCCAGGTATTGTTTTTTATACTCCTTTTTACATTTTTTTGGTATTTTTTTTTAAAAGTCATCTTAAAACTGATCTTATCCAGCAATGCAGAATATGGCATGGGTGCGGGGGTCTCAACACGAGGCGATGTCTACAGTTTTGGAATATTGATCCTTGAGATGTTTACAAGGAAAAGACCCATAGACCATCTGTTCAGTGGGGATATGGATTTGCAAAAATGGGTTTCAATGCATCTTCCTGATCATTTTTATGATATTGTGGATAATGAACTTAAGGCAAAAGAATGGCAGGCAGAACATGCTGACGGCATGGCCAGAATATTAAATATCGGGTTGATGTGTGCAAGGAAATCGCCCGAAGAACGACCAACAATGAGAGAGGTCTCTGTAATGATAAAAAAAAAAAAAAAGTCTAGTCTAAGCTTATCAGAGTAATTTAGCGTATAATTGATGTAATTTGGATGAATTAATAATACGCAAACAATGTGTCGTCTTACTCGTCATAAAAAAAAGAGAGTCGAAAACAGTGTTAAAAGTCAACTTATATTGTGTTCAGATTTATTTCCGTCTCTTGCTTAATTTCTTATTTGCATGAACACAAACTGGTTGTCTAATATCTGTACTACTATAGAGGACTAAGGCATTCCTTACATCACACCTTACATGACACCTGATTAATATCAATTTACACTTATTTAATATTAATTGTTTTCTTTTTTCTTACATGAATATAGGGGAGGCTGGCTTCAAATATTTCACCTTTAGTTTTTTATATTTTTAAAATTAATATATGGTAAAATTACATTTTACTCCCTTAAAAATAAAAAAAGAATTTAATCCTTTAAATTATATAAAATAATAAACTTTTATTTTTACTATCATAAAAATATACAAAAGTTTGACTTATGTTTGTATGTTTTACATGATTCCTATCCAATATTCCAATGTCAATTATTTTCTTTTCTTTTTCTAGATGAGAAGGTAATGGCCAAATATAAATTCTAATCCCTCTATTTTTACATGATAGTTGTTCAGTACTCCAAAACCAATTGTTTTCTTTTTACTTTTTTTTCTTTTCGACATGAGAAGTTAATTGCCAAATATCAATTCTAATCCCTCTACTTTTCTTGAAATTATATAAAAATGGTTAAATTCCAGATTTAATCCCTATATTTTGCTCAAATATGAAATTTTAATTTTGACATTATTTAGTACTTCAACTTTTATAATGTCATTAGTTAGTCTAAATATTTCATTCTAATTAAAATTGTTGATGTGAATTTTTAAAATTTTCTATTAAATCCAGGTATATTATATATTTTTTTGTTACATGAATACCAAGTAAATCTTTTAAAATTTCAAAATGTTACACTAAAAAATTTAATAGAAAAATTTTAGTTAAATTTTTAAAATTAAAAAACAGAGAATCAAATAAACAAATCCTTTAATGCGAAATGTACCTAGAAACCATACTAAATAGTTTAATTTTTAAGAGACATGATAGGCGTAGTGTTCTTTTTATGCAGTTCTAGCTGAAAACCACCAACCATGACTGATATATGTGCAATGGAATGTTAAATAAAAATTGTTAAAAGAAAACTAGTCAACTTAAATGGGTTTAGATGAGTGGTGGGATGCGACATGGTGCGTTTACCTTATTTTTTATCTCATATTACAATATCATTATAATATTTAATTTTATCGATATTGTTATTTTTACTCTAACTATAATAAAACATACTGATGATCTAAACTCAGCTTAATCTCATATTTGCTTCGATATGGATAGGATATGTATGAAAAAGAAGCCACTATAATAAATATCAATAGAAAAATAATTTTCTTTTAAGACTCAGGCACTCAACTTGATAAGTTTCTAGGAATATATTATATATTAAAGAAGTGTCCAAATCATGCCCCATTTTTTACGCAAAACTTTTTCTTTTTTAATTTTAAAATTGTGGTATAATTTCAGTTTTAATCCTTAAATATATATATAACTATTTATATACGTCATGCTGAGACGTGCACAATCATCATTCTTCTTTTTTTCATTTTATAATAATGGTTAATTTCAGTTTAGATCTTTTAATACTTATATTTTAATTTTTAACATAATTCAGTCTTTTTTATTTTTATAGTGTTATTGATTAATTCAAATAATTAATATTGTTAACTTTTTAATTAAAATACTATGTGGTTATATATAATTTGAAAGCGTATTATTAAATCCAAAAAGTAGAACGATTAAATCTTGAAAATAAAAGTAGGACGACTAAATTCTAAATGTATAAAGTGTAGAGACATAGTCATGATTGTTTGAATCGGATTGAATTGGTTAAGGTATTGGTCTAGAGAGAAGTACCAGATCAATTGAATCATGAACTAGTACAAACCAATTGAACATGACTAAAAATGAATTAAGCCGAGTCTTTTTAATGACTTATTTAATTAAATCGTATAAACTAGTCACATGACCAATTTAACCATTAATCCAATTTTAAAAACCTTACTTAAAGTATATTTTAATCTTCAAAGTTTAACTTTATAATTTTATACTATATGACAGTTACTGCTTTTTTCTTATGTATGCAATATTTTTTTAAAATCAAGTTTTCCCTCTTCTCAGGAAAAAAAGAAGAAGCTAGATTTGATATTTATTACATACTTATATTTTTTGTATCTTATTGTAAAATAAAGAATAAAAAAATTATTACCAAGTCTAATCCCAGGACTTTTTACGTTAAGTTCTCTGATTCTTGACTTGTAGGATCAACCATGGATATAAATGTCAGCATTTGTAAATTCACTAAATTATGTTTTGATCATTTAAATAGAAAAAGTTATAATTTAGTTGTTGAATTATTCAAAAATTTCTACTTAAATCACCGGACTATTAAAATCGATGCTATATAACTTTTTTTATTTACACTATCTACATCAATTGAAAGTTTTCTTTTCTCTTCTCTTTTACAGTTCAGTTTTTTTTTATAAAATAACTTTGGACATCACGAATCTGCAAATTAAAATTCAAACAACATTTTTCTTCCGTCTCCAACATCAGTCGTCAAATCGACTTGAAATTAAGGTATGTTATTCTATTTGCCGATAGGTACTAATCCACCATATTGATGCCGAATCGTCGCTTTAAAGCTTGTTGGCAGAACGTTTACAAATAAAAAGAAAAAAAACTTAACAACTTAATGATTTAAATAAAAACTTTTGAATAGTTCAGTGACTTAAATGAAAACTTTTGAATATTTCAATAACCAAATTGTAACTACTTCTAATTAGGTAACAAAACCAACCATAATTTAGAGATTAATAGTTTAACCTTACTTTGTGCTTCTAATCAGCAGTAGTGGCTCAAGATTTTTGCATTTAAGCTTGGTTCTTTTCTTATGATTGCTTATGGTTGGTAAAATATGGTGTTGGAACAATTTAAAAAATTATAAAAAAATAATCATTTAATTTAAAAAATTATAAAAAAAATTACATAAACAAATTCTGATATGGATTTGCAACAATGGTTTTGATGCATTTTCTTGATAATTTTGAGGGTATAGTTTGCAACTAGTTAAAATTGTTGTCTAAATAAGTATTCATATAGGAGTTTGAATAGAGAGTAAGCATAATAGAAAAAAAAGAAAAGAAAAGAGATGTGCACATAATATTTGTCTAACGCAATTCGTTTATTTTGTAGAAATTCACTCAATGAATGATTTATTCAACAATATCCAACCACCTACTAAAATCTAATCTATCTTTAAAAAAATAATAATTGTAGTCCCAATAGATAATCTCAACATGCTACAATCACTCATCCAAAATTTAATAATATTATAATATAATGCCGCGTGTTAAATTTTTATAAAGTGAACACATTAAAAATATTAACTTTATAATATGTGTATATATGATTTAATAGTATTTATATGACAACACCAAAATGAAATTAGAAGTCGACTTAAATTGAATTAGATTTATTTTTTTCTCTCTTTCTTTGATTTCTATCACGACTCCCGACCAACCATTATGATATAATTAGATGAAAAGTTACTTTTAATCTGTATTGTTTTGAGTAAATCCTCCAATTGATTACCCAACTTTTAAAGTCCTTTCAATCACCCAAAAAGAATCTTCTTATTTACTCACTATTAACTATATAACTGCGTCTAACTAGCACGTCACATCATATTTTTCTGACTATTTTCTAAACTCACCACAGTTCATAATCATAATCATCATCTTCTTCTTCTTTTTTAACCCATTTTTTCCTCCATCCATCCTCCCATGCCTCTGCTTCACACACTAGACTTAGCCTATCACTGGAATCAAATCGGAGTCAGGTTTTGGTGATTGCTTTCGAGGTTGTCCTACTATAACTGATTGCAAGAGAAGAAGATGTTTATGTTCTAGGCGTAATGAAAAATTAATAGCTCAAATATTAATTTTTATTACACACAAATAACACATAAATATCTTTTTTTCTCTCTATACTAGTTGCTGCTAGTTTTCTTTTTCTCTTCACTCACAACATTTTTTTTTCTTTCTTCTCTCAAGGCTCACTAACATTTCAATATCTATTATACTAACCCATGAACTATATTTATAATCTTATTAAACCGACTTAAACTTCAGCAATTCTTGCCACTTATGACCATTCAAACCATTGTTGCCACCATTATCTTTATCCTTTGATTCTTCATGTAACTTCTAGCGTGATAATGCTTATGCTTATCCTTTGGCAGACCAATTTGTAAAGTTGCAGCCACTTTGCAATCAATTTCAAAGCCACGTTTTCATAAAGTTGGAAGCCAATTTGAATAGCAATTCTTGGCTGCAATTTTTATGCCGATTATGAAAGTCAGTTTGGCTTCAACATTCCCCCTCAAACCGAGCTTTCATTCTAAGCTTTTCTTTTGAGTGTATGGAATACGTTCGCTTTCAATGGCTTCGTGAAAATTTCTGCCAATTGATTTTCTGTTTTGTAGTAGACTAATTCTACATTTTTATTCTTCACTTAGTCTCGAATAAAATGATACTTTGAATCGTTATGCTTGTTTCAACTATGAGACATAGGATTCTTTGTAAAAGATATTGTGGACTTGTTGTCAATATAAATTATTATTGGTCCTTATTGTATAATAGATAATTCAACCAAAATATTTTTCAACTAAATTGCTTGACACGTGCATGTTGCAACAGCCATGTATTATCTTTCGCATGTTGAGATGGCTACTGTTTGTTGCTTTTTCGATGACCATGAAAATACTAAGGAGCCAATATGAAATAAATATATGGATGTGCTTTTGTGATCATCCAAGTCACCACCATAATTACTATCTGAATAACCTGCCAATTTTGAACACTGTGAGTGTGTATAAAATAAATCATGATCCATCTACCTTTGATGTATTTCGAAATTCTATTTGCTGCAATTAGGTGACCTTGTTTTGGCTTCTCCATGTATCTGCTAACTATTTCCACTACGTACATGATATCTAGCCGCGTGATAGTCAAGTACTTTAAACTTCCAAAGATACTTTTAAACAACGTTGGATTTATTGGCTCTCTAGACGAATCGACACTTAATTTCATGCCTAGTTCTGCTGGCGTGGCTACCGGCTTGCAATCTTTCATTCTGAATTTCTTAAAATCTGTTCTGCATACTTCTTTTGAGACATAAATATTCCATCTTTCATTTGTTTCACTTCAACTCCAAGAAAGTATGACATTTCACCAATATTTGTCATTTCAAATTTTTTAGTCATAGCTTTTTTAAAGTCATTGAACACACCTAGATTGTTTCCTGTGAAAATCATATCATCCACATATAAGCACATGATCATGATGTCACCAACTCTATTTTTCTTCGTATATAAGGCATGCTCGTATGGGCTTTTCATGAACCCGTTATTCTAAAAATATTTGTAATAGCCCATTATTGCCCGGGCTTGAACAAATAAAAAAATAAAAATAAAAACCCAATGTTTATTATAGTCCATTTAAAACAGACCCAAAACACTAAAACCTAGCCCAAACTAATACCCAAAACCCATTACACCCAGTGCCCTAGACCCAAACTCGCGCGGCTCAAAGGGGCCCAAAACCTAAACAGTAACAGAAGACCTAGGGTTTCTAGAAAACCCTAGGCGCCGCAAGCACCCGACACAGGCCCTTCCTTGCGCCGCAGCCTAGCCACCTTCGTCATCGCTGAGATTTTCGCCATTTACCTGCAAAAGGAAAGAAGACCGACAGTAGCAGCAAAAATAAGAATCTTACATTTATTTTTCGATTTGTTTTTGGGTTATAAAAACCCCCATGAAATCTATAAAAATACACACGCATATACACAGAATATACAAAATACAATACAAAAAAAAAAACCAAAAGCAGAGGTGATTTTTTTGATTATACCATTTTGTTTTTTATTTTATTTTCTTTCGATTCATGCAATATTTTTATTATATATACTACTGAAAAATAAAGTAAAGGAGTTTACCATTTTGATTGGCGTTGAAAACGAAGGTTTTTGGCTTTCCGACCGCCGTCTGAGGTGGCGTGTGTAGCGGCGCGTCACCGGATTCCTTACCGGGGTCTGGCCGGAAATTGCCAGAGGTAGAGCAAACAGAGAAGGCTCTCTGTTTTTTTTAAACAGCAAGCAAAATGTTTTTTTTTTTGGAGGCTGATTTTAACTTTTATAATGCCATCATATGACGTCGTTTTAGGATTAGCCATTATTTCCCAAAACGACATCGTTTAAGGGCCAGACCCGCGCGTTGACCCGATACCCGGAGAGGATCCGCGTGTTTTCATAAAGGGGGGAATTTTCCTCTTTGATCCTTCTGCAATTTCATCACTTTTAATTTAGTCCAATTAAATTTTTATTTTTATTAAATTAGCCCTAAAATTTACATTTTGTTTCAATCTGGTCCTCTGGCTACTTAAAGGCCAATATCAGAACGATGTCGTTTAGAAGATAAGGCATAATTGCCTAATGGGTCCCTACAGTGTGACGCGTGTTTTGATTTAGTCCTTTTACATTTACTTTTATTTCTATTTAACCCCTGTTTCTTTGTTTTTTTTAATTTCTATTTTTTTTATTTTTAAATTGTTTTAACATTATATCTAATTATTTTATTTTTTTAAAAAAATTCTGTATTATTTTAAACTTTAAGATTTGTATAGTATATGTTACTTAAATTAATTATTAATAATATAAAGTTTTTTTTTGTATTGTTTATTTTAAATACGTATCATTTTATTAAATTATTATTTATTATTTATATTAGATTATTTTATTTAGTTTAATATTATTTATATATATTACACATTATTTTTATATGTATATTAGTTATTATATTATACATTTTTAAATTTTTGTATATTATATATTATATTATATGTATAATTTAAATTATTTTATCCTTATATTATATAAATCCTGTATATTGTATAACATATATTATTATATTGTTTATATTATATATGTAGTTTTTATGATTATTGTATTATAAATATATTTTTTATTTAAAGTTATATATACTATTTACTTATAACTATTTTTATCATATATTATCATTTATATTTATATATGTACTAGATTATTAAATTTTATATTTATTATAAGTATCCTTATATTTTTCATATACTATAAGTTTTTATATTATTCATTTAAAATATATTGTTTATACATATTAATCGTTTAGAAATTATCATATTTTTTATTTTCCCTTTTTTATTTTGTTATAATATTTATTCAGTGTTTAAATACATCATTCATTTATTTATTTTTATATTTGATCTTGTTTGAAGAGTTTAACATTCATTTCTTGAATTTTCATATTTAATATAGATTTCCAATTGCTGCTGATTATTTTATATCCTGTATTTATTTATTCATGCTCTTTTATTTGCGTATTATTGCTTTAGCATAGTCCTTTCATTGCATGTATAATTTGCTATGTTACATTATTCTTTCGTTAAATTCCTATATTAGTATTATTTGTTAATATGACTTGTAATTATAGAGAATTGCTATTTGGTATTTATGTTTTGTAATATATTAATGCAATATCTTACTCAAACCAATTTTTAAAAACACATTTTGAATTGACGCATTTTATTCAAATATTTTTTAAAAAACACAGCGATATATGATATTTGAGGACTTTGAGAAAAAATTATACCCTAACTTACTGGGTTTTAATTTTTCTCGTGGAACTTAAGGTATCAAGTATCCTCTTTTTTTGAGCCTACAAATTTCAAATTAAAACTTATTCTCGAAAATTCATAATGTTATATCTTAACTTATTAGATATAATATTTTGTATCTCGAGGTAAGGATTTTCTACAAAATAAAGGCAAGCTTAGTATCGAAGTCTTGAGATGTTGCATCCTAACTTATTGGGTGTGGCATTTTATTTCTTTGAGATAAGTGAGTTTTAGCTTTCTTTCCAAATAAAAGGATCATATCTTAAATTTTTCAAATTTTCAACATTAGGACATGATTTTATCAATTAGGTACCAATTTTTGGGGGTTACGGATGTGCTAATCCCTCTCTCGAGGCGACTAACATCTAACCCTAGGTTGATTAATTGAAATCTCTTTCTAATTAAAACCCCTAGAATTGCATTAACTCGATCTATGGACTCTCATATTAGGTTTCACCCTAATCCGGCAAAATCTCGTCACCCTATCTCTAGGCGCGCGATCAACTCCGCTTAATTATGCTAGATCTACTCTTAGGCAGGGACTTTTGCTCCTCCACCTAAGCACATCATACTTGAATTAATATCCCGGAAATTTCAACACAAGAATTAAGAACACATAATTAAGAACAAGTCAAATATTTATCATATAGTTCAGCAAACGATAACAAGATTCATCTTAGGTTTCATCCCCTCAGGTATTTGAGGGTTTAGTTCATAACAATAAAAGAAAACATCTCAAAAGAAAAGATAAAACAAAACATAAGAAATCCCTAAAACCCCCTGAAGGAATTGAAGGAGAGATCCTCCGTCTTGAGTATAATTCCGGCTTCTTGAGATGGATCAACTGGCTCTCTTCGAGTAAATCTCCACAAATCTGACCTTTCTGGCTCGGCTCCTTGGCCTCGCTAACCGCGCCCCTTCTAGGTTATACTTAGGGTGTTTATATAGGCTTTTGAGATAGGTTTCTTTGCCCCTAAGTATCCTTTCTGAGTGAAATTGCTCTTTTCCACGACAGGGACACAGCCATGGCACACGCCCGTGTGAGCCGTCTTTAGGCCGTGTTCGGACTTTTAATGAGGCACGGCCGTGTGGTCTTGGGCCCAGGCCGTGTCGATTTCTATTTTGGCCCAATTTGGTTTGTTTTAAGCCCGTTTCTCGTTTTTTTCATCCTCGGGTGCTTTCCTAAGTATAAAACATGAAAAGAAAGGATTAAGAGTACCTTTTTACATAAATCAAGGGATAAATCATCCAAAAGCATGCTAAATGTGGGCTTAAAATATGTTACTTTTACGGTTTATCAAATACCCCCACACTTAAGCTTTTGCTTGTCTTCAAGCAAAATTCTCAACTTATAATTAAAACAAACTTTCTCGATTCATAATATTCATCAATAATGTTTCATCATAATTCAAAGGTAATTTATACATGGATAATTCAACTCAAAGAGTCCTAAAGATTCAAACAATCAAAGTCATAGTTTTTATAGTATGAAAACATAGGTGTTTCCCTTTACCTAAATAATTACCTCTGATTCAAAATCGACAAGAATTGACATCCTCACTAAAGATTCACTCAAACCACTCGAAGTGTTTAAGGTTCAGAATTAAGCACTTAAAAGTCAAACATGAAGAGTTAATCCCATAAGCTTGCATGAAAATCAAATCTCCACCACTGTAAAATGAGATGATACACAAATCAAAAGGTCTTTAACAGGGTTGTAACGAGGCTTAGGTTAAAGGTGTGGATAAAGGCTGAATTAGCGGGTTAGAATCGAGATTGACTTGACAAATTACCTAACTAGAAACAACGAACTGATAATGAATAATTATATTAACTGGAAATTAATAAAACGAGCTTCTTTTTCAAGATTTGGAATTTACATGCATAAGCTCATAAAACTAATAACAAACATATTTCGAAATTTTCTTTCTTTTTTTTAATTAAGAACAAGTCAAATAATAGGAAAGAACTTTTACAACTGAAATATAGAACATAATTAGGCGACTGTTCAAAATCAAATCTCGACAAAAAGGTAGTCAAAAGGAATGGTGATAACAAATACAAAGGGTTTTGGGTTAATTTTAATGGGTGAGTCAATAAAAAGGGTTGTTAGGATCAACGGGGTTTACTAGGGGTTAATTATGAAGGTAGGCTTTTTAATGGAGTAAGTGGGTTAAAACCTAGGTGCCTTTATCATCTCAGTATATCAAATCAAAGGTGTGGTCTCGACAAGTATAATCAATGCAAGTTCTAGAATAACAAATCAATGTTGACACACTCATAATTAATAAAGTGGGCACGAAAAAAAATGTATGTTGTAAAATGCTCAAAAGCTCACAGAAATTATGGATATTTGATATCAACCTCATAAATTTCAAATTTCAAGGTAGCATTCAGATTCAGGTAGACAACCTAACAAACTTTTTAATTTTTGAAAAATAGACTTATCAAGCTTGATTCTCTAGTATCCTTCAAATTTAATCATCAATGCGCAATTATCAATGACTTAATCTAAAACATATAAATAAAAATCATAAATCAAAGGAAATTTTCATTCTAATCATAATATGAGAAACTTACTTTTCGAACAAGGCATAATTCAGGGATTTGAGAATAATGCAGAAAGTTAGGCACTTTCTTGAAATAGCTATTCACCCCCACACTTAAGATGTACATTGCCCTCAATGTACAAAGATATATATGCATTTTAAGAGAGAGAGAGGGAGGTGAGACTTCCTGAATTTGGATGGTTTCCTGGAGTTGGAAGTCGATAGGGGTGGTGGCTGCTGCCGAGCTCTGTGCTAGATGAAGAAATTGGGGAGCTCGTAGAGAATTAGCCAGAAACTATTAAGACACATTTAAAATAAACTAAATATATAATTAAAGACAAGAAAGATAAAAAGAAAGAAGATAGAAGTGTAAATAAAATTGAAATTAAATATTAATGGACCAAATAGTCCTTATTGTTGGATGGTTCGCGAGGTGGGTGTGACCTCTAAGGCTGCGGAGGTGCTGGCGGTGGCGAAAGTGGCGTGATTCCCAAGCAGCCTTTAGAGCCTCTAAGGCTACATTGAGGTAGTGGTCGTGGTTCCAGTGTGATTCCCTAGCAGCCTTTTGAACCTGACACTAAGAAACTACAATAAAATAAGCTAAATTAAGCATAAGATAGTTAAAGAGAAGGAAAATAAAAGAGAAGAGTAAAGAAGAGGAAGAATTAAATGGTCTCAAAGACCCTTGGCTTGTTGTTTGGATGAAGCGGCCGGCATGAACTTATGTAGATCGGTCTCCCTCGGGGAGACTGTGTTTGGATCCTTCCGCTTCTTCAACATGGTTACGATATGGTTCAATGGTTAGTGAAATGTTAGAGAAGAAAAGTGGAGAGAGGTCTGAGAAAGAAAAGGAAAAGGAAATGGTCTGGAGAAAATGAGGAGTGGGTGAGAAGAGGGAGGGGTGGGTGGTTTAAATAAAATTTCAAGTCTGACACCTCTCTACGCTCGTGGATCGTGGGCATATCGAATCACACAGCCACCTCGCACGGTCGTGTAGCTGGTCGTGTTGTTTTTCCCACGCCCATGTTAGGGTAGCCATGCCCGTGTGTGAGCAAACAATGTCCTTCACGGCCGCATCGCACGGCCATGGGGTTTTGTCGGTGCCCGTGGGGTGGTGGTTGGAGTCTGTGACTCAAAGATTTGATTCGTCTGACTCGTACCATTTTTGCCATGTCAATACGGAGATTCATGTGATCCACACGACCACGGCCACGGCCGTGTGGCCTGGAAATCTGCACTTGGTTAGCTTATAGTTAAATGCTAAAAAGGAAAAATAAAAGAAAGAGCAAAATTTAAAAAAATGTAATAGGGTTAGTGCTCAGGTTGCCTCCCGAGAAGCGCTCGTTTAAAGTTTTAAGCTAGACTTACCTCTTATTCGCCTAATTATGGTGGTTTGAAGAGTTGAATATATTCTCTCATACTATCAATTCTACGATAAAGTTTGAGCCGAGTGGCATTTACCTTAAAAGTGCCGAATTCAGAGTGAGTTACCTCGACTGTTCCGTATTGAAAGATATTACGTACCTCAAAAGGAATTTCTTTTTCTATCTTTAGGTTGGATGTGGTGATTCTAGGGTCTACCTTATTTAACAGTACCTGGTCTCCTATTTTGAAGTGATTTGATGTTCCTATGAGTTCGTCTAGGTGTTCCATCGGTGTTACTTCGTGTGGTTGTGATTTATCTTTTAAATGTGTTTTCCACTCGTCTAGTTCATCGATGTGAAGCCGTCGTTCCTCGTGTGATATTTCTTTATTGTTATGAGGTATAAACTCTGGCTTGGTTGTGTGATTCTATGGTGCTTCCTGCAAAGAAGGTTTAGCAGAAAGCTTATCAATAGAATTTACGTTCTCACCTTTGTCACTCGATGTCCTAGCCGAGTTGAGAGCTTGAAGACTAATTGATTCGTCACCTACACAAAGTATGAGTTCACCTGCACTGACATCAATTTTAGTTCTGGCAGTTGCTAAAAAGGGCCTTCCTAGAATTAAGGGGATACTATTGTCCTCATCCATGTCTAAAACGACAAAGTCTACTGGAAATACGAATTTGTCAATTTTTACTAACACATCTTCGATTATCCCCTAGGAATTATAATAGTTTTGTCAGCTAATTGAATGCTCATCCTAGTTTGTTTGGGTTTCCCTAGACCTAGTTGTTTAAACAATTTATAAGGCATGACATTTATGCTTGCCCCTAAATCAGCTAATGCATTATCAATAGTTAAACTACCAATTAAGCATGGAATTGTAAAACTCCCTAGATCTTTCAATTTCTGTGGTAGTTTATTTTGCAACATTGCTGAGCACACTGCGTTTAGTTCCACATGTGATTCCTCGTCTATCTTTCGCTTATTTGTCAATAGCTTCTTTAAAAATTTCCTGGAATCTGACATCTGTGAAAGAGCTTCAAAAAACGGTAAGTTAATATGTAGTTTCTTTAGAAGTTCAAGAAACTTACCGAACTGTTCCTCTGTGTCATCTTTCGTTATTGCTTGGGGATATGGTATATGAGGTTTGTACTCTTTGATTACCGGTTTTGGCTTTTTATTAACCTCAACCATATCTTCTTCTACCACATTCTTTTGCTTCAAATTAGGCTCGTCTAACCCTTCACTATCTTGAGCTGTTATGGCTTGAACTTGCTCCCTTGGGTTAGTCTCGGTGTTGCTCGGTAGTCTTCCCTGTGGTCTCTCAGAAATCTGCTTAGCAAGTTGCCCGAATTGATCCTTGAACTCCTGTGACAATGCCTCAAGTTTTGTTTCTACCTTCTGGAAACGTGTTTCTGAGGCTGTTATGAAGTTTGTTAGCACCTCTTTAAGGTTCGGCTTCTTTTCCTGTGGGTAGGACTGTTGTTGGAAGTTTTGGGAAGGTTGTTGCCTTTGATTTCTTTGTCCGCCCCATGAGAAATTGGGGTGGTTCTTCCAACCTGGATTATAAGTATTACTATAAGGGTTATTGTTAGATCGAAAATTGTTACCCATATAGTTCATTTGCTCGCTCTCCATGCCCTGTCCGTAGGGTGGGTACTCAGGATTCGCCACGCCCTCACTTGTCTCGCAGTGCATTATTAGATGTGCCTGCGAAGAACCATAGAAACTATCAATTTTTTTATGTAGCAACTCTACCTGATTTGATAGCGTGGTTATTGCGTCGAGGTTGAAAACTCTGGCTGCTTTGACTAGCCTTGTCCTTGTAACTTGTCACTGATAGTTATTTAGTGACATCTCCTCTATAAACTTGTAGGCTGCTTCAGGAGTTTTGTTGTTTAGGATTTCGTCGGCGGCTGAATCGATTAATTGCCTTGTTGAGGGGTTCACATCGTTGTAAAAAGTTTAGACCTGTAGCCACAATGGTAATCTATGGTGTGGGCACCTTCTCAACAAATCCTTGTATCTCTCCCATGCGTCGTAAAGTGTCTCTAAATCTATCTGCACAAAAGAAGAGATATCATTCCTCAATTTGGTTGTTTTGGCCGGTGGAAAATATTTTAATAAATTTTTTTCGGTCATTTGGTCTCATGTAGTGATTGACCCTCGTGGAAGGGAATGCAACCACTGCTTGGCTTTATTCCTCAGGGAAAAGAGAAATAACCGAAGATGGATGGCATTATCAGAAACGCCATTTATCTTTAAGGTATCACAAAATTCTAGAAAATCCGCTAAGTGTGTGTTAGGAACCTCATCCTGCAAACCATCAAACTGAACAAACTATTGTATCATCTGTATAGTGTTAGGTTTCAGTTCAAAATTATTTGCAGCAATAGCAGGCCTAACAATACTAGACTCAGTTCCAGTTAAACTAGGTTTAGCATAATCATACATAGTGCATGGAGCATGATGTTCGGCCACCTCTGGAGGTGGCGGATTATTCTCTGTCATCTCTTCTGTGGTATTAATTTCGACTTATTGCTCTTCTTCTATGTAGTTTAAACTTCACGTTGTCTCTCTGCGATTTTTACGAACGGTACCTTCAATATCATTGTCCTAAAGTAAGGGTCCTGTCGGGTTCCTTCTAGTCATAAACTAGAGGTACCTGAAAGGAGTGAAAGAAAGAAATTAGCAAAAATAAAAATAGACTAAAAAAATAAAAGTAAATTGCAAAAAATAAAAATGGCTAAAGTAATAAAAATTGAGCGTTTTTAATATTTCAGTTCCCCGATAAAGACACCAAAAACTTGATCGTGTCTGTCGAGTCTTAAAATTTATAAAAAGAATGATCGAACCTAGAAACTAACTATGACAATGATTTGAGGCAAGCGCACCTATCGAACAGTAGTATAGTTAAGGCAAGACCGGAATGTCGAACCCAAATGAACCAAAAGTACTAGTACTAACTCTCTTTTTATTATTTAGCCTAAGAATTAAAGTGATCTTTATTTAATCTAAAATTAACTAACTACTAAAATGAAGACTCTAAGACAAAGAAGAATGAAATTGGGAAAAATACTTGAGGAAAAAACCAATTGATTAAGACGACACCCAAGGAAGAATATACCTAGACTTCACTTGTTATCTAACTCTGAACCAGATGATTTATTCATTTGACTTGATCCGTAAGATTCCCTAAGTTATATTAATCCCTCTCTCGAGGCGACTAACGTCTAACCCTAGGTTGATTAATTAAAATCTCTTTCTAATTAAAACCCCTAGAATTGCATTAACTCGATCTATAGACTCCCATATTAGGTTTCACCCTAATCCGGCAAAATCTCGTCACCCTATCTCTAGGCGCGCGATCAACTCCGCTTAATTATGCTAGATCTACTCTTAGGCAGGGACTTTTGCTCCTCCACCTAAGCACATCATACTTGAATTAATATCCCGGAAATATCAACACAAGAATTAAGAACACATAATTAAGAACAAGTCAAATATTTATCATATAGTTCAGCAAACGATAACAAGATTCATCTTAGGTTTTATCCCCTCAGGTATCGAGGGTTTAGTTCATAACAATAAAAGAAAACATCTCAAAAGAAAAGATAAAACAAAATATAAGAAATCCCTAAAACCCCCTAAAGGAATTGAAGGAGAGATCCTCCGTCTTGAGTATAATTCCGGCTTCTTGAGATGGATCAACTGGCTCTCTTCGAGTAAATCTCCACAAATCTGACCTTTCTGGCTCGGCTCTTTGGCCTCGCTAACCGCGCCCCTTCTAGGTTATACTTAGGGTGTTTATATAGGCTTTTGAGATAGGTTTCTTTGCCCTTAAGTATCCTTTTTCGAGTGAAATTGCTCTTTTCCACGACAGGGACACGGCCATGGCACACGTCCGTGTGAGTCGTCTTTAGGTCGTGTTCAAACTTTTAATGAGGCACGGCCGTGTGGTCTTGGGCCCAGGCCGTGTCGATTTCTATTTTGGCCCAATCTGGTCCGTTTTAAGCCCGTTTCTCGTTCTTTTCATCCTCGGGTGCTTTTCTGAGTATAAAACATGAAAAGAAAGGATTAAGAGCACATTTTTACATAAATCAAGGGATAAATCATCCAAAAGCATGCTAAATGTGGGCTTAAAATATGTTACTTTTACGGTTTATCAATGTTTTATAAGGTGATCTGATCACACCTAAGCAAAAAAGGATCGGTGGCAGCTCCTATTTTTATTTTTTTAAGTCGAACCCCATTTTTAAAAAAAAAATATTTCGACAATATTCATCTATTCTTGTGTTCCATGCTCTTGAGGCTTGCTTTAATCCATATAAAGCTTTCTTCAAGCGATATACTTTTTTTTCCTTTCCTTGTTTGTTATATCTAGGTGGTTGTTCTATGTAGGCTTCTTCTTCTAGGTAGCCATTAAGGAATGCTGACTTCATGTCCATATGATAAATCTTCCATTTATTTTGTGCTGCAATTGCCGTGAGAAGTCTTTTAGTGTCAATTCTGGCAACTGGAGCAAATACTTCATAATAGTCCACTCCATATATTTGCTTGTAGCCTTTTGCAACTAGTCTTGCTTTGTATTTCTCCACTTTTCCTTCTTTGTTGGTCTTCACGTTGTACACCCATTTGACTCCAATTGGACTATGTCCTTTTGGTAGACTTGTTAACTCCCATGTGCCATTTCTTCTTATTGTTGCAATTTCTTCATCCATTTCCTTCTTCTATTTGACACCTTCAATTGCATTTTCATATGTTATTGGATCACATTTTTTCATTAAGTAGAATAAATTATAATCGAGTGTTGTTTCTATGGGTTCTGTAATATTATAAATATTGTGTAAACTACGCATTCTTGCAGGTGCTTCCTCTGAGCTGCTAGAACTGTTGCTAATTGGTGATGATGATGTTGTAGGAGTTGTTGCAACAGAACTTTGTGGAGGGCTTTGATCGTCGCCTTGTTTTTTATTAATGAAGTCGTCGTCTTTGTCATCATTGAAAAATAATCCTTCAATTTTCTTTTCTTTTTCGTTCCATCTCTAGTAATTAACTTCATCGGATTCAACATCTCTTGAAATAACAACTTTTTTGGTAAGAGGGTTGTATAGCCTATGCTTTGCTTCTTTTTTCATAACCAATGAAATTACATTTCACTCCTTTGTTCCGAGCATCTTTCTCGTCTGGTCAGGAATATGAGCATATGCAATGCATCCAAAAATCTTGAGATGTCCGACTCTTGGCTTTTGATTGCTCTAGGCTTCATCACACTTTTTGTTGGACACCAGTTCAACAAATAAATAGCACATTGAACAGCTTCAACCCAGAAAGTTCTTGGTAAATGCTTACCTTTAACCATGCTTCTTGTCATATCAAGAATAGTGCAGTTTTTTTTTTCAGTGACTCTATTTTGTTGTGGCATGTACGCAGTTGTTAACTGGTGAATAATTCCATGCTCTTTGCAAAAGCTTTCAAATAGTTTTGAAGTATACTCACCGCTTCTATCAGTTCTGAATATCTTAATATAATGTCCACTTTGTTTTTCTACCCCAACTTTGAACTCAATAAACTTGTCAAGTGCTTCTGATTTTGTTTTAAGAAGATATATCCAACTTTTTCTACTAAAATCATCAATAAAAGTAAGATAGTATCTGTTTCCGTCAAGTGATGGTATATCAAAGGGACTAGCTATGTTGGAGTGCACAATCTCCAATTGTCTCCTGGCTCGTCGGGATTTTCCAACTTCTAAACTTTGTCTGTCTTGTTTTCCTTAATGCAAGCTTCACATAGTTGATTAGGAGGATTGATTTCTAGCAATCCATTTACCATCTTCACTTTTGATAATAGCTTTAGGCCAAAAAATCTAAGATGCCCGAACCTTAAATGCCACAACCATGACTCATCGTTGATTGCATTTTTCATACACTTTACTTTTCCAAATTCAATGTCAATAGTAAATAGTCAGTTATGCTTCATATCAACTTGGGCAAATAATTCACCACTTTTATGTTTTGGAGCGAGTATGCAATCCTTCATATATACTTCATATCATTTTTCTAGAAGCTATCAAGGCTGATGATGTTGCTTTTCAAAGTTAGTACGTAATAAACATCTGATATGTACTTCTCTCCATTCCTTCGTGTAATAGTAACTTTGCATTTACCTCTGACTGTGGCATATGATTCATCTCCAAATGTTACTTGTTCATGAATATTCTCGTCCAACTCTGAAAATAGGTCTTTTCGGCCACACATGTGATTGCTGGTGCAATTATCAAGATACCAAATATTTTTACTTGATTTCTCACTTTCTTTATAAGTGAGGAATACACTGGATTCCACGTTTTCTTCTTCATTAGCTACTGCTACATGATTTTTCTCCTCCACCTTGGGAGTTGATCTACACTCATAATTAAAATGGTCATATTTATTGCAATTATAACATTGTATCTGAGGTTTATTTCCTTGTTGAAATCTGCCTCTTCCTCGACCTCAGCCTTGGCCTCGAACTCCTCATCCACGACTTGATGTTTGATATTCTTACTTGTTTGGCCTCTACCATATAATTGATTGCCTCATCCACGTGTTCCTCGTCCACCTCTATATCTTCCACGATTGCTTGTACCTTGTCCAAAACTATTGCTAGCTCCACTTTCATTGAAAGACAACTTGTTTTGCAAGGCTTGCTCCAAATTTTCAGTATCATCATTTTGCTTGATTTATGCTCATGAGCTTGGAGGGAACCCACAAGTTTTTCGATTGATATTTGTTATAGGTCTTTTGACTCTTCGATGGCAACAACCACATAATCAAATTTGCGTGTCCGTGACAATAAAAATTTTTCCATTACTCTTACGACATCAAGTGTCTTTCCATTCATTTTCATTTCATTTACCACTGCTTTCACTCAGGTGACATAATCATCAACACTTTCAAAAAGTTTCATTTTCAACGTCTCAATTTTGGCTCTAAGGGTTTGTAAACGTACCTTTTTAGCCTTTTCCGCTCATTGAAGGTATTTTTGCAAAATTCCCTACACTTCCTTTGATGTTTTTGCATCTGGAATATTTTCAAAGGTTGATTCATCAACAACTTGAAAATAAAGAACAACGCTCTCTTATCCTTTTTACAAGCTTCTTTCAATACTCTTTTTTTCTTTGTTTGTTAAAGCCACTTCGGTAGCTGCGTTTTAAGGCTCGACATATCCTTCTTTGACAACGTCCCAACAATCTTGAGAATCGAGCAAAACCTTCATTCCGATGTTCCAATTGTTATAATTTGTCTTTGCTAATTTTGGGATCTACGATTGAATCATGTTTGCCATTGTGACGTTGACACGAACCTAGCTTGGATACTACTTGTGGAAGTGTAATAAAAAATTAATAGCTCAAATACTAATTTTTATTACATACAAATAACACACAATACAAATATCCTTTTTATGAGCTTCTTTCAATACTCTTTTTTCTTTGTTTGTCAAAGCCTTTTTGGCAGCTACGTTTTCGGGCTCGACATATCCTTCTTCAACAACGTCCCAACAATCTTGAGAACCGAGCAAAGCCTTCATCTAGATGCTCCAATTGCTATAATTTGTCTTTGTTAATTTTGGGATTTATGAATCATGTTTACCATTGTGACGTCGACACAAACCTAGCTCGGATACCACTTGCTGGAAGCGTAATAAAAAATTAATAGCTCGAATACTCTCTCTCTCTCTCTCTCACAAAAAAAACATTTTAAATTATGTAAAAAAGGAAAAAAGCAAACAAATAGGGAAAGCCGGCTATCGGAATTGAACCGATGACCATCGCATTACAAATGCGATGCTCTAACCTCTGAGCTAAGCGGGCTCAAATAATAGAAATTTTGTATCCATAGGGGTTCAGCAAACTATTCCTTTGGTTTTTCATGAAACTTCCAGCATGATAATGTTTATCCTTTGGCAGGCCAATTTATAAAGTTTTAGCCACCTTGCGATCAATTTCAAAGCCACATTTTCATAAAGTTGGAAGCCAAATAGCAATTCTTGGCTGTAATTTTTGTGCCGACTGTGAAAGTCGATTTGACTTCAACAACTTAAGTAGGATCAAATTTCACATTAATAAAAACATAATCCAGAACTGAAAACCAAGCTGTAGGATTATACATTGGTTACTACATAAAATGAAACTTATGGATTTTATGCAACACTTAACAAGCAACGACAAGAATAATGATTTGAAATAGTTTTGTTTCTATCCCTAAATCCCAAAAGCCTTCCGATATCTCGAAAGATGATTGAATAAGAACAAAAGGCTAAAGATGATTTCCGCCATACTTACCCTAGCTAGAAGATTCTCTTCAGTGCAGGCCATTGCTAGTACTTTTAAGCTTAGAGCACTATCAATGGGATAAAAGCTCTGCAGATTTTGATGGATCCATTTTCTTAGCCTTTTTTCGCTTTTCTCTTCGACTTTTAAAACTTCCCTTATATGCTCCTAGAGCTACTTTCAATGTGCTTTATAAACTGCTTATAACATGTTTATAGAGATATGCAAGCAACTTCAAAATATGTAATACATTTCTTCATGGACTTTTAAGATGCCACTTCTCTTCAGTGTTTTGTATATAATCATCTTGACATCATTAAAGAGATTTTCTGCATTGGTTTTTCCCCTTTTTTGGGAGAAAATTTTGGATCTTAGATGTGATGAATTTGATATCCATTTACATGACTCTAAAACTATATTTAAACCACATGATATATGCATACAAAATTTTACTTATTTCCTTTGTTTTGCAATATTCCTACCTGATCATTCTTTCTCAATTTCTCTATTTTCTATCATATTTAAACCGTAGTAGTTCTTTTGCTTCGTTGAGGATTGCATTGACTAATATTTCTACAGTTTAGAAATAGGAAAGTTAACTTGGAAAGTAGACCCATATTCCTTAAGCATATGTATTAGACTATATTGTAAAAAAAAGGGTTATAGAAGAAGATGAATAGTGGGGTCAGAAACTAGTCTAAAATATATTGACGTGGTATGTTAAGTCAAATGTCGGTTGAGTAACTAAAATGAAAATTTTCTTTAATGGCGGTGATAAAATTAAAAGGGTTCTTTCAAGTGATTAAAATGAAAACATTTTAAAAATTGGTTGACTATCTAAGTACCTTTAACTTATTGTTTTTCTCAAATTGCCACAATCATTATCTTATTTTTCTTAAAAAAATTAACCAATTATATTAAGGAATATATAATTTTTAATTAAAATAAAATATTTAAATTTGATATTAAATAAAAAATAAAAAAATGTAACAGCCCGTTTTGCAGTGGTGTCGAATATAGTGGTTTTGGGGCCACCAAATCTGACAAGTAAGTTCGTAAATATTATATTTAATATTTACGAGTAAAATATGGTTTTTAAAAGGTTTTTGATATGATAATGTGTTATATAAACGATTTATTAAGTTCAAATGGTTTGACCCTAAGGTCAAGTGGTTTTAGAAAATGAGGTATCGGGACCTTGTTTCTATAAATCGAGCCATAAATATTTTTATAAATATTTACGGAGTTTCATTAAGGTGGAATTAAAGTTTCGTTGAAAATTTTAACGTTTTGATGGTTAATTAATTAAAAAAGGATTAAATTGTAAAAGATGTAAAATTCAATCATTATTTTATTTGAGTGATTAAATGGTTATTTGAATAAAGAAAAAGGGACTTAAATAGCAAATTGACCATCCAAAGGTTGGTGGACGTTAGTGGCCTTACAAATTGTTAATGTTTGGTTTTAATTACAAGGGTAAAAGAGTAAATTATTAATTATGTATATTATAATCAAAACATGACAAAATTAATTATCATCTTCTTTTAACTTTGGTTCCACCGAAATTTGTTGAAGAAGGAAGCGATAGATAGCGCTTAACATTCGGCCAAATTTGGTTTGTTGAATTGGCAAGCAAATTTTAACTGTTTTTGAGATCGTTGCAACTATGTCTAGCTAGCCCGTACATTCGATTTTGAAACTATTAAAGATTTTGAATGTTTTCATTGATGAATCTTGTGATTTTTTATGTTAGATGATGAAACTGGAATGTTGATTGATATTTAAAAGTATTTTGTTAAGTAATTTTGATTAATTTTGTTATTAAGGACTAATTTGTTAAATTAATAAAAGTACAAGAATTTATTGTGAAATTGTTGCATAAATGGAATTTTTTTAATACTATGAATATTCGGCGAGCTTGGGTTTGTATTAAAAATGGTTAATTTGCATGTTTTGGGTTTAGGGACTAAATTGAATAAAAGTAAAACTTTAGGAAAAATTTTGTAAAAAATTCAAAAAATGACCAAATTGCATGAAATGGATTATTTTATTTTCTAAATTAATATATTGAATGAAATTATTAATTAGATCAAGATCGGGTGGAAAATCGAGGAAATGGAAAATTACCAAAATACCCTTGAACTTTGGTATTTTTGCAATTTAACCAGGTAAGTTCGCATGAATTGTATTCTGTATAATTTTGATTAAAGTGAATGTTAATAGGTGATTATATTGTGATTAAATCAATATATATGTTAGTATGCAATTTATCGTGTTATGAAATGACATAAATCCAATGACGTACGATGATTACTGAGTCCCGTTTGAACCTTAGAAATTTATAGGATACAAATGACATGTCATTAGGGTTACCGATTCTCAGCTCGAGACAGCTTACCGGTATTTAGCATGTATGAGCTTACCATTATTCAGCTCGTATGAGCTTATTGATTACAGCTCGTAAGAGCATACCGATTCAGAGCTTGTATGAGCATACATGATCCAATGATATTCTAAATGGTTCAACGAGAAATGTTCTGTTATGAGATGATATGAGTTTGATACGAACTAATACAGGTATATATATGAAATACATGGAAATGATGGTACATGATATATTAATATATTGAAACGGATGATATATGTATATGAAGAAACGGTAAGAGAATGATATGTATCATGACATGTACATATATGAATATCTTTGATATGTTGATTATGGAAATTATGTAAGTTGAGACGAGTAATAAATTCAAGTGTGACATGTTGAGAAAAAAAGGTTATCAATGTTGAATTTATATGAAATATGTTCAAGTATGCTAACATGTGTTGTTGTTTGATGCTTAGGCAAGTGCCAAGCTGTTGGTTGAATGGTATTATGTTTACTTATAAGTTGCATTGAAATGGTAAGTGCTCAAATGAAAATATGCTTGTACTAATGAAAAAGTGGTAAGGCTTCAATTATGCAATTTCTTATGAAATGGCTTATCATGTGATTAATTCGAAAAGGGCTATGTTTAAATGCACTAGCTTGTGGCTATGGTTGAATGATATGCTTATGACTTGTGTGTTATGCATATGGAATGAGTGTGGAAAGAAATGAAATGCAAACGAAAATAAAGAAATTTGGAAGAGTTTAAAGTTGTTTAAAATCCTACTATGTTTGGGATAATATGTATAAGTGATGCTGTGGATTTACTTATTTTGTGAGTTGTTGAATTTGGTTTCATGAATCGTGTGGTATCGGTATATGATTATTCTTGATATGTATAAATTTCATATTGGAAATGGATTGATATGATTAAAGTTTATACGAGCTTACTAAGCATTTATTGCTTACATAATTATTTTTCTTTACTTTTCAGATTATCGGAAGCTCGATCAGGTTGGAAGCTTGTTGGAGTTATATCACACTATCCATCGGTTCTATCGGTACTTTCAGATGTTTTGATTTTGGTTATAATGGCATGTATATGTATTCTGGTTAATGTTGGCCTGTGTGTTTAAATGTTGAAATGACCATTTGACTTGGTTGGGTTTTGGTATATTGATGGTATAATGGCAAAGTTTGACATTTATGTGAGTAGCCTTATTATGGTTAATGTTTGGCTTGTTTATTTGAATGATAGAAGATGAAATGATAGTTGAATATGCATATGGTATATGTGCTTTATGATATGTGGTATATTTGGTGATTTGGTACCTTGTTATGTATAGGTATTTTGGTTAATTGATATTAGTTAAAGAATGACATTTTGGTACAAATGGTTTATGTTTTGGTAAGTAAGATTTATGGTATGTATAGATGCAAATCCAAATTGGAAGTTAGTTGTTTATTTTGACCAAATGGATTACTTGGTTATACATGTTTATAAGTTGTTATTTGAGATGCCTATGTGCATATTGGTTGAGTGTGGTTATACTATATGTATAAAGCGAGATTATGCATGATTTTAGTGCCTTGCTACGGCTGGTATACATGTGTATTTTTTACTATAGGTACATCCTTGTTAGGTGAGAAAAATGGCTTGTAAAATAGCCTATTTTCGTCCACACAGGCACGTGTCTCAACCATGTGTAGCACACGGCCAGGTGACAGGACCGTGTGTCCCCTGTAGCTTGTAAAGGTTTGCAAGTTAGTATGTTCACACGGCCTAGCACACGGGTGTGTGGCTTGGCCGTGTGACCCAAGTCAATATACTCACACGGGCTAGGACACGGCCATGTGTCCCTATTTCGAATGCCCACACGGCCTAAGGCACGGGCGTGTCTCTTGACCGTGTGAGTCATACAGCTTAGCCACACGGTTGTGTGACCCCTGCAATTTTGAAAACTTTAAGTGTTTCTGAAAAATTCTTTGAGTTTCTGATTTAGTCCCGATTTGTTTCTAATGTGTATTTTGGGCCTCGAGGGCTCATATAAGGTAAATTTCTGTCCGTTTGATTTGTAAACACCGGTAATGCTCCGTAACCCTGTTCTGACGACTGATACGGGTTGGGGGTTGCCGAAACCATTTTTTAATTTGGAAAACGGTGATCGACTTTAAAAACGAAAATGGAGTCGCCACCAATCTTTTTTCGAGGTGTGATCGGGTCACCTTGAAATTGATCATTTTAATAAAAAAACATTTTGATTTATTAAAACAATGATTTTGGTCTACGAAATTCGAGAAAATGGGTTCGGGAGTCGGTTACGCACGAGGAAGGATTAGCACCCTCGTAACGCCCAAAATTGGTACCTAATTGATTAATTAATGTCGAAAATTTGAAAAGCTTTTAAAATATGACCCTTTTGATTTTTCAAAACTTGGAACCTTTAAAAAGACATTCAATTATTTGGATAAAAGAAAAGGTCGAATCTTAGTAAGTTAGAGCACGACCTTTTGAATTTCCCAAACACCAAATATCCTTTGTTTTGTTTTGTTTTTTTCTTTTTCTTTTTTTTTTTGAAATCCCTATCTCAAAATATCAAAATGTCATATCCAATAAGTTAGGACGCAACATCTTAAATTCACAAAGATAGGTTTTTATTGAAAATCATATATTTTTTCATTGCCGATACATGGAGATAAGACTTGCTGTCTTTGATCTGTCCCACTCCTGCTCAGTGGAGATAAGATCTGTTATCTTCAGTCTACTCCATTGCCAATACATGGAGATAGACTTGCTCAAATTCGATCTACTCCACTCCTGCTCAGTGGAGATAAGATCTGATTTCTTCAGTCTGCTTCATTGTCGATACATGGAAATAAGACTTGTTGTCTTTGATCTACCCCACTCCTGCTCAGTGGGAGATAAGATCTGTTATCTTTAGTTTGCTCCATTGCCAATACATGGAGATAAGACTTGCTCAAATTCGATCTGCTTCACTCCTACTTAGTGGAGATAAGATCTGATTTCTTCAGTCTACTCCATTGCCGATATATGGAGATAAGACTGCTGTCTTTGATCTACGCCACTCCTGCTCAAGTGGAGGATAAGATCTGTTATCTTCAGTCTGTTCCATTGTCAATATATGGAGATAAGACTTGCTCAAATTCGATCTTCTCCACTCCTGCTCAGTGGAGATAAGATCTGATTTCTTCAATTTGCTCTATTGTCGATACATGGAGATAAGACTTACTGTCTTTGATCTGCCCCACTCCTGCTCAGTGGAGATAAGATCTATACTTCAGTCGCTCCATTGCCAATACATGGAGATAAGACTTACTCAAATTCGATCTGCTCCACTCCTGCTCAGTGAAGATAAGATCTGATTTCTTCAATCTGCTCCATTGCCGATAAATGGAGATAAGACTTGCTGTCTTGATCTGCCCCACCCTGCTCAGTGGAGATAAGATCTGTTGTCTTCAGTCTGCTCCATTGCCAATACATGGAGATAAGACTTGCTCAAATTCGATCTGCTCCACTCCTGCTTAGTGGAGATAAGATCTGATTTCTTCAGTCTGCTCCATTGCCGAACATGGAGATAAGACTTGCTCTCTTTGATCTGCCCCACTCCTACTCAGTGGAGATAAGATCTGTTATCTTCAGTCTGCTCCATTGTCAATACATGGAGATAAGATAGTTCAAATTCGATGTGCTCCTTGCACAATGGGAGATAAGATCTGTGAATTCACTGATGCTACCACGTCCCTGAGGGACATGTCCTGTAGACCAGTT